>VZTQ01004083.1:0-147854 GCA_013400755.1 Pelecanoides urinatrix | reverse complement strand
TCTGACTATTAAAGACTGAGGCAAAGAACGCGTTGAGTACCTCAGCCTTATCCTCGTCCTCGGTGGCAATGTTCCCCCCAGCATCCAATAAAGGATGGACATTCTCCTTGGCTCTCCTCTTGTCATTAATATACTTGTAGAAGCTCTTCCTGTTGTCTCTCACAACAGTGGCCAGGTTGCGTTCTACCTGGGCTTTGGCCTTTCTAATTTTCTCTCTGCACGACCTAACAAGATCCCTGTACTCGTCCTGAGTAGCCTGCCCCTTCTTCCAAATGAGATAAACTCTCCTTTTCTTCTTGAGTCCCAAAGCCCCCTCCTCCCCTCAGCCCTGCAGGATCAGCCGCCTCTCCTGCCACATTTACTCTCTGTAATGCCCATTAATAAAATTTCCTTTAATCCCAGACGCTTCACAGGCAGAGGGGAGACACAAGGGGCAGAGAAGTGGAGCCGGAGCCTTGTGCGTGCTCAGCGTGGTGACTCAAGGGGAGATGCATGCCGGGGCTGCTTTTCCTTTCCCCCTAATTGGGTTTAGGGGATAGCTAAATTTAATCTGAATCCATAACGCCGCATGGCATGGGAAGGAGAGAGGTTGGGGTGGGCTGCGATCCTGCACCACCCCTAGGAGAGGCACCACGGGCAAAGGCCACCACACCTCGCATCCCCCCTGCTCTCATCGGATGCTCCCTTTGTCCTCTCCTCTTGCTCCCTCGTGAACTTTCCTCCCAGGACATTTCTGCTGAGCCCTGTTTATTTGGCCTCCCTGGCTGACAGCTTGCTGCAGCGCTAATCACCGCTCCGAAATGGCAATTAGATTTGTTGTTCATGTGCATAGTACAAGCAGCCAGACTTACCATCCTCTGCAGCTTCGCATGCAGACACTGCTGCTCTATTCAGTCTTCGTTAGCAGCACCATATGCCACACGGGGTGGGGAAGAAGGTGCAATTCCAACAAAATTTAAAGGTGCTTTGCCAGGGAAGGTAAGACCCCCTGGGTTTTCTTGCAAAGCATCATCCTATGCTCCCCTCCTCTGCAGCATCCATCAGCCCAGGAGGAGGTGGAGAGCTCAGGTGGGAATCACAGGAGTGCTGGCCCAGACGCCAAAAGTTGATTTATTATTTACTGGGCCACATAGTGAAAACAGGAATAATATAATAAGTGATGCTAAGGTGTCACCTTGGTACCTATCCTATGATAGAGCTTCTTTGCCACCACCTGAGAGCTTGGACCCCATGGGCTCCCTTCTAGCAGGGAAGGGAAAATTTGGTCTCTGTGTCCGGAGAGGTCCCAGCTCTCTCTCCGGCAGTGAAAGGACACGGTGCTGCGTTTCCCCGGCTCGGGGGACCACGCGCTGCCGACTGCGGTCCTGCCTCTGCACGGCCGCACCGTGCTGAGCCTGGAGCAGGGCACCTTGCCCTCAGCCTGGATTTGGCATCCCCCCCCAAGGGGTGTGGGGACTCATCGCTGCTCAGCGCGGTGCTCTGGGTCTGGCTGAGTGACTCACGGTGATTTTCGTCCTGCAACGAGGCTTCATGGCAATGGTGGCAGCTACAGGGGTGATGTAGGGCTGCGGGGAAGATGGAGAATGGCAGGAACCAGCTTGGGCTTGGGACTGATCCCAGGGAAGGACGAGGTCAGGGTGTTCCCGTGAGGCATGCTGTCTCCTACGTCTTTGCTTTGAGTAACTGCATTTGATTTTGGAGGTCCATGAGGAGCTGTGGGGGGACTCCTTTTGATCCAGAGTGATCATCTGTGCTTATCCCTGGGCTGCGAGACCCTGCTTTGAACTGGGTAAATGGGATCATCACCCAGATCGAATCCAGCCATGGGGCTCAGAAACCAGAAGCCGGGGTGTTTGCTGGATCTCCGTGAAAGTACGACTTGCTCTTGACTGGAGGGGCTTGTACCACGGCGCAAGCTGAGCTGTCGGGGAAGTTTGCTCTGTGGTGGTCCCCATCTGAGGGCTCTGCCGAGAGTCCCAGGGCTGAGGAGTTTTAGGCTGGATTTGGAGTGCAATTGCAGGTAGGCAATTCCCAGGAGGCTGGGAGGAGAAAAGAAAGCCTCTATCGTGGCACTTGGGAGGAAAAAGAAATTGGCCATGCTGGATGTGGAAAAAATGAAGATAACAGTAGCGCTCACCTGGGAAGGAGGGTCTGGGACACGGGCATTGCCTGTGGAGAGGGAAGGGAGATGGGCTCATGTCCTAAAGACCATGTCTCCTTCAGGGGCTGGCACTCTGGCACAGAGCAGAGGCTTACCCTGGCTGTAATGAGTTGCTCTGCAGCCCCATGCCACCCCTCAAGCCCCCATTTCCAGTCCCTCCAGCCATCACTAATCTTAGCTCAGGCTGAGCTGAAAATAAAAAAAGAAGGTTTTGATGAAAGCTACTCTGAAATCTCATGAATAACCCATACACGGACCGTTATTAACCTCTCAGCATGAACAATGACTATTGCTAATTAAACTTTTTTTTAGAGCAAATGGCTCCCAACAGGGCAAGTGCCATACCATGCACCCAGCCTCCTCTGAGATGATGTCCGAGCCTCTCAGAGCCCTGGCGAGCCAGCCGAGCATCCTTCGAAGGAGGTGGGAGGGAGAGATGTTGCAAGCCCCATGCAGCAATCTGTTGTCAGCAGTTGTGGCTCCTCCGAGGAGAGCAACTCACTGAGCGCTCCCTACTAACCCCAGCCCATGCTGACTTCCCAAAAATCAATTTAATGGTGAAAGAAAGGTTGTATCTCCATCCCACATCTCCTCCAGCCATGGGCTGTGCCTCCCTGGGGTGCACTGGGCATGGTGAGCAGAGGGAAGGACGTGAGCTGCTGTGCACCAAGGAACCTGGAGATGAAAATGGGTAGGGTGTAGCGAGAGGGTGACAAAAGCATTGGGAGAAAACAGCAAGGAGACATGGAGACACTGGACATGGTCCTGGGCAACCTAATCTAGGTGGCCCTGCTTGAGCAGGGGACAAGGTGACCTCCAGAGGTACTTGCCAACCTCAACCTGTCTGTGACTCTGTGGTGCTGAGATCACCAAGGGATGCTCCAGCTCCTGACAATCCCCAGCCTGAGAGCTGAATGTCTCTGAAGGGCTTTTAAGCACTTGGTGTCCCTCTGAGCTGAGAAGGTTCTTCACCCAGACCCAGTTTGCATATGTTATAGCAAAAGTATGTAGAAAGAACCATAGAACAATTTAGGTCGGAAAAGATCTTTAAGAATCNGAGGGGCCCAAAACTGAACATAATCATCTATTACAGCAGAGTCCCCTGGCTATAAGACAGCCGCAGCTGCCCTTGCAGCGGGCAGGTTACGGACAAAGAGGGGTGGTCTTGCTCCAAGCACGGTGGTGACATGGTGGTGGCCATGGTGGTGCATCTGGTGGGTCAGGCTCTGCTAGCTGGCTCTGTGCCCTTGCTTCAAGAGGAGGGTGATCTGCTTCATGCAGTTTGGGGTTCCCTGGGGGTTTCTTACCCCAACCCACCCTTGTTTCGTTTCTGAGGTCTCCCAGACCTAGAGGGGAATGGGGCAGGCTGATGGGTGCTGCCACGGTTTGCCCTGCTCCACACGACATGGAGGAGGTGATGCTCCTCTGCATCATCACCAGGCTCGGGGTCCTGGCAGAGCCATCACCAGCGCTCAAGTGACAGCAGAAATGTCCTTGGGAGGTGGCTGCCCTCCTCCCCGCTTCTGCCTGCACTGAGGCGCAGCACTGCAGGCACGAAAGGCTTGCTGAGACGGGTGCATTAACGATCTTTGGCGTTTTCTTTCTGCTGGGGGCTGTGGAGAGGAGAGTGTGTTAAAAGCAAGTTTTGATTTATGGCTGTGCTGAGAAAGCAGGGAGCCAGGAAAGCTCCAGTGACGGTGACAACAGAGCTGAGGCATTGCTAGCTGCAGGTGTTTAGGAGGATGCTGGTTGTCAGTTTAGCTTCTTGTATCCATGTACTAATTACCCGCAATATGATATAACAGGATCTTTCCACCCAATCCATTCCCTTTCCATGTCCCAAAGTTCCCCTCTTTCCTGTCTCTCCTATTTATTACTTCTTCTCTCCCTTGTGTTGACCCCTAGGCCTGATCTGCAAGGAGTTCAAGAGGGTCCCTTAAAAGGAACTTTGCCTAAAACAGTGAATTTTCAATACCACAAGCAAATAAAGACCACAGAATATCCATGTAAACAGTGGTATGAAACATTTGCATTTGATCCTCACATGGAAACTGCAGGAAAGTGATGAGTAAATGTAAGAAGAAGAAAAGATGCTTTGAATTAATAGAAAAGATTATTGCAAAGAGGCTTGACAAGGAGTTAGCCTACTAGGAGGTAAAATCTGGGCATCCACAGGTGGGAGCCTCTGCTTGAACTCGGGTTCAGAGCTGCCAGAAGGCTAAATCCTCCTTCCTCCTAATTACTATTATAATCACCTGAATCCTTATAGGGCAACCAAATATCACGGTACATCCCATCTGCATCTAAGCAAGGTAAAAATTATCCCTATTATGTGACCAAGCTGGTTCTCTGACTTTCTACCTCTCACAATATTGTCCAGGTCCTTCATTTCCCATTAAACTAATGAAAATTAATTTGACTGCAGCACATCTTGTGGGCACATCTCTGGGAAGGACAACGGTCTCTTTGGGGCTGGTGTTGTTGCAGACATGTTGTTGCAGGCACAGAGGAGTCCCATTTTATCCCCAAACTGTTTCCCATGCTGATCCACGGATGCTCTACCACAGTAAAAGAGCTGATATATTTCTGTGCATTGCCCAAGAGACATGGTAATACCCCACACATGGGTTCTGTAGCCCCAACAATTTCCTAGCAATCTCAAAAAGTATTGATTGTGCCAAACACCGCATTCATGCTTCCTCTCAGAGTGAAAAATTCGGTCCTGCCATGCAGTAAATTCAGCAAAGCATTCACAATTAATGCTCGGTTCCTGGCCATGCCTTCTGGATAGCCTGCCACAGACTGATTGATAATAGGAATTTTGCTAACTGCTTTAAGGAACAAATTAAGGAACAAGTTAAAATATCTGTGCTTTGGGCACTGAAAAACAAGCTCAATGAGTAAGCTTTAAGATCGCATTAGTCTAGGTTTGCCTTTCAGCTGTCCCTGTAGGATCTGCCTCTTCACCCATCCCTCCTGTCAGCCCCCCCCGAAAATGAACAACATCCATGGGCACATGCGAAGGCAGACGTAGGGCTCAATCCTTGCTCCCACGGGAGGTTTCTAAATTCAAGCTCAGCTTATGTATGTCTACACTGGCAGGCAGACAACGGTCCAAGCTCAACCTGAGGTCTGAACTCACCCACTAATCCCCCTGTATCTTGCAGACCTACGCTTAGTTGTTGTTTCAGCTGGAGTTGAGGGAGCTCCAGGAGCTCCAGGAGCAGATGAGGCTGGTCACCGGCACTGGCTCAGCCAGGACGGAAGATTTTGTTCACGGAGTCTGGATGGAGAGGGCATGGCAGGCTGCAGCCCTGCAGATACCCCAGGCATGGCCCTTCCTGATCCTGATGCAGATGTTTTGTGGCTGGTTGCCACTAGGCTCGCGGGCAACATGTGGAAGGAGACCACAGGACCACAAACTAGCAGGGACGTGGCGAAGGGGAGACTGACACCCACGTGCAGGGCTGCAGGTGCATTTGCCATTGCAGGAAAGATTGGATGAGTGAAAAAACCAACAAAGTGGTGATGAACCAGAATNTGAAAGGGGCTGAAATGCTATTGCTCTTTTTAGCAGATGGATGTGAAAGCTGGAGGTGCACCAGACCTTACAGCAACAGCTAAGTGCCTTGGAAAGCAAATGTCTCAAGGAAAGATTGCCTGTTAAATGGAATAACAAATACCAGTATCAATATTCACTAGAGAGCTCGCTATCACTTCTTCCTTGTCATCCAGGAAAGGAAGTCAGGCAGAACATCTGATATACAGAAGAAGGGAAATGTAGAAGCTTAACCAACAAGATCCCTTCAGAAAACAGCTCTGAGAGAGGGAAGATGAACAGGACTTCGCACAGAGCAGACATGCAAAAGGCTGGGCAGGAATAGAGATGCCTTGTTTGCATCCGAATCGGCTGCATGGGAAAGGTCCGGGCACAGAGGACTTTGCCAGCCCAATCTCATAAGACCCAGATTACAAACTCTCCATTCAGGAGGTTGTTGGGATCTTTCCCATCAAGGTCTATTATTAACTGACCCTCATTGCCTCTGCTTGCACTCACACCTTCCTGTTGCACACTGCGTTGTAAAATTAAACAGCATTGAGCTCCACTGTGAAGTCCCTGGAAGAGGAAAGCAATTTCAGGCTGACTGAAGCAATGGCTGGTCTGCTGCTCAGCCATAAACACCAAAGACCGACTCCCCTCTCGAGCGCGTGCACCGCTGACGTAAATGCTTTTGAGCAGCAACCAAGAGCAGTTCACTTCAGTGTGTTTATATATTCCAAAGACTTTGCTGCTATTCTCGTTTCATTTTGGGAACGGCCACATTCAGCTGGATGGTAATACCAACAGGAGTTGTGTAACCCCGGCGCAGTTAGATGTCTCTGCAGGAAAAGCAGGCAAAGGTTGTTTAAAGAACAAAGGAGCGCTGAAAAGCCTAATAGCGTTGCGGAGTATGCACAGAAAAGGGCTCTAAGAGCCCATTGAAAAGCAAGTGCCATTAAGGTATGAATAAGCAACCAAGGAAAAAAAAAATACAGAATACGCCTCCATATTGCGTATTATAAAGAGGGATGAGGAAGAAGGGAGCAATTCACTGTAGGGAATGGAAGTGTTGCATCAGCCTGATGGCTCCATCAGCAGCCAGAGGGACTGGTCTGCATAGAATAGAATCACAGAATCACAGAATCACTAAGGTTGGAAAAGACCTCTAAGATCATCCAGTCCAACCGTCAACCCAACCCCCCCATGCCCACTAAACCATGTCCCCAAGCGCCTCATCTCCACGTCTTTTAAATCCCGCCAGGGATGGGGACTCCACCACTGCCCGGGGCAGCCTGTGCCAAGGCCTGACCACTCTTGCAGGAAAGAATTTTTTCCTAATGTCCAGCATGTATGCTGGGAAACACACCCCCATCCCAAACAATGCCTCCCCAGTGCTCTCCCAGTCACAACCCCCTCTCCTGAGTTGTGGGGGTGACTGGGTGCAAACCTACCGGGTGCTGGTGTGAACAAACCCCTCTGCAGAGAGGATCTCCCAGCGCAGGGTCAATGGTGATGTGTTGGCCCGTTTATCCCAGCGTGGATTTCCTGGTTGACTTAGAGCTCCGTATCTTTGTTCCCACGGACTTCTGCTAAAACCCCAGCCAAGCCTGGCTGGGATGTCGGGCTCCCAGGAGATGCTTGGCTGTGCAGGATTTTTTCTCAGACACTGAGCTCTACCCAGTATTTTCCTAAGATAACACGTTCAGTCCCATCATATCCTACCTTCTAAGAGACGCAAAATATGACCCATCTGGTTCCCTCCTCTAGACGCAGCTGATCTGTTCATCCCCATGTCCCTGTGGCTGATGACCACGTCTTTCCATTTCCCCACCATGTTTCACTGCAAACTGGCACATCCAGCCCGAGATGCAGAAAGCCTCCAAGGCAGAGATTATGTGGTTTTGTTGACATGGTGCACTGTTTTTCCACTCCTGGCTGGCCTCTGAGATCTATGGATAAGGAGATTTTAACAGCAGACAGTTGCAAAATAATAAAGATGATCCAGATGGGCTGGTTTCCATCACCCTGGCCCGAACTCCTGTGAGTCCATGGGAGGTACAAGGCTCCTTTGGTTTGTTCCCAATGTGCTCCAGTTTCCCTGGCTCTCAGTTTTCACTCCAGTCCAGCACACATCGTGTATGAAGTGCTACCCAGCTGTATTAGGTGTGTTTCATTGGAGCAGAGCAGCCAAATAAGCTCCGGTCTGAAAGAAACTGAGAGCACAGCCCGCAGAGTGGAAAGCAGCTGGGAAGGCAAGAGCAGGATCAGTGAGGCCACCTCGTAGCTGGAATTAGACAACGAATCCCTTCTGATTTCAACCAAGGGGTCCATGAGACCCCTTGCACCAGCCAACAGCCTTGAAGCAAAGAGGTTTATGCCATGAATGAGGATGATGACCTGCAGGTTAGAGCCCTGCCTTGGCAAAACCACCCCTATAATGCAGAATTGCCTTTGGATTCACACATGAGCAGACATAAAGAGGCTGTAGCTTTGGTCCTGGCTCCTCCACTACCTTGGAAGAAAACCATCGGCAAGTCTCAGTGACCCACGAGTTCAATCTCTGAGCTCTAGAGGTAGGACTTGAAACAAATATTCAGACACTTTAAGGGAGGGTGATTGCAGGTAAAGCACTGCCTGGAGACTCCAGAGACACGATTCAATTTCCAGCTCTGTCAGTGGGGTGCGGTGTGATCAGAACTGTGCAATCTTTCTGGACTCAGTTCCCAAACTGTAAAATGGGGATAATTCAGCTCTCTTACCTCTTGACTGTCTTATGTAGACTGGAAACTCTTTGGGGTCGGTATCATAACAAAGCTTCATTCATCGTGTTCCCTTATAGCATGAGCAGTGAAGGAGGAGCACGAGGAGGACACAGCTGCACTCAAGTGATACCTAAACATCACCTTCATGCTATGGTTCCCGTATAAATGTACAGCACTGTGAACTTCATGTCTGTGGTCCATTTCTTCCCGTCTTTTTCTGAATTGTTCCCGTCCATCCCATCCCTGCTTTGTGTTGGCCATTTTCCCAGTGGTTGCTGCTCTTTAAGAGGAGTCTCTCAGACTCTGAAAGCAGATGATGACGGTAAGGAGAGCGTTTGTGTTCTGAGGGAGAGGTGGTGCTGATGGGCGTCAGGGGAGTGGAGCCAGAAATGCCAGCGGGTGATGGATGGCTGCGATGCAAGGGGCACGCCTGGAAGTGCCTCCTCCCCCAGAGCCTGGGTTACACAAGGGAGAGATAACAAAGGGGAAGAAGAAGCAGATAAGTGGATCGAAAGGATTTACAGCTCCTGCACAAGAATGGGGGGAAAACTCTTTGGGGTCGCAAAGGGAAAAGGCAGGGATGGTTGCACTTGGCTTTGCAGCTGGCATTGCGGGAAGGTGATCCAGGCACTGCAGAGTTAAACAACTTCCCTTGCTTGCTGGCTTCTCACATAGAAATATGATTTATTTGGGGAAAACCGTATTTTTACAGCCTTAACATAATGGCGTGACATTCTGGACCTTCAGTATTCCCCTGGCCAAGGGCTAGGTGAATGCCTTTGCTGGTAAAGTCTAATGACCTCTCTGGAAATGGAGGGGCAGTCTTCACTGGGAGGAGGATTTTAAGAGCTTTATCCATGCAGCAAAGGACCAAATTCAGACCACTACGTATTGAAAAGCAAATGTCCCATGTCCTTTGTCCCAGCCAATGCCCCCGTGCTACTCGCTGCAATCCCCTGAAGACTGTGGCTGGCAAACAGCAGGAGAGGAGTGTGGTCGTGGTCTGTTGCCACACAGACAATGTGGTGCAGCAAGAAACAGCTGGGAAGAATGTTTTAACATGGGGAAAAAAAAAGAGAATAAAGTTGATAAATGCCTAGTGTGCATGTAGAGAGATATGGAGTGTGCCCCAGGTGCTAGGAAAGTTATTTGTAAGCAGCCAGGAGTTGTTAAATTAATTTCCCTACATTATCTGTCAGGAGCTGACTGCGGCTTCGTCATCTTTGCTCGTGACATAGGATTATTGCCAAATTATTTCTTGCTCCGTTGATGGCTCCTGAGCTGTCAGAGCTTTCCTTGCAAACGATGGCAAGCGCCAAGCTGGAAGATGTTTTCAGTGAACCCTGGTTCCTCCCTGGCTAATTGACAGGCAGTGGACACGGCAGGGAGAGTCACATAGCAGAGGGGATTACTGATTATGGACCTGAGTGAAGAGTACGGAGGTTTTGTAGGGAGAGTCACATAGCAGAGGGGATTACTGATTATGGACCTGAGTGAAGAGTACGGAGGTTTTGTAGGGAGAGTCACATAGCAGAGGGGATTACTGATTATGGACCTGAGTGAAGAGTACGGAGGTTTTGTCGGTACAGGTTTCTTCCTGAGACAGATGCATTAGGGACCGTTTAGGGACATTGTGGAGGATGCAAAGATTTAACTATTTAACAGCAGAACCAAGTGAGAAAAGGTTTGAAGGCATCTTTGGGTTTTCTTTATACCTTCAGGAGTTTGGGCAGTGGAAATGAGAGCATCTAGGCGGGGATTCCCTCCCAGGGACATCCCATGGCACTGCGGCTCAGGGATATACCCCAGAGTATCCTCGGCTCTCGGGGTGACCATAGAAAAAGACTTTCATGGTTTAGGGGGACCACAGAAGCCAGTCTGCCTATTTCAATTGCTTGAAAATGCTCGTGTGTCCATAGAATCATAGAATCACTAAGGTTGGAAAAGACCTCTAAGATCATCACGTCCAACCGTCAATCCAACCCCCCCATGCCCACTAAACCATGGCCCCAAGCGCCTCATCTACACGTCTTGTAAATCCCTCCAGGGATGGGGACTCCACCACTGCCCTGGGCAGCCTGTGCCAAGGCCTGACCACTCTTGCAGGAATGAATTTTTTCCTAATGTCCAGTCCCCAAATAAGTTGTTGCAGGGCTTCATCCTCTCCTCCTAGGTCATCGTTTCTGCTTGAAGCTCCTCGCCCTTTGGTGCAAGCAGCCGGAGATGCTGTCTGCATCCCCCACCAGGAGCTGTCCTGGTTTTTGTAAGGAACAAGCTAACTTCACCAAGGCAGAGCTCGCAACTCTTCATGGGAGTCTTGCAGCTCTTGTCCCCTTGGTTCTGCTCTTCTGGAGTCCACAGCCATCATTAATCACACCCTGACCAGCTGCTGGAAGGTTTGTTTTAAATCTCCCCAGACGGCCCTGCAGAGAGTTCATTAAACACGAGCATTTGCCATCCTGAGAGGGAATTAAATGGGAGTTAACACGTCTTAATGAGGAACTTAAATGCTGGGTAATAGAAATAACAGCTGAACACCGCGGATTTTGACGCACGGATGGGACGCAGGGGACTCGTTACGAAGTGCCCGGTGATCTTACCTCTTGCTGGCTGGTGCCAGATGGAAACCGTCCCAGAAATGGGGATGATGCGCTGTGCTCTGCCCCTGAAGAGCTGCATCATGGTGGTCCTTCTGGGAGAGAAATGTCCCTGGGATCCCACATCCAAAGGCAATTTACTGCACAGCGGGGTGCGACAGGCAGTTGGGTGGAGGAGTTAAGTGTGTTTGCAATGCGCTGCTAATGAAAAAGATGGGGAGGGAGGACGACGGGCAAAGAGAAAGATAAGGCAGGTGGCCAGGGACTAGAAGTGCAAGCTGGAGAAATCAAAGGACAGGTTGAGATTACGTGGGGAAGTGATGGATGGCCACAGAAATGGCATTGTCCCCTCAGAGAGCAATTAATACTCGATACACTTCGATGATACTTCGCTCCTATCTTTAACAAAGCTTACATAGGAAGATGCTGGGCTTTGGAGGAGCTGTTGGTACAGCTCAGACAGCTAAAGGGGGAACCGGAGCTACAGCCCCCAAAACAACTTTTGCACCTTGGTTTTGAGGTCAGCCTCAAATGGCGACTCTCTGCTAGCAGACTGGCCCAGCTAATGGGTTAATTGGCTTTGCATGTTGTAAAGGGCTCCCTTGAAGTCGAAATCCCCTCCAGTGAGGACTTTCCCACAAGCCCCCCACCTCTCGATGGGACCCCAGGGAATTAGGCTCAGGGCCAGGTACGATCAGCCTTCCCTTCTGCTTTGCAGAAGCAACACAGTCATGTGAGAAGGCTGTTGCTTTTGGTTTATCAGAAAGGTGGCATAAAAAAAGCAATGAAAAGAAGCTTTAAAACATAATGTCTTATTTTTCTGATGTCTATATATCCGGGGACTGATAAATATTCGCATTTCCCTTGATAAAAGCCAGTGCATTAGAACTGTAATGGGAAGTGGGTCTGCTTCATCGTGGAGTATAGATCTCGATAAATTCTAATCAACTGCTCGGGAATAGAGATGGGGGAGTAGAGAATTGATAGATAAAGCATCAACTATTAAAAGAAACACCGTACAGCTTCTCCAGGCTGGATAAATCAAGAAGCCCTTTATATTCACGTTCACGTGTAACCAAGGAAGGCAAATTGATGAGCACTTGAGTTGTACTCTCGTGTCGGATTAAACTTTGATTTATGGCCTGGAAGATTACATTTAAATGTACCTGCTGTGGAAAATTCTTGTCTCATTTTTAGCCCTCCTTCTTCCCTACCAGCTAGGTGGTTAGTCAAGAAAATAAAAAACTTTTCTACCAAAGTCGAAGAGCCAAACACATATTTCAGCTGGACATGCAGGGGCTAAACAAGGGAGGTTTAGATTGGACATTAGGAAAAAATTCTTTACTGAGAGAGTGGTCAGGTCTTGGCACAGGCTGCCCAGGGCAGTGGCGGAGTCCCCATCCCTGGAGGGATTTAAAAGACGGGGAGAGGAGGCGCTGGGGGAGATGGTTTAGTGGGCATGGGGGGGTTGGGTTGACGGTTGGACTCGATGACCTAGAGGTCTTTTCCAACCTTAGTGATTCTATGATTCTATGATTCTATTAAATTCTGCTCTCCCATATGTCCATGGGACTCTGCAAAGATCATTTTTGGAAGCAACACGTGCTCACACCAAGAGAGCTTAAAGAGGCATCTAGCTGCTTTTCTCCTCTGATCCAAAGCCAGTGCATTTGGTGCTGCCACCCCACTTTACTCTTGGCATCTGGTGCATGAGGATTCGCACGGTCGAGGGAAATCTCAGTGATGATGGAAATACCAGAGGCCTTTTCTCACCTGCGTGTTGACCCATCTGTGATGGAGCTGCCTGCAGTTTTCCTTTCTCAAGTGGACCCAGTCTATTCACCTCAGTCAGGCTTTGCGCTGGTGCCACCAGCGGCACTGGGGACAGCCTTGGGCTCTCTGCACTGCATCGCTGTCATGCTCCAAGGATGCTCTTCAGCATCGAGCATCCTCAATGTGTTGTGGATGCACGTGGTGCCTCTTGCTACTTTATTTAGCTGGGAACTAAGAAACATGAAAAGAAGCTGCTGGAAAAGCTCCTTCTTGTCAAGAAGGGAGCTGGCAGTACCCAAGGGAATAATTTCTTGGTGCACCTCACTCAGGGGCTTTTCCAGGCTCCGTGCCCTCAGGCTTTTGGTGGCTGGAGAGGTAGGAAGTGGCTGGGGAGATAAACAGCAAGGTTCAATATGAGACCTGGGGGATGAAGTCCAAGTGTCAGTTGCAGGAGTGACCAGAAAGAGCTTTCCAGACAGAAAGTGAAGGACGAAATATGACTCAGGTGATAAATCAAGAAGGACAAAGCTAGGCAGGGTGACCGTGGTGTTGGTCCATCTGCTCTGGCGTGTTGGGGCCAGGATTGAGTGCTGACCTTGCTCCCTTGGGAGCTGCAGTGATGAACTGGAGCTGGGAATCATCCCCCTTCCCTGGTGCAAGGTGCCAATTCCCAAAATGTTCATTGCAGTCCCCAGCTGGAGGGTAACTGGGAGGGAGTCGGGTGAGAAGTGAAGAGATTTTACTGATGGTCATTTTGGATGAGGTTGTATGCAGCTATCGACGTGCTGGGCCAGGCTGGGGGTTTCTGTCCTGTGGGAAAGGGTCAGGATTTGGGGTGGCTGCTTGTAATCACTGAAAATAAAGCAAATACAGACCCAACGTGCACCATAGATCTGTTCCTGGTTTTGTTTCTCATTTCATTTCAAGGTTTAATTTATGACCCCTATCTGCCTTCAGAGAGGGATGGCAAAGAGGCTGCTGGGCTCTTGGGGCAGCCTGGAGTCTTGATGTGACCTTGAACACTCCTGGGGACATTGGACAATAAAATTTGGAGGCAAACATTTCCCCAAAGGCAGAGATAGGAGTTGGCAGCTTATCCTGCCACCACCAGCCCGGCCTGAAAACTGAAGGAATAATTCTTACTGACTTCTAATTTGTGACTTGTGTGTCTCATGCTCTCAGGCTTTCCTCTGAAAGCAGGACGACTAGAGACAATAATAGTTTTGGCGTGGTGACTGCTGTTCTCACATAATCCCCTGACTCCCAGAGCGCTGCTTTAAGCCAAGTTTTTGTAATGCAGCTTGTGACAGTCCAGGTGTGTGGTCTCACGCTCCTGCACGGAGATGGTTGGGGTTGGTCCAGGAGGCACACGGAGAGTGGGGGATTGATGTCCCTTCGGTCTGGTTCCCCACATCTTCCAAACCATGAGCCACAGACACACACAGATCGCACCTCTCCTCTCCTTAGGTCTGTCCCTATCTTGTCCCTGAGCCCAGATATGTTGTGTGACACGGAGCAGTCATAGAATCATAGAATCATAGAATCATAGAATCATAGAATCATAGAATCATAGAATCACTAAGGTTGGANGATCCCCTCCCTGCTCCTGCAGTCCCACCAGTTTGCTTTGCATCTGCTGGCGAGAGCAGGTGCTGGATGAGCAGGTACTGGTTTTCCTTCCCTGATCTTGTTCTGGGGCTCCCACCCTTCCCCAGACCTGAGGACACCGTCATTAAAGAAAGAGGTCTGTGAGGCATCCAGTGGTCCTTGGAAGCACCCCTCTGTCATTCCTGGTGCTGGACAAGCCCGGCGTGTTTCTGAGGCAGCATGAAGGGGAACACTTCAGAAGCTACTTGGAGTTATTGATAACCCAGGCAGGAAATCTTCATTATCTGATGGAGCGCCAGCAGCCTCTGCAGAGTGGTTTGATGGAGCTCTACGTGCACGGGCTGCACAAGCACTTGCGAGATCCCTCGCTTCCCAGGGTGGATCAAACCTTTCTGCTCTCCACTGTCCAGCCCCTGCGGTGGGGGGGAGCCCCGGCGGTGTGTTTGCAACGACAAACAAGGTGGAGAGCCGACACGCGTGTTCAGCGTAGGGAATGAGGCAGGGAGAAGCACCCAGGAGGGAGGAAGACAACCATGGAGATGCATCATCTCCAGAGGATTCAGGAGGCAGAGAAAAGAGTGATGTGCGCTTTAGAGGATGCAGCAGAAATAAATCCATATTCTGCATTGTGTTTACCAGCAGGGAGGGTGTCCAAAGCATTTAGCTCCCTAAACACTGGTGTTCAAGCTCCCGAGTAAAGACTGACGGTCACGGCAGCAGTGTCCGTGAAAACTCAACCAGCTCCTGGGCTGCCCAGACCTGGGGCTGTGCCATCCCCACTGCCTGCAGGTGCTCAAGCTCCCGGATAAAGCTGGCACATGCCTTTGCACTGCCCAAGTCCACCCTGAGCTTGGACCAGGGGACAGGGCAAACATCACCCGCTTGGTGTCATGTAGTGCTGGCGATGGGAACCACCACCAAAGCCTCCAGTGCAAGCAGTGCCCAGCTCTCACCCATCCCCTCCATCCTCTTCTAGGGGTGAAACCAGTCTGAGATGGGTCAGACCAGCCCTGTGACAGCAGCATCGCCAAGGAAATTACACCCACAACACCAGCCTTGCTTAGAAATTAGGAGCATTGCGACCAAGGGAAGAAGCTGCTTGGCTGACTGCTGATGAAGAGCTCTCATTTCCACCTCCATCAGTCTGCAAATAGCTATTTGCAAAGGGAACTGGCTCAGAGAGGGACATTAACCATTCGCTTCCTCCCCCCCTTTTCCTTCCAACGCCTGTAACTGATCCTTCAAGGCACCTGCTGCATGCAAAATGCATTTTCTTGCTGGTTTCCAGGTCAAGGCTTGCTGCAGTATCAGAAGGTTTTGTCTTTGCTCAGGTCCTGTGGGGAGGAGGAAAGACAAGAAGAGATCAACTTTTTCTCTTTGAACCAGGACCTTTAAGTCACTTCATATGTCAGGGCAGGAAAGGAGTGCTGAGTGCTTGACCAGAGCTCACCTGAAGGCAGCTTCACTCTGCTCCTGGATTCAGATAAAGTCTTTTGAAGGTGGAAAACACGGCTGTTGTTCCCTGGCCCCTGTAACACAGCAATGCACTTTGTCAGAGGCAGTTTCCAGGGCCATGTGAGATGAAGGCAGATTGGTGCAGCTGGGGATGCTGTAGGGCACAGGTTGGTTCACCCCACTCCCGGTGGCTGCACATAATGAAGAGCTCAGCATTGCCTAAAAAGAAAATTGCTCAGTTGCCTGCAAAAAAAAAACCAAAACAGAACAGCCTCAGGTGATCCACAGCCCCATCCAGCACCAGGGAGAGGAAAGATCTCACAAACTTGTCAGGAAATGATAGAAACCAGAAGGCGCTTTCCACCCAGCTCATATGGACTTGGTTTGCTCTTCCCTCTGAAGAACCTACTGTGGTCTCATTTGGTGGCTGGGGCTGCAGTGTGCTGCAAACACTCAGGTGCCATCTCCAGCCCAGGTCATTGAGCACCACCATCTCCTGGGAACTTGGCAGGGAGCCCTGTGGAAATATCTCTTCTCCCAAGTAACAGCGATAGGACGAGAGGAAACGGCCTCAAGTTGTGCCAGCGGAGGTTTAGGTTGGACATGAGGAGAAATTTCTTTCCTGACAGAGTGGTCAGGCCTTGGCACAGGCTGCCCAGGGCAGTGGTGGAGTCCCCATCCCTGGAGGGATTTAAAAGACGGGTAGCTGAGGCGCTTGGGGACATGGTTTAGTGGCCATGGGGGGGTTGGGTTGACGGTTGGACTCGATGATCTTAGAGGTCTTTTCCAACCTTAATGATTCTCTGCTTCTCTGATTCTCTGATTCTATGATTCTATGATTCTATCACAGCATCACCAAATAATGGAGGACAAGGCAGGACCGGCTGGTTCAAGTTGCTCAGCACCTTGTCCTGCCCAGGTTTTAATATCTCCAGGGATGGAGAGTCCACAGGCTTGGGCTGTTTGGACTCCAGCTGCTCCGGCTCCCCCAAAGCATCCTCCTCTGTCCTGTCCTGTCCCCGCAATGTGTTTTTCCTGGGAATGTCTGGGAGGTGCAGCTCCCTTTTTATTACTAAAAAAAAAAGTGTCATCGTTGCTTTTGGTTAAATTTGAATCATTATTACTTGTGGAGCTGCTGGCTGGAAGTGAAGCTATCAGCAGACAGCCCTGCTGCTGAGGGGCACAGGAGAGCTCAGTGCTCTACCAGTGCCAGCAGCAGAGCTGAGAGCAAAACCCCAATTCCCTCGTTCCCCAAGTCTTTTTAACCACGAGATCGCTTTTTGTTGCAAAAAATTCAAAAACATAAGATGCACCATTTGCTCCATCAGTAGGTGGGGTAGGAAGAGGATGTCCAGGGACACCCTGCTCCCCCTCTTGCAGCCGCTCAAGGGGCAGAGAGGGTCTCTCCAAATTTGGGGACACAGCAGAGCGATGGGTTGGGGTCCTGCCTTGGCTTTAGCACATCTGTAGCATTTTGGGACAGTTTTCTGGGGAGATCGCTCTCCTTCTCATTCCCTCTCTCTTTCAGAGGGCTGAGCAGAGAGTACAATCTACTCCTCAACTTCAGTTTTACCAAAAAGGAAAAAAAAAAGGATGGTTTTCATCCTGAAACTGCTCCAGGCCCTGAATATTCATTTAAAAGCTTGGAAAAGAAGGAGAGTTCAACTTTCAGCCTCATTAACTAACAAAGCTCCCACAGCTCTGCTGTCACTCACCAGCCACTGCTGCCCAGGCAGGTCCTCGTTGGGGGGTCGGGAAAGGGCTATTTTTGATCTGTGCATATTAATGAGGCTCAGCAGGGGATGTGATCTATTTAATCTCTCTTCGGTGGAAATGCAACCAGCCCAAGGACTCACTGCGTTTGGGTGGACGAACACTGGGAGCACATTGGAGAGGTGAATGGATGCATCAAGCTCATTTCCATCGCCCCGTGGAGACAAAGCCACCACTGCTCCATCTACCAAGACCCCACCATGGGGCTACCCTGGGTGAACTGTCCTCCGGGTGGGAAGGTCTCAGGGTCACCCTTCAGGAGGAAGCCAAAGAGGTGCATGTAGACATCATGACCTGTGTCTACCAACAGCCTTGGTGAACGTGGCAGCTCAGCTCGCAGAGCCCCTTGCCACATTGCCACCAAAGATGTTTCTGATGGAAAACATCCCATCTGTCCCTGCGGAGTTTTGTGTTGTGCTGAAACGCTCTCCCTTTTAGCATGGAAACAAAAGTGAGGTTTTTCACTGCAGGCTGAGGTGACCCAAACTGAGTCACAGTCCTTTGTTTTGAGTCGATTTGACATTTATCAGCAATATTTGCTGTGAGGACGTCAGAGGAGATGAGGAGCTTGGTGCGCCTCTTTGCCCCCTCTTGCAGACCAGGAGGAGTACCTGGCTGTCTGCAGTGAGCTCCACATGACAATGTGGTGTGCTCTGAAAAATAGAGAAAAGCCCAGAAAATTTATGAAGCACCCGAGTTTCTACTCCTGTGACTTGCTGGAGCAGTCAGACTGACTTCATTCAAACAAGCAAAAACCAGACTTTCTGATATTGCTTAATATTTTGTCCTTGTCCTCTTGCTCCATGGGGAGTTTCTCTATTTTGACATTTCCATTAGGGATGAAGGTGGGTGTTGGAATTTCCCGAGGGATGGAAATTCTCATTTTTCCTCAGGCCAACCCAAATAATAAATCTGCAACCAATTAAACCTCCCACTCATCCCTATTCCACAAGCCATGACCTCTTGGTTCATGGCCCCAGCTGAGATGAAGCTCCTCCATTCCTCTCACTACAAAGGTAGAAGCTGTTGCTCCTAGAGACACTTTTTTTTTTCCCCCAGGCGTTTACCTGGTCTAATTGTACTGGTTCTCGTTTCTAGCCCACAACTGCTCTGGTTTGTCTTTAGAAGGCTGCCAGCAAGCACTTTGGATTATTCATGTGTATTTTGCTCACAAACATCAGTTAGTTTGGTCACAGGCAGGCCCATGTAATTATTATTCTTGCAGGGACCAGAAGCTTTTAGCCTGGTTTGTTTATTTTTTTAAATGTCAGAAGAAATCAGTGGAGTTTGCAAATGCAGAGAAGGAAAAGGTGGTACAAATGTCCCATCCTAATGTTAAAGCCAGGAACAAGAAGTAAATTTAGAGACTTAGAGGTTCAGAGAAAGGGTTGTGGGTGAGAAGAGGACAAGAGAGAGGAGAAATGGTGGAAGTATCTGATAGGGACATGGAGAAACTTTCCTACAACAGAATACAGTGCAGATAATTGCTACGTCTGCCAGTAAATCCCCTGGCACTTCGAGAAGGATCCTTGTGATCTTTGCACTTAACGAGGGATTTTCCTGTTAACGAGTTCTCAGCAGGTTTGCCCTCAGGGGACACCACTGCTCTGCTCACGGACAACGGCGAGGTGAGACCTGTGTCAAAATGCCCCAAAAGCATCAAGTGACTGAGCTGGAACATAGATGCACACACACTGATGGCAAATATAGATGCGTAGTGCGTGGGTGGTGAGGGCCTTGCCATCCCTTTTGGCTCCCCGGTGCTAGAGGTGTCAGCAATTGGGATGGAGGTTATGGGAGAGCGGGGAGAGCTACTTATAAAAAAATGAGGCACAAGCAAATGGAGAAATAATACATGAAAAAGGGGCTGTAAGGTGCTATTGATGAGCCTCTGAGATGCTCAATGCCCCGCATTGGAAACTGATTGCTGGATGACATCTCTTTATCCAAATCCTGCTAGCAAATACCTCTGCATATGCGTAGCCTCTGCAGGTAAACCTGAGAGACCCTCTCAGGACCGAAGCAGCAGCTGGGGCTCGTGCTGGGTTGATATCTTGTGTCAGGGTCATCACCTGGGGGAAAAAAGCCGTACCTCCCTCTTGCAGAGAATCAGGAACTGAGATGCGTCCCAATAGGGAACTGTCACCATTTCTGGGGCTGTGTCATCCCAGAGGGAGAACGTGTGGCCGTCCCAGGGCAGAGACAGCCCCGTAGCAAGCCTGGGAGGAAGAGGATGAACCTGACTCATGCACTGCTCCTTCAGCTTGCAGCTGGGAGCTCGCGGAGGCTGCTCAGGAGCTAAAAGGGTTCGGTGAGGCAGTCAGCTTGGACCTGGGCTGTTAGCAAGATGGATGGGGACCATATGCTTTCTTAACATCAGGGACGCAGATGAGCAGGTTTGAGGCAACGGATGGCTGTCAGCTCTGTCATGGTGTCAGGTAGTCTCATGTTCGAAGGATTTCAAACCTGTCCTTTATTTCCAAGTAGACAGTAATGCCAGATGGGTACCCTCGCTCTTGCCCAACCATCCACCCGCCCAGGTCCTCCTGGGCGTTCATGGACGTGCTGTACAAGCTGTCCCCTCGTGAAAGGATTGCAGGTGACTTCAGACCTTTCTGATGTTTGACTTGCATAGGGTGAAGATAGGAAAGGACCTCTAGGAACAAGAAAGGAAAGAAAGAAATCTGGCAAGGAAGTTGTGAGGTAACAACCCCAGAGACAGGAATCAGCCCAGGAATACGGGAAACGAGAAGAACCTGGATTGCTTTAGGAATGAGGGAAGGAGATTTGCCTGAGCAGGAGGGGTGCGGGAGGGAAGCTGGGTGGGCTGGGAAAGCAGGCAGAGACACTGCGCACCCATCCACGCTGTGGGGGGGATTGAAGGATGCGGCATGAGCCATGGGGGATAGGTGGGTGCACTACTTGATTTTAAATCCATTTTTTTCCCCTTTGAAACTACATTCCCTGCCAAGGGTCTGAAGGGGAATTGCTGCTGTGGCTTGAAGTCACTTAGATTTCATGGGCTTACTATGCCCAGCATGGGAAAATGAGAGACCTGGAGGTCTGCAAGGCAGCTGAAGAGTGGAAAATGGTGCAGCTGGTCCTGCTAGGAGAGGGAACCTGTCCTGGGGGACAGACAGCCACGGACACGGGGACATTACCAGCACAGATGAGGCGCTTGGGGACATGGTTTAGTGGGCATGGAGGGGTTGGGTTGACGGTTGGACTCGATGCCCTTAGAGGTCTTTTCCAACCTTAATGATTCTATGATTCTATGAATTCACCTTACGAGGGCTATGATGGGGGAGATCTTGAGTGATTTCATGAAGGACTTTCTCACCATGGAGAAGGAGGAACATGTGTCCCTTGCATATACCTCTAGTGTTTACCTTAGACAACAACCACAAACCTCTGGATTAAGTTACCACCAAGAAGCCTTGTTACCTCTAAGAATACAAGCCTTCCCATTCAGTCCCCATTAAACCACACTATGAAATCTGGCTGCCCTCATTCCCAGCAGTGCTGCATGGTGGAGGGAGCACTGTGGGGTCTCCTAAAGCTTCCTGACATGTGATTTATCAGCCCAAAATGCTGCATCACCATGACCGGCTTGTGGTTAATAACTGAATCAGCGGAGCGCTTGGGGATGTGCAGGTAATAGGTGCTACGAACGTGCAAAACAGGACTTGGGCTCCAAGGTCAGGAGGGGTAGGTAAGGTAGGTAAGGATGTGAGATGTTCTGGGGAGCTAAAGGCTGAGGGACAACACCTTTGCCCTCTCTCTATTGCATTTTTTTGCAAGATGTGGGAGCAAATGTGACTCTGCTCAGCTGCACCCAAGTCTCTAAGGGTGCAGGAAAACCTCCCTTGCAGAGACAGCAGAGAGACAGCTTGGGGATGGGCAGAGGGATGGAGGGAGGTGACAACTGATAAATCACAGCAAGCAGACCAGGACTCCAGAGGGACGTGATAGCACAGACTCGTGCAGAGTGCCCAACTTCCAACCCGCCCCTGCTTGGGTGACCCCCCCGAGGCGTGAACTATCTTCAGGTTGAGGAATTCATTGCACCCCAAAAGTCACCAGTCCCGGGTTTGTTTACCAAAGGACCCAAAGGAATGGATTTGGGCCTCAGAAAATTGAAATTAAGGCTGTAGACAGTTCTTTTCATTTTTTATAGCTTTTCTCTCCCCATCCTTAATCAAATGTTTCTTCAGTTTTTATATATTTCTTATCAAAAAAACCCATCTGTAGAACAAAATTTCCCTCATTTCTAGTTTAATTTTTCTTCTGCGTGTGGCAAAATGTTCTTGTCTGAAAAATGTTTAATGAATTTTCCCCTGTCGGTTGCCTTTATTAGCCGTGATTTCCTATTTCTGGCGGTGCGCTCTGCCATTCCCATGTTCCAGAGCCCACTGAATTATTCAACCCATTTATTCCTGACTTTGGGTATTGTTCTGATCTACCAGTACGCGCTAGTCAGATGGTAATGGGGAATCAGCACAGGCAGCTCGCGATACGAGTGCATGGGGTTATTTCTCCCCATCACACCGATTTTTAACAGCTCCACTGCAAAGTCTCTACTGTGCTCAAGTCCCTCCCATGCACGATGCTGTGCCCTTATGGCCTCAAGTTGCGCCAAGGGAGGTTTAGGTTGGACATGAGGAGAAAATTCTTTCCTGCAAGAGTGGTGAGGCCTTGGCACAGGCTGCCCAGGGCAGTGGTGGAGTCCCCATCCCTGGAGGGATTTAAAAGACGTGTAGATGAGGCGCTTGGGGACATGGTTTAGTAGGCATGGGGGGGTTGGGTTGACGGTTGGACTGGATGATCTTAGAGGTCTTTTCTAACCTTAATGATTCTGTGATTCTATGATTCTTGGGTGGCAAGCAATAGTCCTGGCCCCTCGCCGTCTGTGATCCTGCTACCCCATGGTCAGAGAAAGCTTATCATAGGATAAGGGTCTTCAGGGGCTTACTCAAGGCACAGATGCTTGTGGGAACAGGCTGGTTTTAATGACCTCCTGTATGAGAAAAGCTCCTCCAGGACATCTCTGCCTTGTGCTATGGAGAAATCCTCTCTGTCTCCAGTTTCCCAGAAATACGATGTCGTACCTGCTCCAAAAGCGGACCGGGCTGTTAGTATTTATGCGGTGCAAGGGCAGGGGGGGTTGGCTGGGAGGGGAAAGCAGCCCACATGCGGGAAAACTGTATTTTCACACACTGCCTTTCTGACATTTGTTTGCCAGAAAAGAAATATACCTCCAAGTGTGAAACAAATTGGTCCCATTTATGTACCGTCCACCCATAAAGCAATCATTTGCTGCCTAAAAGCTCCGTGTTGTTGGAGAAAAGGCTTTATTATTTTGGAAAGCAGGGCTTTGGGGAGGAGATCATTATCAGAATTTAAGAGCTGGATAGAGACTTACCGGTTGCTAAAAGTCTGGTATTAAATGGGCTTCTGTTTACTGATATTCATGCTTTCCACCTTGCAAAAAAAGACCTTGATTTAACAAAGGATATCAGTACAAAGTATAAACTTGTCAATAAGATTTTTAGCTGCATGCTGCTTTTGATTACCCAGTACCCAGCCTCTCATTAAACACACATTACTGCAAGCAGGTGACCGAGATGGGGTAGGCTGAGAGAAGCTGGGAGACAAGAGGTCACTGGTCCCGCTTTTGTCCTAAAACAAAGAAGTGAAGAACTGTACTAATAATTGAAGATATTATTCAGAGAAAGTATCACCTTTTACTCAGGGGTTTGTGGCCCCAAACCACAGAAAAGTTCAATTCTCACCTCCAGAAGTGCCTTGCTCTCACACACTTATTCTCTGCAACATCTTTCCCCACCATTTGGAGATGTATCAAGGTCTAATCATCTTGCACAGCTTCATAACAGCAATTAGGGTGTGCCATGCCTGAGTCAGCCCATAACGCTGCTGCATCATTTCCCAAAGCTCTGATTTGACTGCTCTGCCTTGCCAAAGCACCATGAGCTACTCCTCCTTGGTTTAAGCCTCTTTGTTGTCTATCCCTGCTCTCCGTGCCATTGCTTCTCCAGCACAGAAAGCTTGGCTCAGCTTGGCCTGGGAGATGGTGGGCATGGTTGAGTTTCTGGAGTTTCTTCCATGCTTTCTTCCATGCTTTCCCTCACTTTTCTGCATAAACTTCAGTGCAGCCACAAACTTGGTCTCTTCTAAGACCCTCCTTGGATGACTCCCGAGCTGTGATGCCTCCTGAAGTCCTGACAGCAGCCGAGTTCTCAGGGATATATGACCAATGCTCCTACCAATAACCAAAACTGTCTCCTTGTAGCTCCACCTGGCTGCAGATGCCACCTCCACCCATCAGGGACATCACTTGCCAATTAAAACAACACTGCTTTTCCACAGCCGGCAATGGGATCGAGTCCCCGNAATTAAAACAACACTGCTTTTCCATCCAGCATTTGCACAGCAGCCGGCGATGGGATCGAGTCCCCAAGGCAGCTCCTCAGCACTGCAACAACAGAAATAGCTGCAATACAGTTGACCCTCCGTTGTCCACGGGCAGCTCATCTTGTTTGAAGCTAGACCCTGTCACAGGTGAAGAGACGTGCATGCCATTTTGAGTCCAGGAGGGCTGATTTTCTCTGCCCACAGACAGCTATTCTGTCTGGGACCTGCTCAGGTCTGGGTACGGTGCAGCCCCAGCCTGGAGAGGTGATGCAGAAGCTCCCAGAGGTTCTGCATGGCTCTGGAGGCCTCCATGGCCAGGCCACCTGGAGATCCACCCACCACATCCTGGAACGGCTACACAGCTGGATGCACTCATCAAGGACTCAGATAAGTTATTTCTGAACCTGAGCAGCTTCTTGTGTTTGCGTGATGCAGCATTTGAGATAATAAATCCCCCGGGAACAGGGTTGTGCTGCAGAATGCACCAGTGAATGCCCAAGCTGGGTCTGGAAGCAGCAGAGCTTGTATTATCTAGGTTTTTCCTTTTATTTGCAGAATTCTGTCTCCTGTTGCCCTGGATGAGAAAGAGGCTGTTGCAATCATAATTAAATGTCACATATATTTAACAGAGTGCAAATCTCTATTCCACACTCCCTCTTCCATCTGGCTCCAGTGCAGCTGAGATCAGACTCTTCACAGCCTGTGAAATTATATTGGGGCAGTTTCTGTTTATTACAGCCATGATTGATGCCTGCAGTCAGCTCGTGATATAATGAAGGGAGTTCAGGCAGTACAATGGGGGTGTATATTTAGAAGATGAAATAGTACCTTGTAAGCTATTAAGTATCATAACATTAGCACTGGGGAGTGTAAATAAGAAGCATAACATAAGGGTTGGTGAGTCACCGTATTGGGGAGTTGCTCTCCATCCAATAAAGTACCTATTCTCTCTTAAGAGAGAAGGATGGAGCCGGATGACACTTACTGTGAGCTCTTTCGTACCAGCACCTTCCCTTCTGCAAGCTTTGCAGACAGCTTGAACGACTGACTCTTTCATTTACCCACACCAGATGGGGGAACGGGCTTGTGATCGCGGCTGGTGAGTGGTTTGGCCCCCAAACCTGCAGGCTTGCCAGTGGCAATGTTCTCCAAACACTGCCGAGCCGATCTGCTGAGGGGAGATGAGCGCATCTCGATAAACAGAGCCTTCCTGGGATGCCCCATCTCCTGCTGGATGTCTGTTTGCTGATAGGAGCCATCACGCTAGACAGAGAGGGATTTGGGTTTCAAGCCATATGTGAAAAGGACATGTTTTTGAGCATGGGGCCAAGGAAAGCATTACGCAACTTGGCCGTGCCATGGGCAGCAGCCAGTTCTGGTAGGATCTACCTCCAGGGATGCAGGCAAGCTTGGGAGAGAAACCTGGGGAAGTTTACCTTCTGCAGGAAAATGAAGACAGTAGCAAGAAAAAGACCTGGCCTTTTTCATTATGGTTAATTAAGTAAGGAGTTGAGCAGCCAGGCTGACATGGTAGGACATCTCAGATGTGTGCTGACCTAGAATCATAGAATCATAGACTCATAGAATCACTAAGGTTGGAAAAGACCTCTAAGGTCATCGAGTCCAACCATCAACCCAACCCCCCCATGCCCACTAAACCATGTCCCCAAGCGCCTCATCTCCACGTCTTTTAAATCCCACCAGGGATGGGGACTCCACCACTGCCCTGGGCAGCCTGTGCCAAGGCCTGACCACTCTTTCAGGAAAGAATTTTTTCCTAATGTTCGATCTAAACCTCCCTTGGCTGTAGCTCTGCTCTTCCCCATGCCCGTGCTCTTCTCTGCAAACACTTGTCTGGTGGGAGCCACAACTGTGGCTGCTTCTTTTGGATGAGACCTGCCCTAATGATGGTATTGTGATTATGGTATCATGATTACCTGCATCTTTGCTTTGGAAGTGGTGCCAAAAGCTCAGACTTGGTGTGGAGTCAAACAAGCGATAGGACGAGAGGAAACGGCCTCAAGTTGTGCCAGGGGAGGTTTAGATTGGACATTAGGAGAAATTTCTTTCCTGAAAGAGTGGTCAGGCCGTGACACAGGCTGCCCAGGGCAGTGGTGGAGTCCCCATCCCTGGAGGGATTTAAAAGACGTGTAGATGAGGCGCTTGGGGCCATGGTTTAGTGGGCATGGGGGGGGTTGGGTTGACGGTGGGACTGGAGGATCTTAGAGGTCTTTTCCAACCTTAGTGAATCTGTGATTCTATGATTCTATGATCTGCAGAAGAAAACAGAAATGATAGCACAGCGCATCAGGTGGTCAAAAGGCTATAGTGTTTTCTTGAACATCATAGGCCATCCCTGGGATCATGGTGGGAAATCATAGCCCTGTGCTTCACCCAACAGCCCAGGTGCATGCTGAGCACAAGCTACAGGTATTCCCAGGACAAAAGTAGAACCAAGCTTTGCTTAATTTCTGCTTCTCAGTCACCCTAGATGAAAGAAAGACAAGAAGAGGAGATCTCCCAAGAGCTTGAGCTTCTGCTGAGCTTGCACCAACCCGCTTGCATTGCCAACTCAAAGCCACCAGCACTGGCTCAGCCCTGTCTTTACCTAGGACCTGACATCCTCCATGGGACCTCCTGCAGTCCTCGGAAACCTGGTGTCCCCTAATCCTGGAGAGCTTGCTGGTTTCTTTGTTTCTTTGTTTCTGCCAACAGCCTTGTTCAAAACATGTTAGATCAGGTTTGCAATTAAGTTCAGCAGGGGTTGGTTGATGACAGGTAATCACTGGGCTGTTGCTCATAGGTAGTGACAGACCTTACCGATCGCAAGTAATTTTGATGTCTACCTTGCCACATGCCAGTTTGTATCTTCATCTCAGCTGCGATTTCCCTATTTGAGCTGACAGCAGCTCTCACCATCTGGAGAGAGGTGTGCTTCTCCTTGGCTGAGCTGTTCAGCATGGAGCTGCCAGAGTATCATTAGCAAACATCAGAAACTGGAAGGTGTCAGATGTTTATTTCTCCACAAGCTGTTCTGGGATGTTTATAAATAGAAAGTGTGCTCCAAAGTGACCTGAGAGCAAAAGCATGTTAGATGTCTATGGTTGAGTGACCTGAGAGGTAAATATCCAGGGTTCAGTGATCCAAGAGCAAAAAGCATGCTAGATGTTCATGGTGGTGGCTCCCTGACTAAACTCGGGGTTAAGGCTGAGAGCCTGGTCCAAAGTCACTTGTTAGAGGGAAGTCCTTTCACTGGTTGTGGTGAGCTTTGCAACAAGCGATAGAACAAGAGGAAACGGCCTCAAGTTGTGCCAAGGGAGGTTTAGGTTGGACATTAGGAGAAATGTCTTTCCTGACAGAGTGGTCAGGCCTTGGCACAGGCTGCCCAGGGCAGTGGTGGAGTCCCCACCCCTGGAGGGATTTAAAAGACGTGGAGATGAGGCGCTTGGGGACATGGCTTAGTGGGCATGGGGGGGGGTGGGGTGACGGTTGGACTTGATGATCTTAGAGGTCTTTTCCCACCTTAGTGGTTCTGTGATTCTATGATTCTATGATCATGGACACAGAGGAAGCTTCTGCTTGGCCCTCCACCTGGGTTGAAGCCCATTGACTTAACCAAGCCCAGTTGGCTGTAGAAGTGGTCTTTGCCCTGCAAATGTCCTGGACAAAGTGAAGACATCCTCTACAAGCCACCTTGTAGTTGGGAACGATGTACCGTAAGTCTGCCCACCTGGAGGTGACCAAGAGACTGCAGAATGAAAATGATCATGGATTTCCTCTCTGGGGGAGGACAAGGTACTGAAAGATGGAGATGGAGACAAGGTGACCCACTGGAGCTTTGCCATCACTGGTAGGAGACTCTCCAGGGCCTATTTCCATGATAATGCCAGCTACATCTAAATATGGCTATGTGAAAGAGCTAATCAGAAATGTTCATAATGATCTTGTGCCTGTAGGGGAATTTGGGCTCATTCAATGAGCAACATTTCACAGATACGTTTAATTTCAACAAATCATTGAAAAATCCCCAGAGCAGAGTGTTCTTGTAAAGTTGAAATGGAACAGGCTCGTTTTCCCTTTTGGAACTGCTTTTGGGGGTTTTAATTTAAGCATGTTATAACAAAAAAAAGTCCCAAAGCAGACCAGAGTATTGTCCTCTCTAAATCAAAAGCAGAACAAGATCATTTGGCTTCCCAACAAATTTTTAGAAATCTTTCTGAACAGGAAAAAATACAGACATACAGAATTTCAGAAAAGAAAGGAAATAATTTTTGTCTATATCTGGGCTTGGGTATGACCCATGGGCTGGGGAGAACGGAGTGATTTTCCAGTATCAGCCGTGAGACCACGCAGACATTTCCACGGTGTGGATCACTACTTGATTCAGTGCAGAAGAGTGAATTATCTCAAGACATCTGTGTCCTTCTGGCTTTATTAAAGGCATCAAACAAGGAACCAGCATCGCTGAACTGTTTTGTCAGAGAGAGGAAAACCTCCTAGAGCAGGAATATTGACAGAGTTTATAAACTCTGTCCTGACCTTACCTCCTTCACATAAACTCGCTGGCTGAGTCAGGATAATAAATCTGCTGCATCTCATTCAGGAGGGGAAATGATTATCCTTCTCTCCATAATGAAAGAGATTTTATTCTGAAGCCTGCCGTGTTGGTGATTTGCAGACCTTCCACGCGGCGGGGAGGGATTTATACAGCAATAACGCAGCCGTGCATTGGGGTGCAGCTGCGAGGCACTTCCATGTCCCCGAAAAGGCATCCAGACCATTTTGCATTAGTGCTGGCCACGGGAAGGAGAAAAAGAAGCAAGAAGAAAGATCTCAGCTGAGATCCAGAAACAGATGGGATACAGATGAGGCATGGAGAGATAAAGCGGAGAGTGTGCTGGCCTCAGAGGAAAAGCTGGGAAAAGAGGGATTTTGCACCAACACATAATAAACACAATAGACAAAGGGCAGAGAAGCCGGATCTGTTTGTTTGGAGATCACCAACTCTGGCTCATTAAATGAAACGGTTTTGCACCATTTGCAAAGGTCTCCCCAGGAACTTTGGGGAGTGCAGCAGAAAATGGAAGATGTGGTCGCTCAGCCTGGCAAAGCTGGGGTTAGACACGGGGACCTAGACCAAGGAGCTCTCCCCATGCTGGACACAGCCCTCCTGGAGTGGAAAGGAAGAAGTAGGGTTAATTTTCTTCTTGGCAGCAAGAACCAAGAGCTTATTTATGATGGACGGCAGCTTAGTGGAGCCATGTTTAAACAGCCTTATAAAGAGCAGAACCGGTTTGAAAGCTCTGAATGAAAGCCAGTCAATCTTTTTTTTTTAAAAAGCCTCAGCAGGCTCTAAGCAGAGTTTGGCTTTGGTGCATGGCAGATGGCTCAGGAGATGTTGCTCTGCTCTATACATAGTAATTTTTGACCTAAATCTACTTTTGCCTCTTCTACAGGAAGCACACGTATTTTTGCCGGTGTGAGACATTTCCAGGGCTCTTCCAGGACAGATCTTCTGGGAAAGGAGGGGGCAAAGCCCACCGCCATCCCCTGGCAGGACAACGACCCATCCCAGAGACCATGCCGGGTGCTCTGCAGTCAATAGGGCCAACAGCTTTCCCCTCTTGAGGATGTGGGTGCAACTGGGCCAAACTTATTGCACCACTTGAACATCTTTCTGCACCGCTCTGATGTTTTGGTAACCATTTCTAGGGTGCAGCTCAAGGCTCTGGGAATTAAAATGTGCTTGGAGTCTGGCTCACCAGAAATACCTGAGTGAAGGTACTTTGTCCCTGCATGTGCACCTCCATAGCAATGTCGATGGCAGATATGTCATGATTGGTCTCTTCTACCAAGTAACAAGCGATAGGACGAGAGGAAACGGCCTCAAGTTGTGCCAGGGGAGGTTTAGGTTGGACATGAGGAAAAAATTCTTTCCTGCAAGAGTGGTCAGGCCTTGGCACAGGCTGCCCAGGGCAGTGGTGGAGTCCCCATCCCTGGAGGGATTTGAAAGACGTGTAGATGAGGCGCTTGGGGACATGGCTTAGTGGGCATGGGGGGGCTGGGTTGACGGTTGGACTGGATGATCGTAGAGGTCTTTTCCAACCTTAGTGATTCTATGATTCGAGAGTGCCTTTGCTCTGGCCACAGAGAAGCTCGGACCAGCACCTGGCAAAATATCTGCTTAAAGGCAAGATACGTATGAAGAAGACGGATCTCCGACTTCAGTGCAGCTGTACCCGAGATGAGCAAATCCACGATCTCAGTAGGAACTACAAAACCTATTATAATGTAATGCCTCATGCCTGCAAGCACTGCCTCTTGGGCACGTACCTCCAGGGGTTTATTTCCAGTCCTGGTTGCTTGTCCACAGTGCCATGAGGAGCCTAAGAGGTGGGACAGGATCTGAGGCCACCTTCCTCAGGCACAGATGACCAGAGGGTTTATTTGGACCATCAATCCCTAAACCCCAAAGCAGAAGGGTGTCACAGGGTCACCTGCAGTGTTCCTGGCAGGAGATCAGGACCGGTGACCGAGACCCACCCTGTGGCACCGCTGCTTCGCAGCCAGCAGCTATTTGCTTTCACTCTGCAGCCTTTCATCCCCCTACTTTTGCCAGTGTTTAAAGAAGGAAGAAGAAATGAAGTCATCAGGGATGCTGTAACACAGGAATCCTTTCAATGTGCTAATGCGCTTGCATTAGCGCTAATGGGCACCACCACCAGCAGGCTCTCGGGAGGAGGGAGGGTACAGAGCCCACCCGCGCTGAATTCCTCTAATGCTTCCTTAATCCAACTGGTCTTTAAAAGTGTAATGAAAAGAGCTCCTATTTACAAATAACCAGGGCATCGTAGGGTTTTGTAGCCATCTTTGGACTTTCTCACTCTTCGCTCACTGCCTCTGAGGCATCAGCCCTGGGCTGCGGGTTTTTCCTCGCATTGCGTTAGCAAATCCCATCCCCGAAATCAGAAATCAAAAGTGTGTCCTGTTAAATGACCAGGTTGCCTAAGCTTGGTCTAATGTACTGAAACAACATTTGCAAAGTGCAAATCCCGCTGCCAGTTATGTAACTGAATTATCCTTCCATATGCCAGACAGCAATTCTACAGTTAATTGATTTTAATCTAATCATTTGTAGCCAGTCAGTGGTTTTAATCAACCCTGCCCACCCCCAGCCCATCGTTTTGCATGAGCCATCTTTCCAGTAATTCCTGTTTTTAATTACATGAAAGTCTGGTTACCTTTCATTAATTCTTGTCACATTACCACAACCCTCCATTTCCACATCCAGAGTCCAGCCACCCCGGCATCATCATCTGTTACAGTGTACAAACGAGCGGATCCTCGTTCCAGTTTCATTAGATTTTGAACGCTAATCAGCAAGATTCAGAGGAGGCAAAACATGGTTACTCACCCCTTTTCCTCTCCCTCCTCTCCTCAAGCCACAGCCTGGCTCCAACACTGGAGACCTGCTTCTCGCCTGGTGGCATCTGGTGTGGGGGCACCTGAACCAGGGCAGAGCCCAAAACAGGGTCTGTTTTGCAATATGCTTCATTTTTCCTCGAGGAAAGGTACTCAGGACCTCCCAGGGGAGGGGGAATATCCCCTTCATTCACACTCCTCTAATCCCAGCTCTTATTAACTGTGTTAAATGCATCCTTGGGGGTGGGCAAGGGGAAAGGCACAAAACCTTGTGCCGGTTGGGGTGCAAACACAGCTGTGAGTCGCTGTGCAACAAGGGGGGGGGTCTCCCTAGGTGGTGGGTGACGGAGGGCAGGGGCAGGAGAAGAAGGAGGAGGAGGAGGGAAGGTGGGAACCAACCTCCAGGGAGCATTTGAGAGGGCAAATTGCTTGCCATGGACCAGGCAGTGCCTACAAGCGAAGGTGAGAGCTTGGATTTGGTGCAAGGTTGGAGAAGCGACTGTAATGGGGATCAGTGGGACGTATCTGGCTAGCACTCAGGGTGTGATCTGTGCAGGGGCGAGAGGCAGGAGAGACAAAATTCCCCCTGTTCAGCCTGGTTTGGCTGACTCCAGAGGCTCAGAAATGGTGGCTCAGCACATGGCCCAATTTGAGTGGGCAGGGTGTCCTTCATCTGTTAGGAAAAGCTGGGTTTGGCCCGGAAAACTGCCAGCAGAGCTAGATTTTTAAGCAAGTGTGAAGTTCAGGGTCTTTCGGATGTTCAGAGCTGTTGCTGGAGTGGAGATGTCTGCTCCAAGCTGAGCTCAGACTCAGGTCCCGGCTTTGCAAGATCTCAGTGCCATTGGATTACTGAAATGTGATTCCCCCCAAAAAGCGGGCACTGGATCCCAGATGCAGAAGCGGACAGTGCCTGTACAGGAGACCCCAGCCTCTCCTTCCCCTCCATAGAGCTCCATGCTCCCTCCCTCATTTCCAACAGGGACACAACCCCACGGGCTGATGGGGTGGTCCAGGTAGATCCCCAGAGCCCAGACCCATCACTGCTCCCGTGGTAGGGAACCCCCTTCCTGCTCCCATCACTACCCAAATGACTAAATGATGCTGAGATGGAGGCATCTTCCCAAGACCGGGATTCGAGGGATGAGCAAAGGCATGGGAGGATTTTGGTTCTGGAAACGCTCTACCTACAGGTTGCCCATTTGTCTGGGTGAGTCACCCCAGCCATGGGGTCCAGTTTGTTCCTACTTAAACAAAAAAATGCCTCATAAAAATGAAGGATTACTTCATGTCTAGTTGGAAACAGCAGCAAACACTGCTATTCACATAGAAATGTGGATATTTCCTTTTCCTAAAGCACCCTTACGAGGATCCACTTGCTGCAGCCTACCCGGAGTTAGTCCAGGGGAAAAGAGATGCCAGGGGGTCTCACGGGGGTTGTCCCTGCATCCTTCCTGCCATCCTCCTGCTGATGCTGGGGGGACGTGGGCTCTGGAAGTGTCCTGGCTGGGGGGCTGGAGAATCTCTTGTGTCTCTGTGGACATAGTAGGGCAACCTCTCAACCCAGCTCCAGAGGGACAGAAACCCCACGCTCCCAAAACGGGCCAGAAAAGGGAGCCAATCACTCCAACTAGGGAGGTGTCATGTATAAATAATGTATTACCAGCGGAATTGTATAACGAGGCTTTTATGGACTACTAATAAAACAAACAGTAAAAGTCTCATTGCTGCCTAAGGTAACACAGCCAGCATAAGCAAGTAGTTTTGGCTCTGGGGACGACTTTGTGTTTAATCCTCCCTCTCACCATTTAGGCCAGTTTAATACAGATATAAATTATTGAATCCAGCCAAACCTGCCCTGCACTCCAGCTAGCCATGCTCTCCGTTGTTGAAGGCTTGTAGTAACACTAGTACAGCCACAGCAGTAATAGTCTCATAGGGGTTTCTGTGTGTATATAAATGAGCTAAAATGATATAGATAATAACTAGAATGAGATTACAACCTTTGTGCTGGTAATTGTATAGATTATCCAACTTCACAGCACCTCTACATGTAACATGAGCATTTTATACACATTTATTATGCTATAGATAAACATTGTATTAATTATTCATTTATAATTTCTAAGATTATCTGGCATAAAGCAAAATGGAGAGTACTCCAGCTGAGTGTTGACATTGGAGGCAGACTCCCAGCCATGAAAGCCTCAGTGGCTGGAGCAAGGTGGGGAACACAGAAGCGTTCTTGCCTTCCAGAGGGAGCTCCACGTCCAAAGGAGAATGCGTTACGGTGTCTGCCAAGCCCAGGATGATCTTGGTGGCCCAGAGAAGCTCATCAGCTCTTTCTTGTAGAGAATCCTGCATGGCTGCAGTGCAGCTGTTGGAGATGATTAGTGATGGAGCCCGACTGGGTACAAGGGAACATGATGCTTGTGCATGAGAAAGAACCGCCTAGACCTCAGTGGCTTTGGAGGGTTTTGTGTTGGACACCAGAAAGCCCCATCAGTCTCTTTCCCTGCCTTTGCCAAATCCTCAGATGTACTAAAGCCACACGAACCCATTTTTAAAGCAGCACTGCTGGGGACCTGACTAATCCCTCCTAGCACACCCATCTCCACTGACCGTGTCCGCCCCAAACCTTCACTCTTAGGCTCTGGAGAGGTGGCCAGAGCTGGTGAGGGGCAGCAAGCCCCCAGTCCCATGTGCTGCAAATCCGGGGAGCCGGAGGGGTGGACAGCAGAGGGCTCTCGAGCCCTCAGCAAGAACAGGAGCCCAGCTGGGAGGATGCTCAACTTGGCCACTCTGTGAAACTCATTTGGGCAGGTGGCAATGAATCAGCTGCTGGAGATAGCGAGGGTGCTAATAGGAATTTACTTCTGCTGTGGAGGAAGCTCGTTCCCCGATGAAATGCCACCTCTGTCACTGCCAAAAAGGTACGGTGTGATTACCCACGGCAGGTTTCCCTGTCGGCTCCACTTCTGCCTGGCTGTTTTGCTAAAGCTTTTCTCAACAACTGCCCGAGGAACTAAGTAGCTTTTGAAGATAAAAAGGGGGAAAAAAAAAAAAAAGACAAAGGAAAAGCTCTGTTTTCTCTTGCAGAGAACCTGTCTCTGGAGAGCAGTGCTGTGGGTGATGAAGTGCTGGGAAGCTCTTGTGGGATGGGTCGTGCTGGGTCCTCCCATTCCCACCCCACCATCTCTCCCTGCAGGGACTTGTCCACGATCTGCCTTTGGCTCGAATCTGAGCAGGGGAAGGAGAAACCCCCCTCCCTCAGGATGGGTCGGGAAGAACCTGGAAGGTCATTTTGGTATTTCGAGTGGGAGTCGAAGGGGGGATACCAGACTGGGTTTTTCATCCTTCCCACATTCCCCGTTGGAAAAAAAAAAAAACAACAGTGCTTGCCTCCCCTAATGCAGGAAAGATGCCCAAAAGAAGCAGTGGTGGGTTTCCTGTACAGGGCTTGAGAGGGCTAACTCCCTTGGGATTCACATTTCCGTGGTGTCATCCACATCCCTTGTGAGCCTGCATCTTCACCGTCCCATCTCTGTGATGAGGACAAGGAGATATTTGGGTTTTTTCGAATGGCAAAAGCTATTTAGGACTTTAGGAGCTATTTAGGAGCCCAAGAGAGGGAACTGGGAAGCCCAGACAGGAATTTTCTGTGCAGGTTCTGCCCTATGCCATGCTCAGGGACGCCTGCCAGTCCCTTGCACCCACAGCACGGGCAGCACCAAGGCTCTGCCGTATTCTCTGTGCACATCCCAGTCCCAGAATAAAGCTGTCCCGTGGGATGAGATTGCAGAGATCGTGTAGATTCATGCCATTTCCCGGGGCCGTATCCCTGCCCTGGCCGGGTGAGGGTGGGAGAAGCTGAGGGTTATCTCCGCCTTTGCAAAACAGAGAAGGAAATTGCCAATAACACCTTGCTCCTTTCCACCGCTGGCATCTATTGTGGAGATTTGCCTTTCTCATTTATGTGTAAATAAGCCCTTTTCTTTCTGACATCAAGCAGGTTCTGCAAGTTACTCTGGGTTGGGAGCTCATCCTGTACCGGGGCTGTGAGCAGAGGACTGTGAATGTACAGAGGGAATTGGGGAGAACAAAGGGCTTTCAAAAAACCTTGTGTCTGGCTAATCCCATATGACCTGACATCATCCACAGCGTGGAGAACAAGGTGGCGAGCCTGGCTGCCGCTGAGCACACCTATTAAATTGTGTCCGCTCCGTCATGAATTATGTATCTTTGCATTTCCATTTCACCACCGCTGCTTGTTTGATGAAATTCTCCTCTGTTGATAAAGATTAAACCACCTCCTTCAAAGCACATCGCTGAAGCAGCCCCGTGTTTAATAAACGGGGGGGAGAGGGTGTTGCATTCCCAGGGCAGGGTTTGCACTGCAGCGCTCGGGGCTGCAGCATCGTCCTCTGGTGCCTCCCAGCAGGTGGGAGCAGAGGCGAATGCAAGCCAAGGGTGGGCACCCAAGTGCAAAAGGTTTAACAGAGGTGATGGGGTTGTTTTATGCCGTACGCAATGCGTGGAGGTGGGCTGAGGGCTGGCAGACCTCATCCTGTGTGTTTCTTGTCGAAACACCAGTCCCTGATGCTGGTTGAGATGCCCTGCAGCATCCAGCCCACCTCCCAGCAGACACTCCGGGAGCAGAGGGGCTTCCCCTGGGTTGCGTATCCCACCTGCCAGCCCTGCAGGGTGAAGAGAGGTGATGTTTACCTGCCTGCTTTCTCATCAAACCTCGCAGATAGGAGGGAAGTGATTTACTCAGATATCATAACCTGAGAGGCAGGCACCAAATCAATCACCACCTCTGTCTTCATCTTGCCTTTTGTCTTTTCCCTGGGGAGAACAGCCTATTGTCCCTACAAAAGCCACGGCTCTGCTTCGGGCGGGGGCCAAGCCTGCCTCTAAACCATCATGAGACACAGCACGGATTGCAACAGCTCTTGGGTTAAACAGATGAGATGTCATGCAGCCATTTGCAAATATTAGTCAGAGTCAAATACAAACAGCAGAGCGCATGTGGACCTATCGCTCTCTTCAGTGACAGAAGCCAGGGAGGGTTTGTCCTGGTTAAACGCTGTNCTTTAATGAGCATGTGTGCAGGATGATGTAATATTATAATTAGTTCTCAGAAATCTAATGAATATGTAAAAGAGAATCTTAGAATATGTACGAGAAATGTGAGTATAAACAGTAGCGTGATTAAACCAGGGGTGCTTGATTTGTGGCAAGTCCACCGAGCACCCAGGCCTGAATAAAACAATCTCTCTCCCGAGCATGTGGAATTGGTTACTTGCACGCCGGCCACGAATCCGCTTTTCGGACAACATTAAGATTGTGGAGTTAAAGCAGCAAGTGCAGATCCCATGTGGGATGTAGGTGCTGTGCATCCTCGGAGCAGCATGCACTGGCAGGGATGGGTGTCCACCCCCTCCTGCAAGGAGTTGTGCGGTCTCTTCCATCAGCTTGGCAGCTCCCATCCCAAAAGCTGTGAGCAGGCTTTTTAGAATCATAGAATCATAGAATCATTAAGGTTGGAAAAGACCTCTAAGGTCATCGAGTCCAACCGTCAGCCCAACCCCCCCATGCCCACTAAACCATGTCCCCAAGCGCCTCTTCTCCACGTCTTTTACATCCCTCCAGGGATGGGGACTCCACCACGGCCCTGGGCAGCCTGTTCTTTGGGTTTTTTCTTTGGGTTTTGCCCCAATACTCTATCTGGAGTAAAAGGAGCAGCCACCACCTGCCATGAGGGTCTTACAGTGGAGAGAAACAAAAGGTAAGAGTGGAGAAGAAACAGCTAAATGAGATATAACCAGGCTTGACAACACCCTTCAGGGCAGTGGTGGCCCAGGAGGAGAGGATACAGCTCCCCCCTCCTCATTCTCCTCAGAGCAGATATTCCCGACGGGCTCATGAATCTGGAGGTGCAAATGGAAGTGGGAATCTCTGGGAATGGCTGCCTCAAGGCATGTCCACGCCACAGCACTTAACTTCTGCAGAATAGGTAATTATTCCTTCCTTGAGCGTGCATCCTCCCTGCTTCACACCAGCTGAGGTCCCCTGTTCATCCCCTCTCAAGACCTCTCATGCATCGACCCAGACCTACCTGAAATGCTCCTGCTCTGTTTCTGGCTTTGATGGCATCATGACATAACTCTTTAAAAAATGCAACGCAAACAGGAGCGATACGCCCAGACAGCCCCGTTCTCCATTTGACCAGTAAGCCAATATTTGCTTTGGTGTTTATTTTCTGAGAGGAGGGAAGATTGATGGGAGAACCAGGCATGCTGCTGACATAGCCCCGTTTGCCTGCAAAGCCCATCTTCTTCCTCCGCAGGGGTGTGAGCACATACGCAGTCTGTCCAGGGGCTGATTAAAGCAGACCCCCCCCTGCACCCTTATCTCACCAGCCCACCGCTGGCCCAGTAAACCTTTGAGGGTGTCATGCCTCCCTTAGAGTTATTTTCCTGCTGCAAATCAGGATTTCTCTTAACTTGGATCATTCTGTTTCATGAGTCTGACTTGCTGCCACGAGAGGTGAGCTGCAAAGAAGGGGTGACCAAGAAGAGCCAAGCAGAGGAGGATCTCCTAAATATTCTTTGCTTTCAGCTTAAATATTGAAGGCAAAGTCCTTGCACGGTATTCAGTACGAGCAAGTCATGAATCCCCAAAGTTCTCCCACAGCTCTCTCCAGAGCATGCTGTAAGTGGTTTTTTGGCTGTCCTTAGCTCTCGAATACCTTGCAGCCTTGCTCACACCTACGCATACTCTGCAGTTGCTTTCAGTCCCCGGAAAAACTCCCCATGTCTTACCTCTCCATGGAGCTTTTCTCCTGACTGCTATTATTTGAGGACTTTTTTTTTCCATTTACCAGAAGTGAGCATAACTGCTTTCATACCCTGTTTCTGAAGATTATCATCTGTACTAGCTTGAGCCCACAGAATAAGTATATGGTCTTAATGCCTGCATAGCTATCAAGTGCAAGGTCAACAGTCTTATTCATATGGATAGCATCTGCATGAACATGTTCCTCCTCTCATACTTGTCAAAGAATAAAAGGTTTGGAAGGACGGTAGGGATCTTACAAGGACATGTGGAGATGCTGTCAAGATGTTTCTGCAATTGCTTGTCAGCTAGTTAGCTGTGAAACCAGCCACCAGACTGGCTCTCTCCACCAAAGTATGGGCAGTTTTCCATAATGAACCTACTAGAAGATGGGAATGTTCTGTTTCTGGTGTTGTTTCTGGTGTTGTCTCTCCCTGTCAGTGTTTTGTCAAGCCACACACAGCTCTGGCACATCCCAGGAGCTGGCTGGAGCATCTGCCCAGCCCTGCCCTGCCCTGAATCTTACTTGACCTCCTCTGAATCTTACCTGCCCTCCTCTGAACCTTACCTGCCCTCCTCCCAGGGCCTCCCTGGGACTGGCAAGCAGAGGATGGACACAGACCGAGGACCTGCCTGCTGCTCCTTTGCCCAGATAGGCAGGGAAACTGGGGATGGACAACAAACTGCAAAGAGCCTGGGGAGGGACTTAGGCGAAGCGTGGGTGGCGGATGCTGGGGAGAGATCAGGGGAAGGCGACAGATTTCCATCTGTATCTTGGAGCTGATGCTGGCCACTGTGAGTAACCCAACAAGCATCCCGGACTCCAAGGGGTAAAAGCGTTTGGTGCAACTACAACAGCCCCAACACACAAAACTGCCCTGCTTGTCTCCTTCCACCTCCCCACCCTGCCAGCTACCAGGCACTGAGCAACTCGAGGCCAGATCCAGGGCATTTAGAATCATGGAATCATAGAATCACAGAATCACTGAGGTTGGAAAAGACCTCTAAGATCATCCAGTCCAACCGTCAACCCAACCCCCCCATGCCCACTAAACCATGTCCCCAAGCGCCTCATCTACACGTCTTTTAAATCCCTCCAGGGATGGGGACTCCACCACTGCCCTGGGCAGCCTGGGCCAAGGCCTGACCACTCTTGCAGGAAAGAAATTTCTCCTCATGTCCAACCTAAACCTCCCCTGGCACAACTTGAGGCCGTTTCCTCTCGTCCCATCGCTGTTACTTGGCAGAAGAGACCGACCCCCCTTCGCTCCAACCTCCCTTCAGGCAGTTGCAGAGCGCGATGAGGTCTCCCCTCAGCCTCCTCTTCTCCAGGCTGAACACCCCCAGTTCCCTCAGCCGCTCCTCATCAGACTTGTGCTCCAGGCCCTTCCCCAGCTCCGTTGCCCTTCTCTGGACACGCTCCAGCCCCTCCATGTCCTTCTTGTCGTGAGGGGCCCCAAACTGAAGATCACTTTAGATCACTGTGGACAACCACGTGGTGCAAATCTGAGGGGCAAGCTCATCCACAGCCTCCTCCCTGTGCTGTGACCCCCGCTGCAGAGCAGAAGCCCCTCTTTGCCCGTGCAAGAGGGGAGGCAGGGCTGAGTCAGGCCACGGTGATGTTGCCCAGAACCTCAAGCAGGGACTTTCCTTGCAGCCACGGGGCTTATAGCAGAGCTGTGCCCTGAAGGTCCTAATGCAGGTGAGGCTGCTTGGATGATTTACACCGAAGGGTACGAAGCTCCACAGGACCCATCCGCACAGGATAGCTGGATGAATTGGCTTCCTTTATCTCTGCTTTCTTTCCCCAGCAGTTTGTCAGTAAATCAGAGAGATGTCAGATGTTATCAGCACCTGCAACTTTCTTTTTTGGAAGCAATACAGAAGCGCGTAGGTGACTTTGAGAGTGCTGAAAAAAGGAAACAAGAGGTTAATAAATATTCCTCTTAGCAGTACCCATTCCGGTGTCCTTACCCCATTCCTGGCCTTGCACAGAGATGTGACATCCACTTATTCCTCGGCCGTGTTGCAAAGCCGTGCTTTGAGCTCCCTCCTCTCTGAAGGAAGGAGAGGTGGGTATGTCTTGGGAGAAGGGGAATCACTCCAAGGATGAGTTATTGCAGGGGAAATATGATCAGGCTCCCAGTTCTGACCCTCTGCTCCCGGTGCTCAGCGCAGCCCCACGTTGCTGTTCATCGCACCGTGTGGATGCACGGCAGCTCAGGGAGGTGAGGGCAGTTCCCCAAAATGAGCCAAAATGAACCTGCCAGGGCATCTGAGACAGCAGCAGGGAAAGAGGGGAGACGGGACACTCCGTAGGGCTAGGAGTGATGCCGGGTACCTGGGCTTAGGCAGCTGCATCCCCGCGGGCAGTCAGCTCCCAGCTGTGGACACCGACATGGAGATGTTCTCCTGCATCCCACCTGGCCTCCAGCCAGCCTAGCGTGGCACATGTCCCCATAGGTCCCGTGTCCTTTCTGTCAGTCCTGTGTAGATGGATAGCTGAGATACCCAAGGGGTCTCGCATGGTTTGAGATGCTCGTGTACAGGCAGCTGGACTGAGCCAAGGGGTTTAATGGCATACGTGGGTGTCTAGAACTGTGTGAAGGTGCCCCAGGTGTGCAAGAGACCTGGACGCAAGGCAGGATGCTAAGGGCAGCTGAACTGAGTCCAGCGGAGGAGAGGGTTATTGGTAGGGAAGTGCTTACTTTAGGGTGAGCAGAATTGCTCTCCAGACTCCACCAACAGCAATGACTATGTAGAATCACAGAATAGTTTGGATTGGAAGGGACCTTTAAAGGTCACCTAGTCCAACCCCCTGCCATGGGCAGGGACATCTCCAACTAGATCAGGGCGCTCAGAGCCCCGTCCAACCTGACCTGCAATGTTCCCAGGGATGGGGCATCTACCACCTCTCTGGGCAACCTCTGCCAGGGTTTCACCACCCTCATTGTAAAACATTTCTTCCCTATATCTAGTCTGAATCTCCTCTCTTTTAGTTTAAAACCATTCCCCCTTGACCTGCCGCCTACTAAAAGGTCTGTCCCCATCTTTCTTAAGCCACCTTTAAGTACTGAAAGGCTGCAATAAGGTCTCCCCGTAGCCTTCTTTTCTCCAGGCTAAAAAACTCTCTCAGCCTGTCCTCATAGGGGAGTGTTCCAGCCCTCTAATTATTTTTGTGGCCTCCTCTGGACAGACTACATCTGCATTGAGTGTAACAGGAGCTTAGACACAGAGCACACACGCAGGCACTTCTTCTTAGACACCTCCATTGATGTGTTTACACGCTGGACACAAACCCTACCCGTGTTTTCCACCAAAATGAGATCCCCTAGACTGCTCCATGCCACAAAAACCTTTCAGTGGTGTTACGGTTGCTGTCCCAGAAAGATCTCTCCACTACCTCTGCACCACAGGTCTGACCTGCAATTTATGGGTCCAGAGAGCCCTTATCCACATAGAATCATAGAATCACTAAGGTTGGCAAAGACCTCTAGGATCATCGAGTCCAACCGTCAACCCAACCCCCCCATGCCCACTAAACCATGTCCCCAAGCGCCTCATCTACACGTCTTTTAAATCCCTCCAGGGATGGGGACTCCACCACTGCCCTGGGCAGCCTGTGCCAAGGCCTGACCACTCTTTCAGGAAAGAATTTTTTTCTAATGTCCAAATGTATGCCAGCACGAGCCTATGGCCCCTTTGGTTATGCCACTTCCAAGATGAATGCAGGCTTCTTCTCTTCCACTTGCCCCTCATCTTTTCCTCTCAAGACAGATGTGGCTGCCCCATCCAACAGTTAAACCTGATCTTCTCTTTCCTTTGCACTTTTCAGATTGTTTTCCAAAAGCGCCTCTTGACACTGGAAGAGATCTGCCACCTATTAATCAACTTGGTACCTGACGGGTGTCATCATGCTGAAGGGATTTTTGAGGACAGCATTGAAAATGATTAAGGGTTAGAAGGGAGTGATTTATTGGTGGAAGATTAAAAGAGTTAAATATGTAAAGCTCAAGTGAGTGATGGCAAAAGAGAATCTGATGCCTGTGCAGGGTGGTTTGAAGGGTATAAACATCCAAAAAGAAGTGACGGCATTGCTGAGATGGAGCATTTCAGCAAAAGCCCCCGGGGAAGGCTCAGAGCAAAGGGAACGTCTCTCTGCAAGCCTGCAGTTATCAGGGTCCACACAGACCACTTCCAGATTCACTCCTTTAATTTAAATGCGACGAAGGATTATTGTTTCCAATACAGAGGGAGCAAAGCGACGTTGTTAGAAGCCCAGAAACTCGGTTTCTCCTCCCTTTTCCCCAGCACGGGCTCCTCAATGCCTTGAATTGCTCCGTCCTCAGCACTGCTGCATCTCCCAAGCACCGGGGAAGCAGGGACCCGCTCAGGACCGTTCAGATTCGTCCTTGTGCCGGCACATACTGCAAATGCCGGTCAAGGCAGAAGCACAGAAAGCAATATCTGCTTTCCTCTGAAGCACTAGATTTTGCTATTGTAGACTTGCTTGATCAGAAACTTCCATCTGTATGTGTTGGTCAGACGCTGTCTCTGCAGAGCAAAGTAAATGCGGTGCTGGAAAGCTGTAAGTTATCCAGGCTGGAAAAAGCCTCTCATGCAGGGTTGTTAATAGCAAGATCCATCCAAAGGAGCTATGGATGGGCTGCGTTTCCTTCCTATTTGCCATGAGAAATTCTGGTTTCCTATCTTGCGGAATACTTGTTTCCAGCAAGACTGGTTTCCCTGCCTTCCTTCTAGCCGAGTTCATTTCTGTACCTTAGAGGGCTGCAAAATGTTTATGCCTGTGCAATCACGCTCTCCTCCCCTGTTTATCTGACCTCACTCTTGCACAGAGCTGCTACAATTACCCAAAGCTTCTAGAAGGTAAAAAAATAATGTGTTGCAGTTAGTCTAGTTCTTAATCATTTTTTCTTTAAAAAGTTTGTAGCTCTTAAACCAATGCTAATTATACTTTTCTTATGGGCAGCATTTTATCAATACAGCCAACTGGGACCAGAACACCAATTAAAGTCAGGGAGAGGAGAACTACAGCTGTAGCAGAGCACCTGATTTTTTCAAAATTATGACATCAACTTAATTGCAACTTTCCAATCCATTTTTCCCCCAATTAATCTAAAGTGCTCTATTCTTAGGAGAATTTCAGAGCCGTGATAAAGCAAGCCAATGACCTGTTTTCTGACCCTCTGCTAAACTGCTAATGACTTTTTTGGTGGGTTTCATCTCCATTTTAATTGATGATGGACACAGTCAAAACCTGGTTAGGAAGTTGTAAGCGAAGTTGTGCTCTGCTTTTTTATTTTTTTGGTGGCAGGGCCATCCAGTTTGGCTTTGGATGTGGAGAAAAAGAGTGGCTGGAATGACTCAAAACTGAGATGTCAGCTGTAAAAAAGGTAAGCAAGCCATGCAACTAATGCTGGCCAAAGCGCCCAGCTGGACAGATGGCCCCTCTCCACCTAACTCGCATCAGGACTTTCCTGTGTGGCTCTTTAATCCCCCATGTTGGAGCAAGGCGGCTGCATTTCCAACAAAGAGGGGAGTGGGGGAGCTGGTGTTGGCAGTGGGGAGAGGGGAAAGCAGGAGCCTTGTACGTGCCCATCTCTGAGGTGATCGTGCCCCTGTACTGGGCGCTGGTGAGGCCGCACCTCAAATCCTGGGTTCAGTTTTGGGCCCCTCACGACAAGAAGGACATTGAGGGGCTGGAGCGTGTCCAGAGAAGGGCAACGGAGCTGGGGAAGGGCCTGGAGCACAAGTCTGATGGGGAGCGGCTGAGGGAACTGGGGGTGTTCAGCCTGGAGAAGAGGAGGCTGAGGGGAGACCTCATCGCGCTCTGCAACTGCCTGAAGGGAGGTTGGAGCGAGGGGGGGTCGGTCTCTTCTCCCAAGTAACAGCGATGGGACGAGAGGAAACGGCCTCAAGTTGTGCCAGGGGAGGTTTAGGTTGGACATGAGGAGAAATTTCTTTCCTGAAAGAGTGGTCAGGCCTTGGCACAGGCTGCCCAGGGCAGTGGTGGAGTCCCCATCCCTGGAGGGATTTAAAAGACGTGTAGATGAGGCGCTTGGGGACATGGTTTAGTGGGCATGGGGGGGTTGGGTTGACGGTTGGACTCGATGATCTTAGAGGTCTTTTCCAACCTTAGTGATTCTGTGATTCTATGATCTCTGCTGGGTAGGAAGCCATCTGCTAATACTCTGCACCTCTACCTGAATCCCCACCAAGGCTGCAACCCACAGCTCTGATCTGTCCTGCCCCAGAGCTTAAATCCCATCCCTCATTTCCCACTGCTCTGCCCTGCAGTCCTGGTCCTCTGTCCAAGATCCTTCTTCATCCCAGGACATCCTCATGTCCACCAGGCCACTATCTCCCACCCTGCCCCATAGGCATAACTGATGGTTGAGACCAAAGGTCTCCCCAGCCCAATATCCCAGATTTAAAGAGATGCCAAGGGAAGAAGAGGGCAAGCACGCAGTGGTACTGCCCCAAAACAGACATGCTCTTATCTGTCCCATCCCCTGCTCCTTTGCCTCTTGGTTCTCCTCTGGCTTTCCCTGAAGAGGCAAATCCCACCTCCTCCTCCCCCTCCATGGGGGATTTCCACCACTTGCAGCTTCCAACTTACCAAAAACGTGCTTGAGAAGGATCCTCAGGGCAGCTGGGAGGACACGTGTAGGTCTGTAACTGAAATGACGCTGAAATATCCAATTCCTTCGGGGTTAGCGAGTGCTTACAGACTTCTCAGGAATGCAACCTGCAATTATCCATGCTGCTTAATTGCTAGCTCTCCTCCAGCCTGTGCCAGCGAGGTCTTCTCCAAATGACGCCTGGACACAGAGCAGGGTGGCACAGACCGGGGATTGCTCCTGGGCAGCAAAGTGGATGAACCCTCCCGGTTTTGGGGAGGAGAGGATTCAGCGGTGTGGGCATCACCGTGCCATGCTGCCTGCCCTTGGGGCTGGAGAGCATCTCAACGGGTTCAGCATGGGAGAAGCAGTGAGGGAGACTCCCGACTCCCTCCTCGAGGTGCTCATGGGCTCGGCGATTTTCGTTAAGACCGTGAAGAACCGTTACGATCAAGGAGAGCGACTGTGGCATTTTGAGAGCAATGCATAATTCTTCAAAGCAATGGAAAATCTCCACATCCTTCAGTAATCTGTTGTAGTGGCTAATTACCCTCGATGTTGAAAACACGTGGCTTCTTTGCAGTCTGAACAAGCCGTGTTTGGCCCTTGCTGTCTGCTAGCCATTAGCTGGCTAGAGGTAAGCCTCCCTTCACATCAGGCGTCCTCTGTCTTCGTTGGCAAGCGCAGAGAGCAATTTAACAGCCTCTTAACCTTTACTGTAATAATGTCCATAGTCAGGACTTCTTCCATCTCCTGCGGTAGTGCGTGCTTTTCTAGCTCCTGAATCATTCGTATAACTACTCCCCGCAGCCTCTCTCATTTATTTCTCTGCTCTTTTAGAGCCTGGATGCAGGAGCAGATCCATCATTTCAAAATGACTTTCCAAAGAGTGCAGCTGCAGCTAACAGCACCTCCCGGCTCCTGCACAACTTTCTCCTCTTAGCACATCCCAGCGCTGGGTCACCGCAAAACATGTGGTGCTCAGCTCATGGCTGTTTGTAGCAAACATAGTGCAAACCATTAGGGGTTTTTGGGATGTGTGAGACCAGATTAGTAGAAAACAAGACTGGGAGGGACTGGGAGAGCTCAGCGAGACACTCACTGTCCCAAAAAGAGGGTCACTGCAGTGAAACCCCTCTTGGCTAACACCTAGCTAAAAACCTCCCTCCCTCTACAAGCACTCAGCCACAGGCTGTGTTCTCCTTCTAGCTGTAAAGACTATCTCAGCCTGGTTCTCCCTTGCTGTAATTTTAGTCCATGACTTCTTGTCCTGTCCCTGGAAGAGCTGTTTATTTTCCCCCTCTTTGCAATGACCTTTTACATAATTGAAGACCGCTATTGTGTCTCCTCGCAGCCGTCCTTCCTCCAGATTAAATGACACCAATTGCTTCCCAATAGCTCATGTTTTCCTGGCCTCTGATTATTCCTATTACTGTCACACGAATGCTCTTTGGGTTGTCCTTGAAGTGAGACGTTGAAACTGGACCCAGCGCTCCGGCCGTGGTCTGTAAGTGGAGAAGAGGCAAAGTGCCACTTCTGCTGTCACCTCCCCACGGTGTCAGCCCCGGAGAGATCACCTGGAGGTCTGTGCATGCCCAAAAAGCCTGATGGGTGCCACAGGGTGGTATTGCTCCTGCACTCCAGGAGCTGTCTTGCAAGAATCATAGACTCACAGAATCATGGAAGGGTTTGGGTGGGAAGGGACCTTTAAAGCCCATCTAGTCCAACCCACCTGCCACGAGCTGGGACATCTTCAACTAGATTAGGTTGCTCAGAGCCCCGTCCAACCTGACCTGGAATGTTCCCAGGGATGGGGCATCTACCACCTCTCTGGGCAACCTCTTCCAGTTTCTCACCACCCTCATTGTAAAGAATTTCTTCCTTATACCTAGTCTGAATCTACCCCATTTTAGTTTAAAACCATTCCCCCTTGTCCTGTCGCAACAGACTCTGCTAAAAAGTCTCCCCATCTTTCTTATAAGCCCCCTTTAAATATTGAAAGGCCAAGAGGACACTGCTTCTGGGAATTGTGCTCTACAGATTTCCCAGCAAGGCTTAATGCTGCAAGATCATGGAGATAAATGTGTTGTGGTTCTCCAGAACCAGTTTTGCTCGGGGAGCCATCGTGACAGTCCTGAAATTACTGAAGACATCGCTGTCACAGAAAGGATGCCTGAGGATGTATGACAAGAGGAAGGCAATTAAGATGCTCCTGAGCTATCTGAAAGTGTGATGCGCCATTCATCTGTGCCAGAAGCCCTCGCATTTGTCAAAGCTTAAAGAGAATCAGACATAACTGACCTGGAGGAGAAAACCATCAGTGAGAAGCAACTGACAGTTGTACAAATGAAGCAGGTCAGATTCAATTCTCTTTTCACAAAGGAAACCATTAGAAATCACTGAACCCAAGTTTTGTTGGTGATCATAGAAGGAACTAATGAGTCTGGAAGTTTTATGAGCAACTGCCTGGGCTGCTGGAGCAGGGTGATTACTGGGGAGGGTATGCTATTTGTTGTGATAACCATACCGTATATTTAAAGATTTCTAAAGGGGGAAAAAAAAAAAGCTACTTACAAACTGCACCACATTTTGTAGTCTTCAGTCTGTTTTCACCCAAGACAAAGATTTCTAAGGGACAAAATGTACATACAAGCTAAGCTTGTTGTGGTGCATTCACACTATGGTAAAAGCCCCAGCAAAGCAGCCATCTCAGGGGGCTCTTGAAGATTTTGGCTCCAGCTGAAACTCTGCATTTATTTCTGGAAATCCCCAACAGAATAGCTGACATGTTGGCCCCAACATGGGCCAGTGCCCAGACACAAAACTCCCTACAAACCTCTTCTGCACCAAGATTTCTCCTTCTTCTTTCTTTCCACTAGCATATAACAGATATTATTTGCATTCAGGGAACAGACTTGCTCAGAGTTGGCTGGAGACATGATAGAGAGAAGCCAGGAAGGTAATGAAAGCAGGTGAAAATGCTGGCTGAGGAAGCAGAGGGAGTATTTTTATTCTTGCAGTGTCACAAAGCCTCTAACTCCCACCTCGCAGCAATGAGGTTGATGTTAAAGATTTCATACAAAGACAAAAAGGTCACCTGAGTTGGAAAAATCTGTACAGGATTGAGGATTTAGCTAGACTAGCCTTGACCTTACAGCCTATAGCATCATTGCCATTCCTACTCACGCCCACCCAACCATGAGCACCACAGCCAGGCTCTACTCTGTTATTCACTTGGAAATAAAGAAAATGATGAAAAAGAAGAAGGTAAAATCTCAGGAGAGTGCATATATCCTGTGACAACCTCTCTCTTTTTAAAGCTGGACACAAAGAATTTCCCATTTCACAACAGCTGAGACAAAAGACCATTCCAAACCAGCAGGAAAAAGAGCCGTACCTTCTCCCAGGCAGCGCAAAGCAGTGGCAAGGACCACAGCACCACATGCTTATAGAGCTGAGAGGACCCTGGGAGATTGCCTGCTCCAAAATCTGCACCAAAGGGTAGTGGAAAATGGCTGGAGCCCCCTCCCTTCATCTCTTGGGTTGGGAAAAGGGCTCTTCCACAGTAGCTCCTTGTTTTGCCCTGCACCCAGAAACCACCAAGCAACGGTGTGCTGGCAAAGAGCATCATGCTTTGATGTGAGTGAATAACATCCTAGGAATGAAGGACACAGATTTCTTCTATATCCTCCAAAAAGGGAATCTTTCCCCATTCCTCTTGTTCTTCTTCTCTACGCTCATCATTGCCCTGGGGTCTGCTGGCTTGGATTTCCCCATGAGTCCCTCTCAGATGTTAGGAATGTTCCTGGAAGACGTGTTAGGGCAGGAGAACCAGCTCCCAGCAGGGTCCTGTTCATGCCTGGCACCACCTGCGATGACACATGGATGTCTCCTTGGCCCTGGATGGTGTCCTCCAGGCTGGACCTGCAGGACCAGGAGACACACGTGGGACTCACAGAGCGTGCCCTGGGCTACAGACTGACGACTTTTTGGAGCATGAACCTCTTGGCAGTGCAGCCATATAAGTTCTAATGAAAGGTTTTCTGTTTCCTTGGGCTTTTATTTCAACAAAAAAAGCAATTTCCCAGTTGGTTTTAGTTCTTCTTGATATGCTGCCTTCCTCTTTAGTATTTTATGGTGTTAAATAGCTGCCACGTCTCACTCCAGAAGAGTGCAAATCCCTGTATTTCTGCCTCAAAAGGGCAGAAGTAAACACGGATGTAATCATAAGTGAAATCTCTCATTCTTTTTCTGTCTCCCTTATCTCTGGTACTTGAACAAGATTTCTCCTGTGTCTTTCTTCTCCTTGATCTTGCGTTTTTCTGTTCCCATCATCTTCTTATCCTCTTTTCTTCCTTCCCTGGGTTTCTGGAGTCCCTACCTTTTATGCACAAAATTAGCAGCTCTCTTTAATCAAACACAACAATTAAGAAACTTTCAATTACAAGTATCTCCTATGTCATAATTTATTCCTGGCTTCAGGATTTTGAGTTCACTTATTATTTTCGTGTCTGACTAAGTCTATGGGGAATTAAGTACAGAGGAGCGGATCGCAGAGAGAAAGCACCCCAAAAAGTAGCATCCCCTGTCTCCAGCAGCCCCAAATTGTTAACTCTGGGGATTCACCAGCTGAGAGTTTTACTCCGATGCTTTTGCAAGCCAACAGACACCAGATACTTAGCAGCTTCCTGGGAAGTCTTCCCTGTCCTCTCCATGGTACATGAGGAGACTAAGCAAAAAAGAGGATGACTCTTCCCTGGGGATTTTCATATCCCTATTTTAGTACAGAGAAAAAAGATGATTATGGAAGTCATGAAGAGAAGAGGTTGTTTTGTACAGCGTTGAAAACCAACTCAGGCAGCCATGCCAAAGCTGTCTTGGCAGAGTCAGACTGTCTTCAGCATCACCTCTTCCCTCTGTGTGTACTCCAACCCTCCTCCTCCTCCTCCTCCTTCTCCTCTCCAGGCTGCAATGATGGGGCATGAATATTCTCTGAATTCTTGGATTGCTGATGGATGGGGATGGGGAAATGTTGCCCAGAGGGAGAGGGGGCCACACACATGCCCTACGTGCTGGGACACTCCTTTAGGACAACAGGTCAACCTCTCAGCTGGATCCTTGAGGTCAAGAGGGATGCAGGCTATCTGGGGTCTGAGCCATCGTTTTGACGGTTGGACTCAATGATCTTAGAGGTCTTTTCCAACCTTAATGATTCTATGATTCTATGATTTGAGACTCCTGCTTTGGGAGGATGCTAATCCCAACCTAGAAATGTCCATGTTCTCTCCTTGACTGCAGGCTGCCCCACGGAGAGTGGCCCTGACAGAGGTGTTTCCGTGATGTACTTGGTCAGATGAATCTCCCTGCAATGCTGTGGCCATGCTGTCCAATCCCACCTGCAGCTGATGGTTTTCTTTTGACCAAAAGACCTAATTTTGTTTGATTTGGAGGGAGACTGTAGCTTACTTTTGGGAAGAAGGTGATTCCCAGCGGAACCAATGCTGCATTCTAGAAGACTAAAAGACACACAGCAGTTTCAGGGTACAACAGAAGCACCTCCCTTCCTCTTTTTTTTTTTTTTCTCCCTCAGAAATTAGGTATCCTTGATCTATCTTCTTCCCTTCATGGAAAGCAAATGTGGAAATGAAATATACTGTCTCAAAACTAAAACCCTGTAGCAATCTTTGCACTAGCAACTAGCGAGGGCTGAGCCACGAGCTCCAGGCTTTGCTCGTTATCTTCTAGATTGCTTCATTGTTAGCTGATTCCTGGAATGTTGTTGTGTTTTTTCCAGACCATGCCTGAGCGTGGTTTGGAGGACAGCACGGGCCAGAGGTCTTAGCCAGATAAGCAGTTTGGATGCAGCCCATCAGCCAGGGAAGGAAGAAAATTCATCTCTGCAGACACGCAGAGGCTGTGCTTCTCACCCGTCTCTTATTTATTAACAGAGACACAGCCTTTAGCAGTGAGTAAGTGCAGTTGCGCAGGGGTTTGCCACAGATTTAAAGTTTGCTGTACAGACAACCATTCCTGCGCAGCGAAGCGGGTTGCAGTGAAAACGAGCTGCAGAAAGATCGTAAATCTGTGGGCTGAGAGGCAGAGGGCTGCGGAGAAGTTTCTGATGCTGCTTTCGGGTTGTAATTACCAAGCATGTGCTTTTAACCCTTGGGGCCTCACATTCCCCTGCATAAACGATACTGGTCCAGTTGCCTACCAGAGGTGTCCAGTGCATCTTGAGATGCCCTTGGCCATCCTGGCAGGACCCCAGCTGCCAGCCCCCAAGGGCAGAGGCTTCTTGTAGGTCCCCTGTCCTGGCTGCTCGCCCCATTCAAGAGGATTCACTCTCGATTCAAGCTGGTCTGTGCTTCCATAAAGCTTTTTCATGCAAGACTTTTCATGCACGTACATGCATAAACCAGAGCGCCAAGGAGGTCTGTGCAGCCGCAGCACTTTAGTGATTCCCTGCACTCAGGGTGAGGGCTGGCCATGGCTGAAATTTGGGGAAAGGGGAAAAAGGAAGGCCACTGGACTTCTGGTTGTGTTATGTGATGGAAAAGGCTATTCCTCCCTTCATAGGAAACAAGCGCACATTTATACCATCCCTCGTAAATCTGCCCTTTCTCAGGGGCTGGACCCAACACACTGGCACTTTTATTTGCATTTTGTGCCTCTGGACAAGAAAGAATAGCCATTTAGAAATGCCAGCAGAGGAGAGAAAATAATCTCATGGCAGAATGACAACTCTTTGGGCACGAGCTTCCTCCAGCCAAGGTCAAGGATGGGTCTCTGCAGCCTTGTCTACTCATACGTGTTGCATCAAGGCAGCAATGGGATCTGTGGAGCAGGGAGACTGGGATCGGGGCTTCCTTCCTAAAGGATAGACCTTGGGGCTTACACTGTTCCTGATAGAGCAGGGCCCCAGATCTTCTCTCTTGATGGTGAGTTGCAGGTGCTCAGCACCATAGCTGGAGTGATAGAGAAGTTAGTCAAAAGCAAGGGGGTCCAATTCCCCACTAGTTAAGCTCAGTCTCATTAAAGTTGCAGCAAGGTATTTTTGGTCCCTAAAGGCTCCTGTGGAGTTTGTCACTTGCAAAGCAGCATATGTGATACCCCTGGGAGATGGGGAAACCATCTGGCAGGCGCCCACCCTCACAGGGACCAGGGCACAGCGGGAAACAGCTAGGCAGGTGGCCTTGGGATACCCAGACCTGAGGATATATTTTCACGAGGATGATCTAGTTTTCAAAAAGCCTGGCTTGTCTGGCTCACCCAGAAGGTGCCGCAGGACTGAGGAAGAACTGTTATCTCCGTATTTACATAGGAGGCTCTGCAGCCGTCAGGGATGAAGTAACTTATCCAATGACAAGGTGATGGCGATGCAGCTAGGGACAGAGTCCCAGTCCGTCTCTTACCCACGAGTCCCTCCAGCCCCACAAAGCCCTTGACCTTGACCTACATGGTGCTATGAACCACAATGCCATGATTGCAGAGCCTTTTCCAACACTTCCCTGAGAGTTTAATTTCTCATTGCTCTCTGAAAGAAATCTGAATACAATTAATATTACCCTGACTCCTTGCTTGCCTTCTCTGCTGAGTTCTTCTCCCACAAGCTGCTTGCGTCCTCTGCTCTCATGGCCATCTGGATTTATTATAGCCCATTCACTTGACGGATGCTGAGGTTTAATGATGACTTGTATATGACCGATAGAGAGACTGGGAAGCAGCTGGCAATATTCACTTCTAGATGGAGCCCCAAGTCCTCTTGCAGCTGAGTGCTGGAAGGGAGCAGGGAAACTGTAAATAAAGCTCTGAAATTGTTTCCTCAGGGAATTTCTGGGTATTTTGCACTTTGGGTCACTCAAAGCTGTCCAGGCAAAATATAGCCCATGGAGATGTTGCTCTATGAACATCCCGTGAGATTTGGGCCACCTCACTGCTGGCATCTCGACTCATCTGGCTCCTTCTCCTGGACATGGGGAGGAGCAGAGAGGTCTGGAGGCCACTTCATCCTGCCTCAAGATCATGTGTGTGGACCATCCTCTGCTTCTCCCTCCCTGCAGAGGATAGGGGAAGCCTTGACCCCAGTTTATCAGATACTGAACACACTGAGCTTGAGGCAGTATTGGCTGAGGCATCCACCCAAGCACAACCTCTTTCCACTCAAGTTTCCGCTCCTACTATGTAAATACCATATATGCATTAGCCTAGAAGAACTGGAAAGGGTTATTTTTACTGGCATTATCTATAGGCATGAGAAACTGCTTGTCTGGCTCTCCTCTGGATCAACGGTGGTATAAGAAAGAAGTGATGATGAGGCCATCAACAGGGACACTTCTTATTGCTTGAGTGTTGCTTTTTTGCTTCTATCTGAATGTCCTCACTCTTGAGGTCTGAAGCAAGCAGCAATCCTTGTTTGGTGGTATGGGTTATGAGAGAGGACGGACCAGGGGCTGGTGGAGGCTGGGAAAGAGCCATGGCTCCCATGAATCCGCAGCAGACCCATCCCACCATCCATGCTGTGAGATGAATAGACCCAAAGGCAGCAGCCCAGATGGTCTTGAGAGCCCAGAGTGGTCAGCAGAGAAGTGGCAGCTTCTCTGTGCTCCTGGCCATGGAGCCACCCCCATCAGGGATTTTACACAGAATGACAGAAGGGATTAATTTTTAACCAACTTTTCCCACTTTCACAACATTAAACCCACCATTCTTTATCCCGAGAGGTGCTGGTAATTGATAGAGAAATCTTTGGAGACCTGCCTGGGTTTCACTTGGCTTGCTCCTTCTGTCATCCATCCAACATTTTAATTGTGGCCTTAGCTGATCAAACTGCATTTCTGCCTGCTTAATCTAGTAGAAAGTAAAGAGATATTTTTTGCCCTGGCCTCAAAGCCTCTGACTGTGCCCACATTAACGTCAAATGCAGGTGGATTCAGGCTGCCCAGGGCATGCTGTTTTCAAGCAATTGCTCTCCATAATAAATCTGCAAGCAAAGTGCAGAGCACCCCAGCCTGCCCTCTGCAAACAAGAGCTCACAGGCCCCCCAGCCACGATGAGCAGCTTCTCTCTGGGAAGCTCCAAGATTGAGTCCTGAGTCCCTTATTGAGTATTTAATATAGCTGAAGGAAATTCTGACTTATCTTTGTTTTCAAAGAGTTTGGTTTTTACAGTGTCTGGACAAGGACCTCAGCTTTTGGCTGCTGAAGCTTACTGGGAGCGGTGGATGCTCATCGGATTCCCAGCATCTCTCAGAAGCTCCAGGCATGTTCCATCACTTCTCTGAAAGATCCTGGGTTCTTTGGCTATGCTGACGGTGATGCTAATTAGCTTGAAAGGAAAAATCCTTCCTCCCTTTGGCTACGGGGCCAGGATTTGCTGTAAGGTGGACCATTTTGCTCAGTTTTGGATTGTCTTAAAGAGCCTGTTATGCCCCTCTGCTGATGCATATGACTATTTCCCTTGGTGCGGAGGGCCAGGTCACCCTGGCAAGCCATTGCCGTGCTCAGCCCATCACTTGGCTCAAAGCCACCTTGTCTACGCTGCTTCTCTTACAGAGTAGCCCCAGGATTCCCTCTGTGCCTTCTCTGCACATGTCCAAGGGACCCTAAATCCTTTTGTCTACCGTAGGGTGTGGGTTTAGAGGTGATACAGCCATCAGGCAGCTCAGGAGGGCACAGAGGTCATTTCTGTGTGACAAAGTCCTCAGAAGCTTGGCTGAAGAGCACAGAGAAGGCACAGTAGCATCCCTCCTCCTCTTAACGTCCTTCTCAGGCTCACACAGTGCCTTTCTCCAAAGCTGGAGTGGTTCTGAAGACTAGTAACTGGGGTCTGGGCGGGGAACAAGGGTGTCTTCAGCATGGGCAGGCACTTACACACAGACACACAACACAGTTTGTGCTCTTCTGATTTCTTGTGCAAATCAACCGCTTGCTCTCTTTTGTCCCCTGGCACTTCTGCTGCTCCCTCCCATCCATCGCCACTGAAAAAAGGGCACCATGATAGATCGGTGCCATGTTGTACTCCTTCCCAGTCTCCTCTTACTCCACGCCTGGGATTTCCCTGAAGGTTCCTATTTCTCCTTGGCTTGATTTATACAGCCGCATTAGATAAATGGCGCTTGTACCGTCTATCCTTGTTATGACAGCCGCGTGACGTGCACCGTGCATTCATTTCTCTCCCCACTGACCTCGCCACTCTTCGCTGGAGTGTGCTTGAGCGACAAGAAAAGGGGGAGAGCTGCAATTAGCCTCTGCATTGATCAGGGGAACATCGTGAAACAGCGTGGGATCAGCAATGCAAGTGCCCTGGCGATGGGTTGTTATTCCTGCAGCTAATAAAAAAAAGTGGGGACAGACTTTTTAATAGGGCCTGTTGCGACAGGACAAGGGGGAATGGTTTTAAACTAAAGGGGAGTAGATTCAGACTACATCTAAGGAAGAAATGTTTTACAATGAGGGTGATGAGACACTGGCCCAGGTTGCCCAGAGAGGTGGTAGATGCCCCATCCCTGGGAACATTCCAGGTCAGGTTGGACGGGGCTCTGAGCAACCTGATCTAGTTGAAGATGTCCCTGTCCACGGCAGGGGGTTGGACTAGATGAGCTTTAAAGGTCCCTTCCAACCCAAACTGTTCTATGACTCTATGATTCTCCATCCACTCCAGAAGCCCTGACTTTTAGAATCATAGAGTGGTTTAGAGGCTGCTTAACAAATCACCGTCAAAGGTATTAGCAAAAAGTTATTTTAATAGAAATAGGAGCGCGACTTAACAGAGTTCGATGGCAAGGTTCACTCTATCACTTACTACATGGATGAAGCACACAAAGGAAAATCGAGTTAGGATTGAGCTGGAATGATTTATACAGAGACTGAAGGTGCAAAAGAGGTAAGGGAGACCTTCCCATTGAGTCACGAGGTTCAGAGAAGACTCCCTTCCTCTCTAAACTCCTGGTGGAGCTTAGGTGTGACTGGATCCACTCCTAGTCCTAGACTTGGCCAACAGTTTATGTCTAAGGGATTATATGTGTCTAGTAACAGTCTAAGGTTGATTCATAGCTTAAGGTGGATCACAAGATTTTAGCAACGCTTGACTAATATAACATTTTCAAGGTAAGTTAATAGAATTTACTACAATAACAACAGTGACTTAATTACAGATTACACTTACTATAGTTACCTAAACAAATTCACACCCACACAAAGACACAAATATATATAAATGTACAAAAGGTATATCTGTTAAAAATTACCCTCACCTTCTGTGTATTACTCACTTCAAATGTCTCAGCATTTCTCAACAGTTGAGGGGTTGAGCCTTGAGTGAAAGGGTTCAGCCCAGGTCTTGTCATCAGCTTTCAGTGACAGTCCTCCGAATATCGCAGACTCGAGAGGTTGCGAGCTCTGAGAGGTGTCCCACTCACAGGGGGATGCTGGGTGCAGCCCACTGTGGTCCAGGAGAGCTCAAAGGGCCTCACTTAGGACCACTATGTAAGTGTATAGGGTCATGAGATAGAATCATAGAATGATTGAGAATCATGAGATAGAATCATAGAATCACAGAATCATTAAGGTTGGAAAAGACCTCTAAGATCATCCAGTCCAACCGTCAACCCAATCCCCCCATGCCCACTAAACCATGTCCCCAAGCGCCTCATCTACACGTCTTTTAAATCCCTCCAGGGATGGGGACTCCACCACTGCCCTGGGCAGCCTGTGCCAAGGCCTGACCACTCTTGCAGGAAAGAATTTTTTCCTCATGTCCAACCTAAACCTCCCCTGGCACAACTTGAGGCCGTTTCCTCTCGTCCTATCGCTGTTACTTGGCAGAAGAGACCGACCCCCCCTCGCTCCAACCTCCCTTCAGGCAGTTGCAGAGCGCGATGAGGTCTCCCCTCAGCCTCCTCTTCTCCAGGCTGAACACCCCCAGTTCCCTCAGCCGCTCCCCATCAGACTTGTGCTCCAGGCCCTTCCCCAGCTCCGTTGCCCTTCTCTGGACACGCTCCAGCCCCTCCATGTCCTTCTTGTCGTGAGGGGCCCAAAACTGAACCCAGGATTCGAGGTGCGGCCTCCCCAGTGCCCAGTACAGGGGCACGATCCCCTCCCTGCTCCTGCTGGCCACACCAGTGCTGATACAGGCCAGGATGCCGTTGGCCTTCTTGGCCACCTGGGCACGCTGCCGGCTCGTGTTCAGCTGCTGTCGACCAGCCCCCCAGGTCCTTCTCCTCTGGGCACTTTCCAGCCGCTCTTCCCCAAGCCTGGAGCGGTGCCTGGGGTTGTTGTGGCCCAAGGGCAGGACCCGGCACTTGGCCTTGTTGAACCTCCTCCATTGGTCTCGGCCCATCGATCCAGCCTGTCCAGGTCCCTCTGCAGAGCCTCCTGCCCCCCAGCAGATCAACACTCCCGCCCAGCCTGGTGTCATCTGCAAACTTACTGAGGGAGTTCTCAATTCCCTCAGGGAACCCATAAAATATTTGTTATTTTACATTTCTGGAGAAAAATAAGCATAAAATTTGTTGGTGGAAGGAGGCAGGGCAGGCCCCGCATTAACCCTTGTGCATCCTCCTCCCATTGTCCTCTCTCAGAGAGGCTTCATAGGCAGAAACCATCCTGGTGCTACCTGACCTGGTCCATCACAACCTCTTCTGTGGCCTCTGCTTGGTGGCCCTGCGTCCACTGTGACGTGCCAGCCCATGGGATGTTCTTGCCAGGTGGGGTATGCAGGAATATATTTTAAACATTTAGGACGTCAGTGTCTTAAATAAAACTACACAGCTGTGTTTGTATAACCAAATCTAGGCTGTAATGGGAGCTGAAATACTCGGTGCACATGGAGGCACTTCTACATTTAAGGGATTTAATGTGCAAGCATCCCAGCATCTGTATGGGGGGGTGAGGAAAGATGCTTGTGGCTTGAAAATTATCACGGGCCTCAACACTCACAGGCTCATTTCTCTGCTCTGTGCACAGCTTGCACTTTCAATGTCTCTCAGCCTCAGGAAAACGGGTGTGTGAGACCAGCACCCTGAGGACAGGTGGGAACGGGATGGTGGAGGCCACGCAGGAGATCAAGCATGGCATAGCTGGGAGATGTTATTGCTTTGCAGCATGCTCCCTGCAGCTGATAGCTTGCGGTTTTTTAGATACTTCTCACGCTTGCATCCTCTCTTCCCAGAACATCTTCTGCAACTGCTCCCTTGAGGTATGAGGAATCCCGGAGACTTTGCAGCCAGGATTTTGGGGAATGACATTGGCACGCCAGGCTGTTAATTGCAGCTTTTTTCCTAGTTTCCTGGAAACAGTAAAGCTGTAATTTCCTCTGGGCTTGCCTGTTTTGCAACGTGTTTCCTTGTGTGCCTAAACATCTTCAGTCCAGGATGAGCCCCAGCTCAGACCTGGGACACCTGGCTGTGTCACATCTCTGCTGGAGGGGACGGTCACGAGGGCTGTGCCTCTTTCTGCTCTGGATGTAGGAGGTCGATGCAACAATACTTCATGCAAGACCTCCTGGAAGAGAAGGTGATACTTGTTTTAATCCAGATGAGTTTCAGTCGTTTGCTCCTAGGTTTCACCCACTCACCTTCTGCTACCCACGTGTCTGCCAGCACCAAGGCGTGTGTGTCTCGGTCTGCTCAGGATCATCTAGCGCAATGAGGAAGATCAAAGGTCCAAAACATCTGGTCCTCCCCATCTCTCTTGGATTCCTCTTCATTGGCAATGACAAACTTTTTTTGGAAAGGGCCCTGTAGCACATATGTTTTGCCTCAGTCTTGCTTATTTTGCCTTCTGGGAATCTTAGGCAAAGCTGCTGCATCTCCTTGCTCTGGGGTTAGGCACGGCTCCAGCCTGTCTCCCAGTGGGACAGCAGGATGAGGGCAGCTCATGGGGCATCTCCTTGCCACCCTCCCATTGCCAGCGCTGGTCTGCACCAAAGGGTGGTTGTGTAGGGCTGTACAGGAGTTTGTCCATCGGGCAGGGTGGGAGTAGGGCTTTCCCCAGTGTTCCCAGTTTGTTCACTGTTGATGGTGTCCCCATTTGTCAGCGTCCCATCCTTATCCACCTGGCTTTAGTGTTTCTACAGGTAATTTCGCATTTTATAATAAAAGGCATTTCCCACCTCCCTCCACCCAGACCAACCTCAGCATCTTGTCATAGAGCCCTGGGAGGCACAGGGTGGGATGCGCCCGAGGGCACAAAGCCAGCTGGCGTCTCCTGTCCCCATGCTGGAAACACTTAGGGGATGAAGAGAGGAGACCTTTCTCCATGACTTGTTTCTCTGGAGACTCTCTGAAAGCAAATAGACACAACAGCTGATAAGAAGTGTTGTCCTTGGCTATCAGGACCCATTCCTCTCCGTCGCTCCTCCTCCTCTCCTCTGTCTCTGTGGATCTCCATACGCTCTGACACGCTTATCTTTCTCTCTACGCCTCTGCCTACTCCACCCCTGGAGGTGTAGATACCGTCCCTATGCTATCAAGTTCCTTCATGTTGTGTCCTTGCCCACCACCACACCAGCCTCTCAGTCCCCACATCACTGCTTTATCCACATCTCTGTGTTTTCTCCAGGGTTGCCTGATAGAAAATCTATCTGCAAATATTTGCAGGTATCTATCTGCATCTCTCTTACCTCCCTCACATCCCACCTTGAAGGTCTCCCTTGAGAGCTGCCTACAAAGAGAGCTGAGGCTGAAGGAGTGGGTGATGTGCAAACCCACCGTGTGTCTGCCTGGCCAGACCCACGTCCTCCCGATGTGGCCGCTTGTCCTCCTCCTTGGAAAGATTTCTGAATAGCTCCGTATTTGTGCCCAGCCTCTGCTCCAGAGCACTCCTGCTGTCATAAGAAATCGGAAGCTGGGGGGGGGGGAAGCTGCTATCAGCCCACCACTAAAGTTGGGTGCAAAGTTCCTAAAACTATCTGAGTGCAATTTGGATACCTCCAGTCACCAACGTGTAGTTAGGTCATGGCACTGGGAGAAGCAGGAGGCAAGGAGGGTGGAAAGGGAAACCTTTTAATAGCACGTATAACAGCAAGAGCGTTTCAATAGCAAGTTTAGCTGGGGAATGTGTTTTTTCACTGCAGTTTGCTCAGAAAGTTATAATGGTGTGCACAGCTTGGAACCATCTCAAGTTCTGGTCTCTTTAGCAAATGACATTTTAACTAGAAAAGTGAGGTGAGAGGGATTAAAATGTTGTGGCAGCCTTTATCAGCGCCGTCTGAAAGCACTTCTGTCCTTCAGCGCCCCGAAAGCAACAGATTAAGATGAAGCTGGGAATATGCTCAATGACGCAGTGTCAGCTCTTATCAGATCCGGAGGATAAAGGATGTTGTTCCCTCGCCACAATAATTTCAGAGCCTTCAACAACAAGCTCCCGCGCAACTTCGTTATAAGTACATTAAGCCCCAAAGATGAATTCCATATTTCATGAGTAATCATTACTCAACCTGTCTCTAAACACAGAAGAGGCTTCCTGATTTATTCTGCTCTATTTCTCTTGGACCTTCAAGTAAGCGTAACTGGAAGAGAAGAGGGGAGGGCACTCAGAAATCAGTAGGAAAAAGCATTCAATTTAGCAATACAGGGAGATAGTTTTATGCCTCCAAGTGCAAGGGATCGTATCTTCTCTGCATAGGACAGCAAGTGAATTCTGGTGAATGCCAATTTCATTTAAAGGGATGATACAAACTTAAAACTCTTATAATGCAGGCCCAGCATTTTGGTCAAATCCCAGCAAATTCTGCCTTTATATATACTTTTGTGCATTCAGGCAGCTGCTATCTCCCCCACGTCCTGCCATGCTCTTGGCCAAGGGACAGGGAGGTCACCCCAGAGAGGGCTGCATCCCATGGATGGGATGGTTGTTCTTCAATGTGCAGCTCATTAATCCTTTTTTTCTGAGAGTATTTTGAGATTCAGCTGAATGAAGAAAGGTTTGTAAATGGCAGGTCCTCTGTGACCTTTGGTGTCACAGCTCTGTAAGGAAATATTGACCCAAGTAACTAGTACTGCAGTACAACTCTTGAAAAGGACAGTCGAATGCCACGCAGCATTTCAGAGCAGAAAACGAAGGGAGCCATCGGATAACTGGCTAATAGGGATGATTTTCTTGGTCTTGGTCTGATGGTGCAATTACTGCTTACAAGAAAAACCCACCCAAGCAAGCAGTAGCATTTCATGGGATCTGAGATATTTCTTTCTCGATTCCTGTTGCCTACAAAAAGCACTATTTTGGAAAGCACAGCTGTCTCCTACCTCTCCCTGCCATGCACCAGGCAGACCCCAAATGGCGGTGGGTCATTGATCAAACCCAAGAGCAAAGCCAACCGTTAGATGACAGCAATGTTTCCTGCAGGACACAGCCTTTTCTTGACGATCTCCAGTCTGAATAATGGTGCTGCCCCTGCTCCCCTTGTGAGCTCGCCCAGAGTCAGTGCGTGGCTCCAGCTGTTTGTATGACTGCAGTTTGCTTGGAAAGCTGAAACTCTAAATTTAAAGACTCTGTAGAAAGTAAAAATTTGGGGGTGATACCTGTTATGCAGTGGAGAAGCATCTGTGCCACTTCTTTAAGTGGGTGCAAGAAGATAAAATCGCAGCACAGAGAAGCAGTGGAGCAGTTCAGATTCTTCCTGAACCCACGAATCCTTTGGCTCTCCTTTTATTTGGCATGATGGAAAAGGCAGGTGACCCTCTCTTTGCAATACAATGTTGGGCTGCAGCTGCTTCAGTGTGAGACCTTCTGGAAAACAGCATCAGATCACGCCACATAGGTGTGACTCAGTGATTCTCTACCTGCTACAGCATTACAGGGTCTATGAGCCTTGTTCATGGAGAGTCTCTGTCAACTTAGTGGTTGGGCTCGATGATCTTAAAGGTCTTTTCTGACCTAAATGATTCTATGATTCTATGACACTGCAGAGTCTGTGCTACTGGAGTGGCAGATCCCAAAATCTGCTCCCACGCCTCCGCTGGTGCTGGGGTGGGAAGCCTGGCTGAAACCCTGGTGTCCATGGGCTTGCAGAGCCCCCAGGATGGTGGCTCTGTTCCTATCCCCGGACCCAGATGTGTGGTCAAAACCCACAAATCAAGGCAGCGAACCGACTGATGGTTGTGCCGGAGGCTGTTTTCACGCTTGCCTGCACAGCGCAGTGATCTCCAACATGACGCATGAATATGTCCTACACAATTCCATGTCTGCTCTCTTTCATGTCACCAGCTGGGGAACAGGCCACAAGACCAAGGCACATGTTGTTGGACATGGGTGCTGCCAGAGCAAATCACAGCAGCGTTTTGCATTGCTCTATAATCTGTCTCAGATGCTGGGCCACAGCAGAAACCCCAAAAGCAAGCTCTCCCGCTCTCCATCTGCTTTGAAGTATGAGATTTTATTCCCTTTTGCATGTGTAACCATGTCTGATGTACTTCTGGGCATTACCAAGATCTATATGAATTTTACATCCTTTTAATGCCCAAAAAAAGTCCTGGCTTTAGCTCTCCCACCTGCCAGCAAGATCCACAGGTGAAAAAAAGTTGTTCTTTTTTCGGTGCTGACAGCACCGACACGGCGGGGATCCCGGCAGCGCTCCCGAGCAGTGCCGGCTTGCACAGCTTCCCCACGGGGTCCCGAGACCTCCCTTCCACTTCGCTGCTCCTCGTCGCTTCAACAGCTTCATATAAGGGCAGGTTGGAAGGGGCTCAACAGCTTCATACGTATTTTGGTTTAAGAAAAGATTTTGCCTTTATCACAGTCACCTTGTGACTTTGCATTAGACAGGTGGGTATTTGCATTTCCCGTTCCTAAAACCTTCCACCGATGGACCCAGGGCTTTACAGTCTGCTCAGTTGAAGTTGTTTTCCTGCTCCTCCACCTACATCTTCTCCCCAACTGATAACTTTCTCTCCTAGAAATAACTGATCTTCCCCCCTCCTTACAGCTACTCTGTATGAGAGGTGGCTGCCACATCCCCTTTCTCGCAGGGCAGGTTTTGCACTGGAGCCTTCCTCCCTTGGCACGGCCGTTTTATTCTCAGTGTTGAATCCCAGCTTTATCGATTTCAGGCCATTTCTCCAAACCGCCATGAATGATTTGAATTCTAATCCTGCCATCCACAGCACTCATGACTGCAGGCAGAAATTTTATTAGCTTTCTCTTTCTCTCATCATCCAAGTCATTAATTAAAATATTGATAGTGCCAGAGACAGGACAGACCCTAGTAAGATTCTGCTAGATAAATCCTTTTGGGTAGGCAGTAAACTACCCGTAACCCCTGGAAGTGAAGCTTTCCAATTAAGCATGCTCTTTCCCCTTCTTTTTCTCCTCGCTGCATGATAATTTTGTATGGCTGATAATTAGTTTATATGGTGGGGTAGGATCAAAATCCTTACTTAAGTCAAGAAGTAGCACAGCTTCCCCAGATGGGCCAGATACCTGCCCAAAGGAGAAATTAAATGTTTGATGTGCTCTGTCTGTGACAATCCATGGCATTATTATCCACGTGCTTGTACATGGATCAACAATTGCTTCAGCATCTTTCTGGTGCTCAGGACTGAGCTGGGTCTGGATCTGTCTGATTTCTCCATTTTCCCTTTCTAAGATCCTCCAGGTTTCCCCAACCTCTGCGAATTGTGGGGTTAATCGATAGCAGTCAGTGATTCCTTGGCTGGTCTTATCAGTATCCCAGTGGGAACTTCCCAGACTTTCCTAAACTATTTCTACCTTTCGTATACACATATATGAATTATTTGCCTTCCTCTTCCCCAACTTGGGGACTGAGTTTTTCTCTCGCAGCTCTGTCTCAGTCCTAGGCTATGGCCAGGGACAGGGATTCTCCACGTTTTTGCTACAAACTGGGTCTCTTCAACGAGCATTTTCTGGGAACAGATTTCAGATGGCTGGAGGCAGTTTCAGTGAATTTTAACAGAAACATTCAGTGGGTTTTGATACACGTTTTTTGTTGGCATTCTGCAAACAGTCACCAAATCCACATGGGACCATCCCAATCCCCTCTGCTGAAAAACCTGCTCCTTTAACAGCAGCAGACGACCAGGAGAAACCCTTTGGGCTTTGATTGCAGCAGGGAGGTGGCCAGGAGCACCCCAGGGAGAGATCTAGCTGAGATAAATAGACCAAGGGGATGCTAGGTTATTTAAAAGCTTTACCTTTGCTCTTTTCCAGAAGAACAAGCATTGTGCTTAGCTATAAAGTAGCTCTCAGCTCCGTAAATGCCTTGGATCCTTCCCCACTCAGGTTCACTGAACCTTTGGCAAACTGCTGATGTTTTTCTTCTCTAGCCTGCAGAGATTTGAACCAACAGTGAATATTCATGGGTTGAAGACTACAGCCCAGCAGATAGTACGTTTAGTGGGAGGTGGTTAAAATGCCAGGAAGGGTACCAGTGCAGTTGTCTACAAGATGCAACGTGCTTAAAACCCTCAAGGAGACGGAGGTTTGGAGTCTGAGTTCCTCTGCCCCAGGCAAGGGCTCCAATCATGGGGCAATTGCATGAAAAAAGAGAGGTGCTGTGGTTTTCTATGCAGAGATCTCCCTCACACCTCCCTGGTATTTATCTCTGCTGGGTTCAAGCAACTCCCAGTACTGCACCTCAGCTTTTCTAAACCCCATTTTGAGGTGCTGGTCTTCTTCCCTGACTTGTGTAAGAGACTGTGGGGAGGGTTAACCCAGCCATGAGCAGGTCCTCGCCATGTCAAGCACTGGAAATGCAGCTGTGCCAATTTTGAGCCTTTATCTGTGCTTGGTGGGACTGCAAGGCACCCATCTCCCCCTCTACTGCTGGCTGGATGGAGTCTGGGTGTTGGCAAGGGACACCCGAAGAACTGCTGCCTTTAGCTGTCTTAATTTAATACAGTTGACAAGAGCAATTACCGAATTTGCTGCTCTCGCCGTTTGCACTGCCATTTGTCACTCCTCGGTAACGAGGCAGGCATCCTCCCTGGCTGGGACGTTGGTGTCACATCTTCTGCCTGAGTAATTTCTGGTGTCTGGCAAGGGGCTGCAGGAAGGGCTGGGTTGTCTCTCATCAGGGATGGAGGAGGTGGCCTTGGCCATGCTTTGAGGAAATAAGATGGTCCTGGGGAACTTTTCACATTCCTTCCTATCATCTTTTCTTTGAGTGTGAGTCTCTGTCGAGCATTGTGCTGACCCCTACACCCTCTCTCATCCCATCTCTGCCATTTTCCAGCTCCCCTGCAGCTGAGCAGTGCCTTGGGCACGCAGACCTTGTCCTGGACACAGCCATGCTCCAGTGCTGTGGGTTCTCCCAGTTGACGGGGGTTTGAGGGGTTTGAAATTGCCCTCCAGAGATGTTAGCGCTGAACATCATCACTTCCCTACTCTGGCCAGTCATGAGGAAGTCCCAGTTGTGCGTAGCTGAGTGCTGCACTTTTGGGGATGTATGAAGGAACCAGAGAGAGACCCGAGGAGACAGCGATGGATTTATTAGGGGTTTAGAAAACACGAGCTAGGGGAGAGAGGTTGAATCTGTTGGGTTTGTTTACTCCAGAAAAGGGAAGGCCAAAGGGTAATGGATAAGTCAAAAAACCAGGTTGCTGTAAAAAGAATAATAATCAGGTTTTCCCCTGTGTCTCCCGAGGAAAAACAAGAGGAAGTGTGTTTATTTTGGAAAGGAGAAGATTTGAGCTGGCTGCTCTGAAGGGCTTCCCAGTGCTCTCACGGGCAGCATGGGCAAAAGGGGAAGGCCAGCTCTGAGAGGGCTGGTTCAGCTTTATTTTGGTGTGTCAACTCCTTCTGGTTTGAAGGTGACAGACAGTAACTTGTTGAGGTACTTTGGGGTGGTACCTCACTGTCCTGGGGACCACTGCTCTACCAGCATCGTGCTGTCCTGCCTACCGAGGGATGCTGTGCAGCTGTTGGCACAGAAAGTTTGTTGGGGCTGGATGAAAAACCCAGGATCTGGGTTAGATCTGCCAAGAAAATGGGTTCAGGGCTGGTAACAGAGGAGGAGGAACTGGATCCATCAGGGGAAGGTTCTGGGCTGGAAACCTCAGGCTGTTCGAGACCTCAGGTCACTACAGCAGCAGTGCTGGTGGTTGGAGGCTCCTCTGCAGGACAGAAGCACCTACCTGCTGGCCAGACCTGTTGTTTAGGGAGGTTTGCTGCTTGCCTGGATCCCAGATCCATGACGTTATGGAAAAATTGCTAAGGTTCATCCAAATTTCCAGCTTCTCTTGGCTGTTATCCATGTGGTCATCACTGACTCAGCCACTGACGGCAGCAGGTAAAGATGAATACAGCACTCAGGGTGGGAGGGAGTGGGGACCCATCTGGTGATCTCCATCCTTCCAGCCAAAGGGAAGAACCCAGACAGGTTACAATTTCCTGGTGCAGATGCTACAGGGGCTGAGTAAAGTGATGCTCTATCACGGAGAAAAACTGACAGCAAAAATGTCCACAGAGGCAGCTGGAGCTGCAGCTGTCATGAGACGGGTGAGCTCAGGATGTGGAGGAAGGCAGGAAAAGTGAACAGCTGTTATGTTCTAAGGGCTTCAGGAAAGCAGATTTTTGCTTGTTTGGAGACTTGCTAGGCAGAATCCTCCAGGAGCAGCCATGGAGGGTTGGGGTTCCCAGGGGAGTGGGGCAGTTTGAAAAGAAAAATTTTAAGAACCCAGAACAAGCCATGACCTTGGGCAGGGAGAACAATAATTTCAGGGGAAGGCCATTGATAAGGAGCTTATCATTGGGCTAAAACACGAGAAGAGAACACACCACAGGAGTGAGGACAGGCAAGAGAGGAGGAGTGCAAGTGCATTGCCTGGGCTCTTAGGGACACAATCCAGCGCACCAGAGCCCAGCTGGAGATAAGGCCAATGAGGGACAATGCGGTAACAAGAAGGGATCCTATGGGCATTCTACACGTCAAAAAAAGGTGAGTGAAAATGTGACTTCATTGATGGATGGGGAAAAAAGCTGGTATCGGATGCTATGGTATGGTATTTATGGGAAAGACTGAAGTTCTCAACACACCCTTTTAGCCTCTGTCTTTACAGAGAAAGTCATCTCCTAGACTTTGTGTGCCCCAGCATGGGTGGGGAAGTAAATGGGGAGCAGCAGGACTGCTCAGAGAAGCTGGAACATTTATATCCATGGAGTCAGATGGGTTTCACCGGAGAGTGATGAAGGAGTTGGCTGACATATTTGCAAAGTCACTCTCTATCATCTATGAAAAATTGTGATGATTTGAGTCCCAGACAACCACAAAAGGCTGAGAAGGTGTGGGCTTGTGGACAAAGGGATGTTAGACAGGCTGAAAATTGATGGGACTTCCAGGCTCGGTGGGTAGTGATCAATGGGTCTACATCCAGCTGATGGCTGATAGCAAGGGGAATTATTTATCTTCAGGGATCAATATTGGGGCTGATATTGTCCAGTATCTTCATCCATGATGTGGCAGAATGCACCTCAGCAAGTCTGAAGGAGTTACTAAGTGACATGATGAATGGGACAGCTTCAACCCAAATGGACCTTGAGAAACATGATGGTTGGGTCAACAGAAACCTCTGGAAAGGTCATCAAGAAGTGTGAGGTACTTTGCACCTGGGTCAAAATAAGCCTACTTGAGAGTATAGGCTGGGAACTGCCTGGGTCAGTAGGGACCCACCGAAAAGGATTACAGTGCACGCCAAGTTGAATTTAGGCCAGCGTTCCACTCTCATCATGAGAAAGGCAAACCACACGCTGGCCAGCATCAGAAGGATCTCGAGGGATGTTTTTATCCCCTATATTCAGTCCTGGTGAGCCCACACCTGGGATATAGTGTGAAGTTTGGGCTCCCCAGTTCAAGAGGGATAGGGAAAAACTGGAGAGGCCCTGGGGAGGACCCGGGGCACGTGGTCAATGGGAAGAGGTTGAGGGAGCTGGGTTTGTTTAGTCTAGCCAAAAGGATGCTAAGGCAGTCTAACAGCATCCTACAGCTACCTGAAGGGCAGAGAGAATGGAGCTAAACTTTTCTCAGCCACAGCAGCCAGCATAACAAGGGGCAACAGCCACAAGATACAGTTTGGGAGCTTCAGGCTGGACAGTAGGAAAAGCATTTTTCACCAGAAAGGTGGTGCAGCCCAGTACAGGTCACCAGGGAGGCTGTGGCGTCTCCATCCTTTGGAGGTCAAAGTTGTGGCTGCCTTCATAGAAGCATAAAATCATAGAATAGTTTGGGTTGGAAGGGACCTTTAGAGGTCATCTAGTCCAACCCCCCCGCCGTGGGCAGGGACATCTTCAGCTAGATCAGGTTGCTCAGAGCCCCGTCCAACCTGACCTGGAATGTTTCCAGGGATGGGGCATCTACCACCTCTCCGGGCAACCGGAGAGTGTTGGTGATGGTCTTGCCGACTAGATGACCTCCAGAGGTCTCTTAGGACATTTTTGTGATTCCTGACCCTCAAGGCAGGACAGTTGAGCTCTTGAGGAGCTCCTACAATGCTATATTTAGTGACTGCTTCAACTAGAGGCTGCATTGTACTGCAGACCAGCCACCACAACCACATTGAAAACATATGTCAGCGTATGATGAAAAGATGCTGTAGACCACAGATGAATTTGCAAGGGATTGACGTGAACAGGGTGATTCAAAAGTGGTAACACTGCACAAAAGCAACTCCCAGCCTTGGAGGTATTTTTCTGCAGAGCTATCTGTCTCTGCTAACCAGTTTGCTGCCTTTGCTGGAACTGGTGCCAACCTCCTTGCACCCTGCAAAACCTTCTTGTAGTTGGGGAAATAGCCTTCCCTCCTGTTTTAATTCATCCTCTTGACCTTGTGCAATTCTCCCCAACCCTAAAGGCACTGTTTTACCTTCAGGTCTGTGACCCCTGGTACTACAAAGTGCTGCACAGCAACATCCAGTGCATTCAGCTCCTGGTCTGGACTTCTTTGCTATACCTGCCTTGCTGTACGTTATATCTCCTTTAGCCTTCCTGGAGCACAAAGGAGCAAGACTGAATAAAGTCGATGGACTTATGGCATAGCTGGATTGACTCATGTTAACCTCCCCTATGCAATTTATGGCTGTTGCCTAAGTTATATCCTTAAGTGCTGTGTAAAATCTATTTTAAACTATCTCCAAGGGAATATCTCCTCTGGGGAAAACCTGGCAAAGCAGAACAGCACAGGGTGGATTTTGCTGATGCTACACCTTCCTTTCCTTCCTTTTTTTTTGTAATTCTCCTGCCTGCCTGTCCCTTGCTCTCCATCAAACGCTCCTCCTTCCACCTTGGTGCTGACAACCTTTTCATGTTTCCTGGTTTTTATCTCCCTCCCTCCTGACAGCGGGAGCTAGCCTTTCCAAACTGCCTCTTTTTATTCTTCTCTTGCAAGTCAGTCCCTTTCAACAGTGTTCTTAAAGAGCACAGAGGAGAGGAAGGGGAAAAAGTGGTTTTATTTCTCTTTATAGAAACTCCAGCCCAAATTAATGGAAATTGCCACAGCAAAAGCATAATAACAGCCCTATAGTTGACCACAAAGCTAAGACACGCTGTTTGCAATTGCCTTGGATGCTTACCCACAGGGAACTCTCCTCTGCTGGAGTGGTAATGAGGAAAGGAAAAATTCAGTCTGTACCAGCTTGTGCATTGCCTGAGAAAAATCTCTATATGATGTGATAGGAGTTTTCCAAGTGGAAAATGGATGTAGAGTCCTGAGCCCAGTAGTGAGAACAGGCCATGCTGGGATTGAGCTGGCCAGGCCATCCTCTGAGTTGCTTCTGCATCCATCACGAGCCCAGCAGACATGGACATCGTTCCAGCCGGGCGGCCAAGCGATGGTGCAGCCTGCTGCCCAAAATAGCACCGTGAATCCAAGGGAGGTAATTGAACCCACTGTTTGGTTTTGTGTGATGCTGTTTGTGAACAAACTTGCAAGACAAATTGCTGTGTAAGGAGTTTTTTTCCACTTTTTTTCTCCTCCTTTCTGTAAGCAGAACCACTGCTTTGCTAATCGTGAGGATTAAGGAACAGCTGCTGCAGTCTGGGGGCTTTCGTCCCTCTGAGGGTCTCCCTCTGATTTATAACAGAACAAGTCTGGTGCTACACTGTCCACTTTGCAAGAGCAGAGCTACCCCCTGAGCCTGTCCCCACCACTGCCCAACAGCCTGGCGTGGCAGACCCACACAGCACAGGACGAGCAAAGGATCGGCAGCAATTTTGCAGGATTGCACTGTCAGACCAAAACATAGAGCCCAGGACTCCTTGGACCTGTGTGGTGGCCACCAGCCAGTAATTGTGCTGCTCTGGTGCTCGAGCATGGTCTGGTCCCCAGCTGAAGTCAGCTGTCCTAATGGTAGGAAGGTGCAGCCGTTCTGACTTTATAAAGTCATTCTGCAACCCCATCCAGGGATATTCCTGGCAAAGCACATGGCAGCTCTTGACTTTTCACACCATGCGAAACAAATTACGTTGTTATTAGTTTATTGTGGTTTGGAAAGTACCCTGGAACGACTTGAGGTTGTGCTGAACAAGGCAGGAAACTGTCTGTGAGCTGAGGGCTTGTGCTTAGCCAGGAAAGAACCTTCTTCTCCACCGGATACAGCGAAGATGCCACAAATCCATGGGCTGCCAAGAGCTGGAGGGACCAGTGTGAACATCATGGCCCATCTCTTCCCTGCTCCTGTTCAAAGAACCTCATTCCTATTCATAGTCTGTTTTAGAAACAGACGTTACCTAGTCATGGCTTGAAAACTGAGAGCGGTGCAAAACTCCCCCGGATTTGGCTTTCATAGAATCATAGAGTCACAGAAGCGTTTGGGCTGGAAGGGACCTTTAAAGGTCATCTAGTCCAACCCCTTGCCATGGACAGGGACATCTTCAACTAGATCAGGTTGCTCAGAGCCCCGTCCAACCTGACCTGGAATGTTTCCAGGGATGGGGCATCTACCACCTCTCTGGGCAGCCTCTGCCAGGGTTTCACCACCCTCATTGCTTTCTGGTGCTCATGGTTAGCACATGTTACTCGTCCTTCCTTGAATGGGTCCACCTACATCTCCTCAGTGTGCACTCTCACGTCTGTCTCCTAACACCTTCTTTTAAGCCAGAAGTTGCTTCTGTGTGTAGGTACCTGTGAACAGGGCTGTAGGCTCTCTTAACCATCTCCTCAATGAACAAAAGGCACTGCACAAAAATATGCAGAAAACCCTAAAAAATAATAATAATCAGTCTGTTAGTGTGAGGTATGGTAATTGGGTCTCTCAAAATGGCTGGGCAAACAGTCTGGTGAAATATTTAAACCAGCCACTTAACCACTGGCCTTTCCACCCTCCACCACCGAACTTCTCTGCACACCCCAGACCTTACCATAGGAGAACTTGCCAGGGTGTGAGGAGTTAATGAATTTTCTCCACTGTGTATTTCTTTTCCCTTCTGCATATTTGGGATGAATTTAGAAGTTTTGGTTTCTCTACCGAATTCCATTCTGCAGCCAAAAATTACAAGTTACCCAATGGTCTGTGGTTGCACAGTGATGTATGAGACCAGCAGCACCATTTGTGCTTGGGTGGAAAGGAGCCCTGAGATGGGAAGAATGCAGAAAATAGAGGCAGCTGCACCAAAATAACACCAGACTCAACTTTCACCCCATAATTACAGCTGCATCTGACAGTAACCCCTTCAAGGAGCACAGCAAGGCTGTCTGGCTCTGCGGTCAAATGGCTTAGCCACGAGCTCTGCCCAGTCTGCAAGAGGGCGGGGTTCAACCTCCCTTTCTGGTCCTGCATCCCTGGGAAAAGTTCTGCCTTTCTCAGACTGGAAAATCATAGAATCATAGAATCATAGAATCACTAAGGTTGGAAAAGACCTCTAAGGTCATCAAGTCCACCCATCAACCCAACCCCCCCATGCCCACTAAACCATGTCCCCAAGCGCCTCATCTCCACGTCTTTTAAATCCCTCCAGGGATGGGGACTCCACCACTGCCCTGGGCAGCCTGTGCCAAGGCCTCACCACTCTTGCAGGAAAGACATTTCTCCTCATGTCCAACCTAAACCTCCCCTGGCACAACTTGAGGCCGTTTCCTCTTGTCCTATCGCTGTTACTTGGCAGAAGAGACCGACCCCCCCTCGCTCCAACCTCCCTTCAGGCAGTTGTAGAGCGCGATGAGGTCTCCCCTCAGCCTCCTCTTCTCCAGGCTGAACACCCCCAGTTCCCTCAGCCGCTCCTCATCAGACTTGTGCTCCAGGCCCTTCCCCAGCTCCGTTGCCCTTCTCTGGACACGCTCCAGCCCCTCCATGTCCTTCTTGTCGTGAGGGGCCCAAAACTGAACCCAGGATTCGAGGTGCGGCCTCACCAGTGCCCAGTACAGGGGCACGATCCCCTCCCTGCTCCTGCTGGCCACACCAGTGCTGATACAGGCCAGGATGCCGTTGGCCTTCTTGGCCACCTGGGCACGCTGCCGGCTCGTGTTCAGCCGCTGTCGACCAGCCCCCCCAGGTCCTTCTCCTCTGGGCACTTTCCAGCCGCTCTGCCCCAAGCCTGGAGCGGTGCCTGGGGTTGTTGTGGCCCAAGGGCAGGACCCGGCACTTGGCCTTGTTGAACCTCAGTGGGAAGGAGCCTTAACACTCACATGCTCCAGTAAGCTCCCGTGACAAGTACTGATTATGGAAAAATAAGAATTATTATTATTATTGCTGCCAAAGCGTGACAAGTTTGGAGTTTCTCTCCTGGGCTGGACCTGCGGTTCCTTTTGATGCCCTCCCCTCCCCAGCATCCTCATCCCTGCCCCTCGCCGCCAAAGCAGCAGCTACACAGCAGCTGGGTGAAGCATGTGAGTTGGTCCTTCAACGGTTCACAGCCTGGGACAAAACTCCCATCAATGTCAGCTGGAGCTGGATGAAGCCTTCGAGGAAGAGAGACCATCTAACACCATGAGAGCAAAAAGGAACAAGCACAACTGACCTTTTGGGAGCAAGGACAGACCATCATTCATGGAGATGGATGGATTCAGTACAAAACCATTTCTTTAAAATTATTTATTAAAAAAAACCCACAAAACCCTTCAGCTCTACAGTTAATGCTCAGTGCTGGCATCACCAACACTGTCAGCAGGAACAAACGCTTTGGAGGACGTAAATCCAGAAGACTGCAGTGTCCAAAGATTAATGTGCGTGAACTAATCCACGTGAAGGAGCAAGCTGCACCATTGAGGTGGAGGCAGCAGGCATAGAACAGCGTATGGACAGACTCCCATGGCAGTACAGAAGTAGGACATCCCACCCAGAAGATTAGGAAGCAGCCCCATAGTCTATCTCTCCAGGCATCCATCCTTCACAGTTCAAGTGTGGGGTGATTCACATGGCTTCACCTCCCTGGACACAGATCGCAATTCACATTTTTGGCGTCACACTTTGGATTCTGGGCTCTTTATGGATTTTCCTGCCAGTTTCTCCTTCTCTGGGTCTGCCTTTGTCTCTGCTGCGTTACCGGCTTCCCTCTCCTGCCGTCTGAGAATCACGTACACTGTCACGAAGCACAGGAAAGCGCCCACCTCAAAGAAAAACTGGAGACCAAGATACCTGTGGTGTGGAAACACAATAAATCAGGGCACCAAGCACCAACACCCATGTCCCCAGTCACCCAGCAGATACTGAACATGGGGATGGGCTCCTGGGGCACGTTCAGCAGTGGGCAAGCAACTGCAAGGCTGGCTCCCAAGAAGGGTGGCAGAAAGAGGAGGAAGAGCTAGAATAGCTACTTCTCTTCGGTGTTACATTAACAGATCATATCTCCTGGTAAAAAGGAGGCTTATAAAAACATGTCTTGGGGTTGAAGGTGAGTAGGACTTGCTGCAGCTACTGGGCAGGGAGTCACTTAACAACGAATTTGCAACAGGGATGGAAGACCACCTACAGCTCCCTTCCAGCCTCCCCACCGTGCACAGTCTGGATTTGGTGTCCTCTTTGTGTCCAGCTGGGCTGCTCCATTGGAAGATGAACCCCAGGGTGCAAGGCACCCTGCATGGACCCTGCACCACCTCACATCTGCCTTTGAGGCTGGGGTCACCCCTGCTGCTGCATTACGTCCTCGGGGAAGGCATGAGGAGAGGCTGCTTGTGTCTATGCTCATGAAATAAGTAATCATAGCATTATAGAACAGCCCCGGTTGGAAGGGACCTCAGAAGACCATCTTATCTAATCTTTCATGGGAAAGGGAGCCTAGAGGAGATTATCTAGCACCTTGTCCACTCGCATCATGAAAACCTCCAGCAATGAGGACTCTACCACATCCCTGTGGAGGTTGTTCCAGTGAACGATTGTTCTCACTATAATGCAGGGAGTGCTTCTGGAAGTGGACCTCTGTGGTCTATAGCATCAAGTTAGCAACGGTTCTTGGCATGGTTTTGGCTTGTGCCAATGAGTTCCCTCCAAACCATTCCTGAGCACTGCTGGGAGTTAGCACTGGCCAGGGGGATAGGATCATAGAATCACAGAATCATTAAGGTTGGAAAAGACCTCTAAGATCATCCAGTCCAACCGTCAACCCAACCCCCCCATGCCCACTAAACCATGTCCCCAAGCGCCTCATCTACATGTCTTTTAAATCCCTCCCGGGATGGGGACTCCACCACTGCCCTGGGCAGCCTCTGCCAAGGCCTGCCCACTCTTGCAGGAAAGAAATTTTTCCTAATGTCCAGGGATGCGAGTGTCCCTCTTTGCTCACCATGGCATATACAACAACTTATCCCACCTTGGAGGTGGCCTGATGCCACGATCCCTCTGGGTTTCCCTCTGCACCCACAGCCCTTATCCTGACTGCCCATCCCTACCTCTGCCTGAAGAGGTGATTGTCGTAGTATCTGCAGGCTGCCTTCCTGTCGCACTTCTTCTCCCAGAGGATGCAGGTCGTGTCGATGGCGCTGCCGTACAGAACGGGTCCCGGCATCCACGCTGGAAGCAGAAGGGTCAGAGGGGGTTTTGTCATTTTATGGGAGCATCTCTGCCGGGACAGACCCAACCCTTGTTACTTTCCCAAATCTTAGGGTGGAAAGTGGTTGGTGATGGTTTTCTGTGCTGTGGCCCATGAAGCCACTGGTTCCGAACAGCACGCCAAGGGCTGGTTGTGTGTTTGCACCCCACCAAGACGCAAGAAGGTCCTTCCTTCTCATTGCTCTTTGATAAGGGACCATCGCTCATCCCAGGAATGATGCTCACCTCCTTCATGCACTGCACTCCTTCCCACGACCTCAGTGGCACTTTCTGGGGGCCTCCAGGTGAAAATTAATTTCCACCATAAGAAAAATAACTAGTGGGATCACAGGACATGGTTTGCAGCCACCCTGATATGCTGGAGGCAAACACGGCAGCACCTGCACACAGCCAAGGATTGTCCTCCTGGACCCAAACTTATTCCCTGCCCTCTTTTATTTAGCCGTGTAGATGTAGCCCCACGGAGATGCCTCTTCCCCTCCCCACCATGTGTAGCCCCCCAGACCCTGCAAGACAGCATCTTTCTCTGGCTTAGGACAGGTTTTGATCAGTCTGAAACTCTGAATAAACAGCACTTCTGCAGCCCTGGGGCTGCTCAGGGATGAAATCCCCATGAATCCCCAAGAGCTCCCATGATTTTCCAGGACGGCATTTCAACACATTTTAATTTACCTAAAACTCTCAGCAGCATGAATTGTATCCCAACCGCAAACGATTTGTCTTCAGGCTGGATGCTCCTGAAAAACAAAATGGAAAGCATGCCCTCTGGCATTTACGCAAAGGTGGACGTTTCCCTCCCTGGCATCACGTGAAGCCTTACCCAAAAAGTCTTCCTTCAGCCCAACCACCAAGGACCCCAGGCAGCTCCCATTTATATCAGCAAAAATGATGTTTCATTCATTAGGAAGCTAGAAGCTTACCACAGCCTTTTCTTGGCCTGAAAAACCTGCCAAACACTGTAAGAGACAGGGTGGAGCTCAGCAAAGTATTTTTGCTTTTAATTTGAAGAATCCGTATGAGTAACACACAACCAGAAACCAATAGAGCCGCTGTCTCTGCCAAACACAAGCAATACAAGGGATGCTTTTTGTAACTGAAAGAGAAAAGTGATTTACCCATTGAGGAAGTGGCTTTTTTTGAGGTGGGATGCCCCAGTGCATATTTTGGTGGTACCCCAGTTTTCTGAAATAAATATTTCAGGCTGTGTTTCCTGCTGGGGTCACATAAGGTAGAGGACTGGGTGGCAGAGGACCCCCCAGAGTCATCCCACCTCAGGGGGACTCAGCTTCCCTTTCCTCTCTGAATGCCTGGTGTATGCACAGCTCGCTCACGGCACAAAAGGTGATTTAACAATGCCTGGGGGGTGGAGGTAAAAACCAGGTTTTAACCACAACTTTTCCCTAAAAAGCAACTGTTTGGAGTCCTTCGACCACAGAAACGTGCTTGGAAATATCATTTAGGGACTAGTACAGAGATTCCCCCATGGCTTTCCCCTGTCCCCCAGCACAGCCCCAGCCCCAGCCTCTCCTGCCTGTCCCAGGCTCCAGCCCCACCAGCCTGGGGCTCGTGCCAAGGCTGGCTCCATCCCACTGGGGCTCCATCCCACCGCTGCCTGCCCTGTAGGCACCTCTCCAAGGACGCGGGATACTGGAGTCCTAATTGCTTCTCTGCACTAGGAAGGGAGGCTGTATTCAAGCGAGATCCATCAGAAGGAAGGAAGGTAATTAAACTTCTTAACTTAACATGGAGCTGCATTAAAAAGCACCAAAGTACTGCCGTGCTAAATTAATGCTAAGTTAATGGTACGTCTCATTAGGGAGGTCTCAGCCGTGGGTGGGGAGAAGGAACAGGATGGCTGCTGGATCTGAAGGTTGTGCTGAGACCAGAAATGGGGGGTGCTGAGGGTAATGTGGGGTTCCTGCGAGCCCCAAAGCCCCGTTCGTGGGTGTAGGTGCCGTGGGGGCTTGGCATGGCGTGACACCCACTCACCCACCGACTGCTCCTTGCCTGAGCCTGTTGGTGAAAAACCACGTTGCCTGCAAGAGCAATTGGCCATGGTGGCTCCATGATAAAGCCTCCAGCAGCCTGAAATCTCCACTTAGAATCACAGAATCATAGAATCACTAAGGTTGGGAAAGACCTCTAAGATCATCAAGTCCAACCATCAACCCAACCCCCCCATGCCCACTAAACCATGTCCCCAAGCGCCTCATCGACACGTCTTTTAAATCCCTCCAGGGATGGGGGCTCCACCACTGCCCTGGGCAGCCTGTGCCACGGCCTGACCACTCTTTCAGTGGTCTTTCACTTGCTGCTTAATTCCCCAGGGCGTTCAGCAGCAACAGCTGAAGAGACCTTGGAAGAGCTTTTGTTGTCTTAGGGCAGCAGGAGCTCTGTTTGTGCAGGGTCTTCAAGAGCAAGTCCTGAAGGTCTCTCCTGCCTCAACATTCGAGACTGGAGATGCTCAATGTTTCTGTCCTGCCCAGACATGCCAGGTCTTTGCTAGCAAAGCACAGCCTGCTCCCGAGGCAGACATAGCCTAGAAGGTGGACAAGCACGTGCGCTGCCAGATGACAGCAGCAGGAAAGCCCCGTTCCCCATTCCCTGCACTAACACATGCAAAAACCATGTAAAAGCAGTGGGAGGAACTGGGCACGAGGTGCAGTATAGGGCTGATTTAACCCTTCAGTCCCTCAACTGGAGAAAACCTTCCTCCACAATTCAAGGAACCCTTGGTTTTCCAAACACAACCTCTGGAAGCCTTTTTTGCCTGCTTAAAGGAGTGGCTGCGCCTAGACCATGGCCAACCAGTCTGCTCACCTGAGGATGAGCATGAAGGACGGCGTGTGGGACGTGCTGGCGAGGATCCCCGCCAGGCAGGACAGGACCACAAAGGGTAGGAAGAGGTGGGAGCAGCCGGTGCCGCAGGTCCCGGGCTTGGCAGACCCCGCGAGCCCATTTTCGGAGATGCAGCTGCAGTTGGTGTAGTTCTGCAAAGAGAGAAAACCCAGAGGCTGCTCATTTGCTCAAGGCTACGGAGGTACCAGGGATAGCTGCCAGCTGTCACAGGGAGGGAGGGTTTTGTCTGTAAATAATTAGCAGCAATTAGCACTCAACACTTCAGGGAGCAGGGGGAAAAAAAGAAAAAGAAACACATACAATGAAGCTGGCTGGGGATAACAGACTGAGTGGATGAGGAAACACATTTTCCCATCCCCACTTCCAGTCCCCAACATGCTGCCATCTCTGAAAGGAGGTCCCAGTCCCACCAGGTCCCATGGGCATCACTAGGATGTCACACGGGTAAGCACACACAGCTGATGGGGGACCAGAACAGTACCTTGGCTCATCTCTCTGTGCTTCCAGAGGCCCCTGGGCGTGCTCCCAAGCCAGACCTTGCCTTGCTCATGTGAACCCCAGCAATGCCTCCCTCCCCCCTGCAGCAACCCTTCTACCTGCGTGCTTCCAGGCCCGTGTTTCATGCTGAAGATGCTTACGCACAGGTTTATTTCAATGTCATCATTAGCCAGCTGAACGCTTTGGCATCCTGCATAAATCTGGACTCCTGGCATGCAAAAATCTCACCCACGGCTGATGAAACATTCAAGCCTGATGTGAGCTTACTGGCCTGTGTTATATCTTTTGGAGGAGATCTTCAGGAGAGCAGCCTGGGCTCCATCTCCTGTACCCAGCTTGTCTTCTGCTGTGAGACCCTTCATCCAGGGGCTACGTGGAAAGCAGAGCTGGCAACCAAGCTCAGAGGAGTATTAAATCAGAAAACACTTGCTAGGGGAAAATGCAAAACCTCACCTTTGAGAGAGGGTCATAAATAACCAGCACAGCGTTAGCAAAGGAAGGATGCCCTGGGGCGAGGGATATGGATTTCTTTCTTTTTCTCCAGATTTTAGTCACAATTCTCTGTCTTTTTTTTAAACAAGAAACCTCACCTTTTTTGGAAAAGACCTTTAAATAAAATGAGCATGATCTCACTGTTGCCGGAGGGGGACAGATTGACGGCGGGATGGCAGTTTGCAGAAGGGTGATCCGGAGGCAGGAGCAGCCCAGGGTCTCCCAAAACCCCGTTCCCACATCATTGCCTGGCAAGTGGCATGGCCGATGCCCGTAGGTGAGACTCACAAGGAACTGCTCCCTGCTGAGAGCACGGGGGGGAAGATTTGGGATGAAAGGGGACACAATCTCTCCTCCCTCCAGGAAAGAGGATTTAATATGTTAAATTAAGACTGGGATTTATCTTCTCCAGGCATCTGAAATGAACTAAACCAAACTCATCATCTGGGCTTCTTCTGCAGTCATGGAGGTAGACGTGGGTCTCCAGAGGACCCACCACAGATAAGCGCCTATGATAGCTGAGATGAATTTGGGACAAAGCAGTTAACAAAAATGCAATTAGATAAATTAAAACTCATTCGGTCTGTGCAAACTGCCACCTTTTACAGAGAATTGGAGTCACGATATTTAGGGGACTCGCACAAAGCCAAATGGAGACAAAGGGCTGGAGATGCACGCGATGGAGGCACAAGACCATGCTCTGCCCCTTTCATTTGAAACCTCAGAGGATTTTTAGAGCAGGGAGCATGACCCAGGCTGCAAAAACCTCTGAGCAGCAGGGACAAGCCACAAAGCCACCGGTGGCCCGTCCCCGTGAGATGCATCGTCTGGGCAGCAGTGCCACAAGGCTGACACAGCACCGGGGCTGGGAAAAATCCACCCGGCGAAACGGGGAGAGGAGAATAACCGAGAGCAGCCCTGAAACCGGAGCTGTGGTTTCCGGGCAGGGACGGGCAGCTGGATGCTTTTTCAGGGCCGTGTGTCAAACATCCCCAACAGTACAATTTAGCAATTGTTTTCTTAAGAGAGAAAGCTGCTCACATCAAACTCTGCATGATGCTGTCTTATTTCTTCTTTTTTTCCCTAGCTGGGATGTTCCACTACCCTAAATTTTGGGGTGTGTGCTCACCAGCTCGGACCTGACCCAGCTGGCAGCAGAGGGGTGTCCCTGCTGCCACCCGTGGCCAAGCACGATGAGAGCAGAGGGTGGCTCAGAAACCCAGGAGCCCCGTGGCGTGGAGATTCCTGCAGTCCCAAGGGTTTTAAACAAGCCTCACTTCAACAGGTCATGCTGGACCCAAACAAATAGCAAAGCACTAAAAAGTTGTCACTGCAAGGTCCTGCTCTCAAGCAAAGTTTGCAGCCTCCTCCTGTTTGGCCATGAAGTTTGGGGACATCGGGCGATGCAAAGAGCAAACCGCTTTCAGTGTACGAGAGCTTTCAAATGAGAGTGTTAAAGCCAAGCTTGCACTGTGCAAGCCTCCTCTGGAAGGGTTGCAGCAAAGCTGAGCACAAAATTGCAGGTTTTCCTGCACACTGGGGGTGTTTCTAGAAACCCAGGTGTTTGGGACATGGAAAGCAGCAGGCAACAGGTCCCTGCACGGGCAAAGAGCTGCTGAAAATAGTGAGAAAAGTGTAATATAACAGAGTAAACAGGACCTGGAGGAATGCCATAAAATGAAATAATCTCATTTTTCCTTTCCTGCAACAGGTGATACCCAAAACTGGAGAGGGACTGAGGTTGCTCTGTGGACACCTGAGCTCAGCTCCTAGTCCAGCATAATAAAGGAGCAGAGCTCAGCACCTGTAGCCCCATCACCGTGTGCCATGAACCCCCTGTCCCAGGGAGATGCACCGTGCTCCAGCTACTACGTGCTGGCACATGGCTTGGCATTTGTAACGACATACTGAGATACAGTCCCTGTGCGGAAGAAGCTCTCACACAACTTAAATTGGGTCAAGATGCATCCATAGGTGGAAAGAAGATTCAGCAAATTATCTCAGTGCTAAAGGAAGAGCTAATGCTGGCTTTACTAAGTAGCGTTTGCATGGCACCATCAAGGGAGCCCTGATTTTGTTGTAGCATGTGGCTGCACATAATAACACATATAATGAATGCAGGAGTGGGTCACTGTTCAGGAGCACAGGATGTCAAAGGGCTGGAGGTATCTTTGAGGAGGAAGAAGCAGTTGAAAAGGATCTGCTGTACAAAAGGCAGGCGCAGGGATGCAGAAAGGCACATTTGGGACTAAGCTCTGGCAGAAAACAATTGTTATTAAAATGAAGTGTTGGTAACTAACAAAAGGCTGCTAAAAAGTGCCCAGACAGTCCCATGCTGCCATTATATCCTGTGCCAAGAACACAATGGAAAACTACTCACCCCATATGGATTGCTAACATTTTTCAGCTCGGGTTTTGAATTGGCCAAGATTTCCTTACTATTTCTTTGTTGAACTGTATTGCCTGGAGACCCAACAGACTATTGGCACTGTGGAAACTCAGCCCTGTCGGGGTTTTGGTGACAGGCAGGGAGCAGCAGAGGAGAGAGAAGCACGTGGCAGCAAAATAACCCAGCCAGGTCTGCAAATGAAGGGAAAGCCACGAGCAAACCCCATTTCTCTAGCCCCCGCATCGGGAGTCTCCCACTACATCATCCTCTCACACAGACACTTGGCTTGGCAACCGGTACTTATGGAGAGGTTGCACATTGCAACAAGATCATGACTTTTTAACCTGCAAATCCGCAGGCTGAAAGGTGGAATAAGATTGCTCTAACGAGGCCNTTTAAAAGACGTGGAGATGAGGCGCTTGGGGACATGGTTTAGTGGGCATGGGGGGGTTGGGTTGACGGTTGGACTCGATGATCTTAGAGGTCTTTTCCAACCTCAGTGATTCTATGATTCTGTGATTCAGTGAAGGTTTGCTAAATGTCAGTGCTATGTGTACTGGGGCAATGGTCCCCCAGGTTTGCCTTGCCCACAGCATGCAGAGTTGCTCCCTGAGTCCCCAGAAGCAAGATTAACCTCCCCTCTCTTCATCCCTACACGTGATCTATAGATGTAGTCCTAAAGCAAGTTATATGATGGAAACCCCCAGGCTGCTTCTGCAACTGTAGGTGTCAGTTGAGTGTTTTCAGCTGGTATTTCTCCCCGTTCTGCAGGAGGGCAGTTTGGACCAAGTGCAGTTTTGCATTTTGCTTCAGCAAAAATAAATACATTGTTCATTCTAGGCTTTGAGCAGTATTTTAGGTCAAGTCCAAGAAAGTACTACTGGGTGAGCAGCCTGGGTGATACCTGCTGCAAGACATCCAGGTATGTGAAAATGTGTGCCACCTGCATTGATATTTTGCCTTCACAACCCTGGAAAAATGGAAACACTCAGACTCTATCCCATTTTGGAGAACTTCAGGCATGCGATGCCTAAATTGGGAGCCTGGTTTTGGCAGGTCCCTATTCAAGGAACACAGATGGGGCAATTCACAGCAGGAGTCTGGTGGAGGTGGGCTGACTCACCCCGTGGAGAAAGCATTCCCTGAGTACAAGAGGCATCCATGGACTTGGGGTCATGCTAGGCGCTGTGATTAGCCCTTCCCATACGGCACGTCCTCCGGTCCCGCCACAGCCAACACAGCTAAGAAAGGTGACCTTGTTGGTCACCATTTAGGTGAGAAGGGAAAGCAGAAGGTCTTTGCATCTTCCATGCAAAAAGGCCACTGAAGCTGCTGGGAAATATTGAAGCCAGAGTTTGTGGAGCAAAACCTGACCTGGGGAGGTGATGGGGAAAGACACCTTAACATCCTAAAAGGCTAGATACCTAAAAGATTTCTGCCTGCTGCTTTGGCCAAGGACCTGTACTGGAAAGGCCTGTGTTATACTGGAGAGTGCTAAGAGACGCCACCTACAATGGCTTTTCCCGGGACGTTCTCAACCTTCCCCAGCTCATCCCACAAAGTCACAGAGAGCTTGTCCAACACTAACAAACATCAGAAAACCTAATTGCCAAACTTGAGCGCCGCATTGGTCATCCCTCATTAGCCATCCCGAGCTAGGACACTAGGGAATGACTCACCAGGACCGAGTTGATGTCTGCATTGATATTTACAACTCTGCAGCCGGCGGAACAGGGTGAGATGTATTCAACAGCGTTAGAGCCGCAGATGGGGTTATAGGCTTTCTCGGGGCAGTTACACTGGAGGTTACACTCCAAGGCGTGGTGTCCAAATTCAGAGCTACGACAGGAAGAAAATATTAATGCATGGTATTGAGCATCATTAACACACATCTTATATAGAAAATATACTGCAGGTATATTGAGATTAGTAAAGAAACACTTGATTGCTTAACAAAACCTTCCCCATATGTAAGTGAGGACCCACAGAAATTCCGCTACAAGCCCCCAAGCCTTTGCTCTGCCTGGGCAAAACATGCTGACCACGAATGGTCAAGGCAGTCACCCAGTTCCTTCATATTTGGCCCCAAATGTGAGGTCTTGGGGTAGTGCAACACCACGCTGTGGGAGGTGGTGACCTTCCCACCGAGGACTTGGACCGGCTTCCACCGTGACCACAGGATGCTGAACATGCGAATTTACAGCGACTTGGATCAAGCCTTGAGGGAAGACAAGGTCCTGCCCACATTTAGCTGTGTAGGGAAGCAGCCACGGCTTTGAAGGTGTGATCCCAGGGCTGGCCCCTGCCCAAATTATTTGCCTGTGACTAACGCGCCGCACTTTCCAAGATGAAATTTTAATCTGTTTGTGCCAAAAATGCGCTCACTTCGGGTTTCACCACCAGTCAATGAAGTTAGAAGCAGTAAGGATGCAGCAGATTCAGTGTTTATTCACAAAGGCATTAATTTCTAGCCTTATTTTATCACCATTAATTGTTTCTCAAGAGGGAATAAGCCCATTTGTGGGTATTTTGCTCAAATTCCACCTCCACCCCGAGGAGTGCAGTTGGGGATGGGGGTTACCCACAGCCCTAGGAATGACCCACCCATGCCCAGCCTAGCTGGGGCTGTCGGTACCTCTCGCTGTAGGTAATGCCTGCGACCTTCTGCGTGGGGCAGCCGAGGAAGAGGAGGGGAAAAGCCACCAGCAGGCAGAGGAACATGCCCAGGACGCACATGGCGCTGCATTGCCTCAGGGACATCTGGAAGCGCTTCAGGATGGCACCACCCACCACGATCCCGACCATCGCCCCAGGGATGTTCACAGCACCTGGGGAAAAGCCGGTCCTTGTTTTCCATCCTCTGAGCCGTATCAGTCCCTTCATTACAGCAAAAGCCCAGAGGATTTGTTGTTGCATTCCTATTTTTCACTATCAGTGATCTGGAGGGGACCAAGGTTTTTGCAGGGACTGGTGAAATAATGCTAAGAAAGAGAAGTTTTGCAAAAACAGCAGAACCCCACAGCAAACTGGCTGTCTTATGGATCCATGCATGGAGCATGTAGGGACCAGTGAAAAGCTATGCTTCATGCAGCAAATGTGATTTTTCAGTGTAGACAGGAGAAAATATCAGTGAAACCCGGAGAGGATATTTAATTTCTGCGCAATGCAGTAATGTGCCCACTTCCGTTGTCATCACTACAAAACCGCGAAGGTTTCCATGACAGGCTTGGAGTTTCGGAAAACCACCTTACAATGGGATACAAAAGAAGTGCAACCTGTTTAACTCAACAAGGAATCAACAGGGAGGTTGCTTTCAGCCCATAAATACCCACACAAGGAAGGGTTTTCCAACTACAGGAAGCTTTTTGATCTAACAGAAAAAGGCAAAGCAAGATTCAGTAGCTGGGAACAAAAGCTGGGAATAAGAAACACGGTGCACGTCTTTAACAAAGAGGGTAAATTAAGCCTGGGAACAGCTCAGCAGGGCACATCAGGGGAGGACATCACTGCTGCAGCATTTAGCCTTTCTGCCTGTATTTAGCCTGGGCTGCTGGGCTTTACCAGCCTGCTCTGCTCACTTTCTTCTGATTTATTTGTTGCAGACTTCAGAAGACTCTTTCTCTGAGGATGCATGCTGTTTGTTCAAAAATATGTTTAAAATACTTCCATGTCTAGATGTCTGAACTCTCCAACTGACTCTAAGAGTAGGGCTTTATTCTTCATATTTTTATTATCATGACAAGCTCACGCAGGAAGACCTCAGCCCCGGACAGGACATTCTGGATATTACAATACAAGCAAAAGCAGTCTGATCTCATGAGCCCATATACTGCTTAACATTTATTCCTTTCCTTCTCAACAATACCAACAGCAAGCAGTTAGCCCAACCGTTACAAGCAATTAGTCTAACTACAGCAAACATTTTGAAGAGTTTAAGCATTATTATTACACCAGCCTGACTGGCCTCTTGCTGCAAAGTGTCGTCAAAATGCACGCATACATTACTGAAGTTTTTTATTTTATTTGCTATCTACTTTTTTAAAGACCCTTAACCCAATGACCGATGTAAAGTAATCCCTGCTACAGGAAAGTGCACAATTCATATCTGATGTTTCTTTGCTCCCTTGATACAATGAGTTGATAACAAACATTTCTCCAGGTCTTAAAAGATTTGATTCTAGCAAGCTCAGGCTGCAATGTAAAGGAAGGTAGATAGTAGCTGAGAAATCACATGGGCACGGACCTCGTGCCACGTCTGTCTGTAGGAAATGGAAGGAGACTGGCAGCTCCAGAGGGAAAGGTGCTTCTTGGTAATCTCTAGATTATTTTCTAAGAGGTGCTTAAAAGCTGGCAAGCCTTGATAGCAACACTTACCGATGATCATGTTGGCCAAGGACGCCGTGAGGGAGAACTGTCTCTCCAGGAACTTCCCCATGAATGTTGCTAAACCAGCAACCATGGCAGAGAGGTTGACCTGAGCCAACACCACCAGCAGGTAGACGGGATGACGCAGGTTCCTCAACAGGACCAGAGGAAAATCTGAAAGGAAAAGGGGAAACCTGTTGCATACAGAGGAGGTGTACGGCAAAATATTAATCCATGGAAAGTGGCAAAGCTTTGAATTTTCCTTCAATTTTTTGTGCAGAATTAACTCTTTAGGAGTGATGAGCTCTTCTGAACATTTCATTTACAAAAGGGCAGAATGTGTGCTTTCAGGGTTTATCATTTCAGGGCTTGATTGTGTGAACATTTGGATATTAAAAAGTCAGGATGAAGCATTAGGACTTTGCAAAAATTAAACACCTGAACACTGAAGTTTGTTGTAAATAAAGTAGATTTCATCTCAGCTAACAGCAGTCATCTCATGAGAGATGTCTTATTTAAGTTGTCCAGGGTGAGAGAGAGAAGCTGGCGACCCTCATCCCACCTGCCTCAGCAATCAGCCACGGGACGGGTGAGCCAATGGCAGAAGTTAGTTGTTGCAAAAGATGAAGTGAAAAAGTAGGGTTTTCAGCACAAAGCATGTCCAGCTTCGAAGTGAACCTGAGAAGAGAGCAACTCCTCTCTGGACATGTCCCATCCCTGCAGAGCTCACCTCCGTATCTGTTAATCCTTTTGATTTGCTGCTAAGGTCGGTCACACTTAATTTCTGCTGAAGCCCATGCAGTTGAGACTGGGAACTGCTGTAAACACACGTGCACGCAGGCAGCATATAAAGAGTCTGTGCTTGCACAATGGAAAACTGTCGGAGGCATCAGCATCAGTAGAATAGAATAGAAAATAATATTTTCAGTTGGAAGGGACCTACAATGATCATCTAGTCTAACTGCCTGACCTCTTCAGGGCTGACCAAAAGTTAAAGCATGTTGTTAAGGGCATTGTCTAAATGCCTCTTAAATACTGACAGGCTTAAACACAGACCACCTCTCTAGGAAGCCTGTTCCAGTGTTTGCCCACCCTCTCAATAAAGAAAACTCTAAACGAAGCATCTTAGAATCATAGAATCATAGAATCATTAAGGTTAGAAAAGACCGCTAAGATCATTGAATCCAATTGTCAACCCAACCCCCCCATGTCCCCAAGCGCCTCATCTACACGTCCTTTAAATCCCCCCAGGGATGGGGACTCCACCACTGCCCTGGGCAGCCTGTGCCAAGGTTTGACAACTGTTTTGGTGAAGAATTTTCTCCTAATGTCCAACCTAAACCTCCCTTGGCACAACTGGAGGCCGTTTCCTCTCGTCCCATCGCTGTTACTTGGCAGAAGAGACCGACCCCCCCTCCCTCCAACCTCCCTTCAGGCAGTTGTAGAGCGCGATGAGGTCTCCCCTCAACCTCCTCTTCTCCAGGCCGAACACCCCCAGTTCCCTCAGTTCTTGACCCAAGAAAATTGATCTCTCACATCAATGCTTGGGTGGTGTGCTCAAGCAACCCTAAACATCTGCTAATGCAGAGGACAAATCTGCCACCTTCTGCAGCGGTACCTCCTGCTGAGCTCTTCCTCGGAGCTGCCAGGGTCTTACGATGCCTTAGGAGAAAGGCAAGTGGCTCTGCGATAGTTTTGCAGCCTCTGTAAATACCGCCTATATCTCCTGCCTTTAACAGGTGGACTGTACCGGGATGACCAAGAGCATGATCGAAACCTGCACGTCTTTCCCCCACTGCCCACGGGCTGAGGGCTGCAGCGTTGATTGATTACAGGGGTTGTTACAAACACACACGGCCCGAGTAAACACGGCCTCGGTTCCTTTCCCTGAAGCTTTCTGGCAGGCCTTCTGCTAAAACAAATACTAAAGTAGCTGGGAAGTCATTAAAACTTAATTTATTTGTTTGCTGCAGTTGCAATTTCGATGTCATTTTTGTTTCAGTCATAAAAATGTATTTTTTGATTACAGGCAAAAAACACTCCACCAAATTCCCCTGTGACTGAACCCTGACTGCTTGAGAAGAAGATATCTTCAGCCTGCTCAGCAAAGACAGCTGCCCTGCTCCCAAGGAAGGGGGATGCTGACACCCACCAGCTGGGAGGCTGGAGCTCTGCAGCCTGGAGTGATTTCTCCTTCGTGCACATCCCAAACCCACTTTCTGCTCATGCCTTTCCTCCCCCCGGACCATCGCCTTTCCTCGGGCTCAAGCGAAGGGCGTGCGTAAGGGCAACTTCCACACAAACAGATGACGAGTTTCCCAGATGAGGGCTCTGAAAGTCAATATGCTGAAGCAGAGATAAGGAATTAACAGAGAGGATTAATGCAAGGGCCTGCCATAAATTAATGGTGTTAATTCTTAGCAGCTCACAAACAATCGGGACAATCTTTATATCTGCTCCAGCACAAAGGCACTGGGGGACTGCAGAGGGAAAACTGTCTGGTGCTTGTCTGGGAGTTGCCCCGAGCTGTGTATTTGTTTTAGCTGTCCTAAAAAGTTATGTGAAGAGCAAAGGTTGCTCCATGGATGCGAGGGGGTCCTCCATACACAACGGCAAAGCTCTTGTTCGTGGGAGTATCTGCTCTCAGGGTTAGGCAAGCAGCTAAAGACACTGGGGAGCAGCAAACTCAGGGCAGCAGAGAGGGTCCAAGCACGCAAGGCAAGTTCAAGGACCCTGAAATACCAACACGCTGGAGAACTGGGAGGCTAGCAGTCAACTGGAGAGGGAATGAGCTGCAATGATATCTCTGCGCTAGACCAAGGTGAACCCCAAAGAAGGGAGGCGGTTTTGCTCTTATATCAATAGAGGTCTTGCTTTTTGAAGCATATTCCTGCCTAGTTTACATACTGGAATATCTCAGACATATTGCACATATGAAACCTCCACTTGCTTGCTGAAAGATCTCCCACGAGCTAATTCAGCCTTTTGTGGGAGTCAGTGGGAATCTTCCACCAAAATGATTTCTTTTCCCTAGAGTTCTTCCACCTTTTCAATTAAACTAAGCCCTCTCTGCCACCCCACATCAGAGCTATAAAGCTACGACAGCGAGCAGGTCTCCCGCTTCATGGTGGGAGGCAGCAAGATCGCCGTCCTCTGCAATCACCATCTCATTACTGATTCGATCTTCCGTACAGCTCCAGAGAGGAAGCGGGGCAGATACTAAAAGCAAGTGGAAACTTTAAAACAATAATAAAAAATATCCTTGAAACTATTTTTAGGCACCATAGAGAAACAAACAAGTCACAAGCCCAGTGTTTTAATTGCTTTGAAGATCACCTTTAATGGATTAATTCCCAGTATGTGCAACAGAAGCTGAACATCCTCCCAGGTGTTTTCAACAGAAGCCTAGAAATTAGCAATGGAAATTACTTCAGGCTAGCTAAATCCTACTTTCTTGATTACTGTGAACAGGTCTGATGCCTGCAAAAGGAGCACTTTGTGAGTACAAGGAGCAGGGTGCAACCCAATGTCATCCCACGCATCTGTGCCAGAGCCAAGCTCATTCCCCACAGTGCTTTGACTTTCCTACTTTTGAATAACTCCAGCGAGTGGAGCCTGTTCCCTTCTTGGGTAATTGACCTCATTGTTTGGAAACGTCCCCAGTGCTTTGCCTGAGTATTTATCCTGTACACAGCTTCATCCTGTTATTGCTGATTGTGGATGGAAAAGCTCTTCCTGTCCTTGAGGCGGAGTCCCCAGGGCTTTGCAAACTGCTCTCCGCTCATCACACCTTGCCCCAGAAAGATTTAAAGCCCAGTGGCTTCCAGAGAAATGGAGAATAGGAAGCATCTCATGGGATGGGCTCTAACCTATCCTTTTTTTTTTCCCCCAATAAACGGCAAAAATTCCTGCAAGCCTTATTTTGCTCTCAGTTATCTCCATGTGCATTGAAGCAACAGAAAAAAAAGACAAAATGCATTTCCTTCTCCACAATCATGCTTCGTTTTGCATCACTTAATCTGAAATAAGTGACTAAAGAGCATTTCTGAACATCTTGCTCCTCCAGGTCAGCTTCGTAATTTAAGGCTTGCCTCTGCCAAGCCCTTAAGAAAACGATGAACCCTTAAAGGCACTCTTCAGTCTTCTTCTGCTCAAGGAGCAGCCTCAAGCGCTTTGCTGAATCACCGCCTCACCAGGCAGTGTCTTTCTCACTGGGAGTTTCCCCCAGGCTTGGGCCAGGAGCTGCATTTTTCCCACCCATCAGTGCCGAGGGAAAGCTGTCCCTGTTCCCTCCATCTGACAAGCAAAGGGAAACTTCCCAACGGGAGACGCTGCCTTCCTCCCGGGTGAAGCATTCCTCCTCCCCGGTTGAGTTTGCAGCCATCCCACATGGGTGGCCTGCGTGAAAGTACGAGGCCAGTTTTCAAAATGCTTTAACAGCAGCGAGGAGCCAACTCCAAGTGCTGACTCAGTTGACTCCAACCCCAAGTGCTTTGCTTGGGCAGACCCAACACCAGTGGTGCAAAGTACCTTCTGACTGAACATGGATGAAGATCTGCAGATGAAGCAAATAAAAAAGCACAGCCCTAATCTCCAGGCCCAGTTTTCAACCTACTCGCTGTATTCAAACACCTCAACCAGAGGGAGGACTCTGTCCTACGAGGAATGCGAGAGGAAGAGGACTGAAATACCATAGGGAAAAATCAGAGATCTTGTGCGGTCCTTGCTTGATCCAATCCCTGCTGGCATCCTAATGCTTCATCCCACCCCAAACAGAGGACCCATAGCCATCAGCGACCTTCATCCCACCCCAAATAGAGGACCCACAGCCATCAGTGACCTTCATCCCACCCCAAACAGGGGACCCATAGCCATCAGTGACCTTCATGCCACCGCAAACAGAGGACCCATAGCCATCAGTGACCTTCATCCCACCCCAAACAGAGGACCTATAGCCATCAGTGACCTTCATCCCACCCCAAACAAGGGACCCATTGCCATCAGTGAAGAAGGGACCCATAGCCATCAACACCAGGCAGTTCTGGGAAGGGGACCACCTGTAACAGCTCCCCTCAAGATGAAGACGGACCAGCAAGCAGATGAGGTCCAATCCACTTCTTGCCAATAGCCATCTCCAGCACAAGGTTTAGCCTCTTGCCCATAAAACTAACATATTTTTTACAAGCAGTGAAAAGCGGTGAGCATAAGACTGAATTAATATACAGGTTGCTCCTTCTCTTGTAAGTTATTACAGGAATCTGCTTTGTGTCGTTTCTGCTGGTGGACTGGCACTACCATCTCCCAAATGCCCATCTCCTGCCTTTCTGCAAACTGGGCTCCTGCTCCGCATGCAGGGATGACAGATGCAATCAGAAAAACCAAGCAGGCATGTCTCAAAGATTTCACAGCACAACCCCATGGGTTCCTGAGACCAGCAAAGCAGGTCCCCTCTCCTTCAGCAGCCGGGTCAGCCTTTTGTACTGGGATGTGGTCTACAAAAGGCTCACTATGGATGTGGTACAGGGACCAGACCGTCCTACAGCATTTCTCCATCACATATGTTTTGTTCTGTCTCTCTTTTTAAACAACAGAAGGTATAAAATCGCAAGGTGATTCAGGCTGGAAAAATCTCGAAACGCTGTTTTCATAAACTATCGTATAGAAAAGAATAGTAAAAATAGAGAGGAAAGAATGCTTGGTGACAGAAAGAAGAAACAAAATAAGCAGGAGAATCACAAAATGGGATGTAAAATTGTCTTTCTAGTGAGCCGCAGATGAGCTAGCACTGAAGTTTTTAGACTTCAACCGAATTGTCCCCATCTAACCATCACACACTAGCTACCATCCAGTTTTTGGCTCTAAAAAGTTTTGTATTAGAAACCCCAGTGATTTCAACAAGATTGCTCTCCTGACAAAAAATACAGACACTTAATTTTTTTCAGGACTGGGCTTTAGGGGATAAATTCTCAGAAATAATGAATTTATTAGCACAGCTGCTGCAGCCCTGACAACAGCAACCCTGATGCAAGCCCCGAGCCAAACCTGCAGCTCGAGCAGAGGTAAGATATTTCCTTCTCCCCTCACCCAGGAGCAGGGAACTCATTTTCATTCATTTTTCAGAGGCAAAGAGCAGAGTGTCGGTGTGAAAATCCCATCTGAGCGCTATAAATCTGTTCCCACTCAATCGCTTCCATCACGCGGGTTTTCTAAACGACAGTGCAACCAGGTCAGCAGGGGAATAAACCCCCGACTTGCTCCTCTAATTTAGCATTAGGCTAGCGAACAAATGGTGCAACTAGCAGCATAAAAACCTGCCCACGCTTGTCTGGCTGTGCCTGCCCTGCACTGACCTTAATAAAACAGAGAATTTCCAATAAATTAAAGGGAAAATATTCAGGAAATATGGAGGAAGCTGACATGGATTGACTTCAGAAGGTCACTTTTCTTAAGTAATTGCCAAAGTGCAAAGTATTTCCTTCAAAAAAAACAAAGCTCCACAGACTAAAGCCCAGCTGATTCCCTTCAGCACAAAGAGCCTACTCGCTTCTAAACAAGCTAATTGCACTGGATTAAGATCGCCCTGTACAAACATGCATCTGATTTTTATTGCTCAGACCCTGGCTCCAGGCAGTGCCGGCCATCCTCGGTGGGAGGGCAGCCTGGCTCTGATATGGCCACCAGCCTTGAAAGAGGGGGGGTCTGAGGAGGATTTTGGGGATGAAGAGCTGCCAGTGCTGCTGGGGGTCTGATTCCTGCTATGACCTGAGAGCTGGGCAATAGCAGCTGGATGCTGCAAAACCCCTCTAGCTGGGGGGCTCTTCCCCTTCCCGTGGCTCTGCTCCAGGTGCACAGCTTGCACCCCTCTTTCCTGCCCGGCTTTGGGCTCCGATGAGGTTTTGGCCTCCGTTTCCCACTGCCCAGATGAGCCATAAAGCCACGCAACGTTGAGAGCTACCAGCCTTTTATGCTTTGATCGGCATGAGGCGGAGCAGGGTAGTCTGGACGTGATGGCAAACATCTGTGAGGAGACCAGGAAGAGATCTGCAGATCAAATTAAACCCAACAGGACGCCTAAGTTGCATCTTGAGGGCTTACCTACTATTTAGGCTGAGCGCAGGGAGGAACATCCCTTTTTCTTACCAGCATTGCAACCTGCCCATTGCCAGGACGTACGTTTGTGCAAGCAGAGGAAGCCCATCCGAGCGGGAGGCGGGGGGTGCGCACACTTACGTTTGATGAACTTGGTCAGGGAGAGGTTTTGCATGTGTTCGGATCTCGACCTGAGCTGGCTGAGCACATCCTCGCTCTTCTTGCTGTCGCTCTCCTTCCCACTCGCCACCTGGGAACAGACGAGAGGCTGTCACTGCACCGACCGTGCCAAAGTTTCCACTGAACTCACTTTTTCTCTCCCAAATTATGACATGCTTCTTGCAGATGGAGTTTGCAAGGTTTCTGGGCTTGGCCAGCGCTGTCCATGTCCAACGTGGGATGCGCAGCCGCTGCCGGGCAGGCGTCCTCCTGCCCACGGCTGCTGCTCCGTGCCCACGCCGTCGGGTCTCCGATGGGGCTGAGCATCCACGCAGATGTCTGCATTACAGAGGTAAGAGCCAACTTTCCCGCCTTTCCCAACAGTAATGAATCACACTTCATAAATATCGAGCACACCGTGTGCTCAGCTCACATTAATATGGAAATTCAGGAGGTGTAAGCCTTTGCATCGGGAAAGATGGATACACTTAGGGAGGTGTGTTTCTTCCCCAGCGATGCACCTAGACCTCCACCCAAAGCAGGTTTCGACACTGGTTTTGGATGGAGGATGAACATTTCCCCCGAGTCTCCATGTGCACCGTAACAAGCTGCTGTGCAGGTGCCTTTGCCCCTGTTACCAGCAAGGAGAGCGGGCAGCAACCGTAGGAGGAAGAGATCCAGGCGAGGAGGTGGTCTGGGATGAAGGCAGAATATTTTTCACCTCCTAAGCCAAGAGGGGCTGGCCCAGAGCCACCTGGAGTAAGGATGTAACGGGGGGTCACGGGGAGCTGCTACAGATCCCTGACCTCTCCCAACCCCTTTCCATCTTCTCCTGCTCCTGAAAACCCCACCTGAATTTTAGCAACTCCTACTTTCTTTAATGTTTTTGATTTTTTTTTTTAGCTACATCTTTCCCACTGAAGAGCAGCAGTATGGAAGGGACATCTTCTCCCACCATGGTCCATGGAAGGGGACAGATCCTGCAGCTCCCCCAGTCTTCCTTCTCTATTCAGGGGAACAACCCTTTGCAGCTGGAGGTCAGATGGGTCCAGGTGTCTCTGCTTAATTTAGCCTCAGCTGGTGTTACAGCTCTGCAGGACATTAATCCAGGCGCTCACAAGATATATATATTCTTTCTTGCCTGACAGAGTGGTCAGGCCTTGGCACAGGCTGCCCAGGGCAGTGGTGGAGTCCCCATCCCTGGAGGGATTTAAAAGACGTGGAGATGAGGCGCTTGGGGACATGGTTTAGTGGGCATGGGGGGGTTGGGTTGACGGTTGGAGTCAATGACCTTAGAGGTCTTTTCCAATCTTAATGATTCTATGATTCTAAGATCATGCTGTCACCACTTGCAAGCAAAAAGATGCCAGCAGAAGAAGAGAGGTGGAAGATGGAGGGCTTGGATGACCTAAAGTCCATCCCGGCCTCATTAGGAGAGGACTGCGTGTCCGAGGCAAGTGTCCAACATCCCATTAGCAAGCAGGAGGCCAAGGGAGGGGAGGATTTCTTGGATGTGCATCAGATCGCTTGGTCTGCAGGCTTTTAGGGGAATCACTGGATGGAGGGCATTAATTAGATTAGATATGCTACTATACATGTGTAATAGCAGAAAGTGTTCAGCGGGAGTGCGGTTTTCACGGAAAACCACAGCGTATTTTTAGCCAGAAGGACAGAGCCAGCAGCCCCATCTCTGACATCCACATCAGCTCAGCCACGGCACTGTTGCAACTCTCGCCACAAATTTAATATGAGTCAGACAAATGAGTTCATTCAACAGAAATTAGATGTTCTTAATTCACAGAAAGAACTGGACAGCTCTTTGGCTAAAATCATCTCTTTTCCTTTGAAACCGAGACTGATTATTAAACACAGGAGAGGTCAAAATGTCCCATGCTGCGAATGCCACATTCCCTTTTTGAAGAGCCTCTACAAGGCAAAAGCGATAAAACTCCTTTCATGGCTTTTATTAGTGGAGGTTGGAGATTAATACATTTTTCAAATGCAAAGATAAAATCCAGCTTCCTTTCACTTTTCAATTAGGTTACAGGGTCTCTTCTCCCTGCTCTAAAACTGCAGTGTTTTCCAAAAATACATTCAAGCTGTTACTGACTGTGCCTTTCTCAGCTCCCAGCTGTTTGTACTTCAGAGAGGTAACAGTCTGCTGGGCACTGTCTACACATCCAAAAAAAAAAAAAAAGCCCCAAATACCCCCAAATTCCCCGGTCCGGGATGCCTCTGCATGAGCATGACCCTGGCCAGCGGGACATTTCTGTGCACATCTGCCGGCTGAGCACCCGCCCGAGGAGCAGCTGCTTGTCCGCACATGGAGCAAAGCCCTCCAGGAGGAGGAACATTCTTCTCCCCGCGCTGGCTTGGCCCCATGATATATTTTTTTGCTGCCTGAAAGGATGAGGAAACGCATTCCTCTGGGATGAAGCAGGCGTGTTCACACGCCGGGGAAGCAAGCTGCGGAGGCAGCGGCACGAATCCTGCCTGCTCGCGGCGGGCAGGGAGGCGAACGGTGCTGGCTTTACCGTCGGAGATGCTCGAGCCCTGCCGATGATGCTGTGCTCCTGCCGCAAGGGATTTGAGCGTTATTTAGAGCAGGCGATTCGGCAAGTCAGTGTCGGTGGGGGGTTGCTCAGCACTACCCCGGCCGTCTGCCGCAGCAAGGAAAAACAAACAAATGTGGGAAACACCTTGCAAAATGCCCCTACGCTTGGATTTTTCAGGATGATTCCTTAAAGGACTCGGTTTCCTGGTGCATGTCCACCAGTGAACGGGCTCTGGTTGCATCTCGTGTTTTTTGCAGTGGGATTTTATCTATCGCCGTCACTTCTAGCCTCGTGGGGGGATGGAGGAGGCAGACAGGCTTTTAAGGAAGGAGGATGAAGCTCCCCCACATTTTGCATTAGGACGAACATCCCTAACCTGACCTCAACCTGGGGAAAGCCCCTGTTTCCCTGCACAGACATGAATAAACGGGGTATGACTGAGCAGGGCTGAGACCCGGACTTGCTTTGCAGGAAAGGCAGCTTGCCTGCAAGCCAGGCTCCTGCTTTCACCTGCCTGTTATTGCACCTGCAAGAAGGGCAGCCAGAGGTGCTGACACTCTGGTTTTATTCAAATACACCACTGGAAAAAGGGATAAAAGACCTGCTGTGTGACAGAGAGGTTTTCCTTGCTTAATTTGAGGCTTCTACAGAGCTTCCCTCTGGCTGTGCAGAACCTGGCGCTCCCGGCTTAGTGAAAAATAAGGTCAGAGAAGTTATTTTCATATTAAACAAACAAAATGTAAAACCTCATAGCTTGAAAAAGAATTCTTTTCTGCCTGACAAGGTCATGCTCCCTACAAACACTTCATTATGCCTCTTCCAGCAAGTGTGGGTCCCACCAGGGACCCTATTTCCTAGAGTGTTAAAATAACCAGCCGACAGACACCTTGCTCACGCAAAATGGGATGATTATTTTTAGCTGCCATTTGCTCCTGTCTTTAAAGCTCCCCGGGGGAAAATCTGAGTACAGGGACCAGCCCGTTCCTGTAACATGCCGGTGGCACCACCACGCCCTGCCACTTGGCCCCCAGTTGCTCCCCAGTTAATGCCCTGTATTTCTAGACTGCCCTTGCTGGTGCTTTAGGAGCTTTACTGAGGCAGCCTCAGAGCATCGCAACCCCAGGAGCAAAGGTTTCCAGACAAAGACTTAGATTTCCCTGTCCCCGCTCTTTAGCCTTTCCCCATTAACCGATAACGCAAATTGGGGCAGGCATTTAAGAGAGTTCCCTGTCAGTTATTTTCATTTCAGCTTTTCGCGTGCACTGGAAGCACACCAGGTCACTGCTGAATAAACCTGGGAGGATTTGTATGAATGCGGGCAGTCTGTCCCCAGACAGAAACTGGAGAAGTTATTTTTCACTTCCCCAGCGCTGTTGCACAACGTCTCTGCCTGCACAGAAGGGCCGAGCCGCTGCCCCAGCACCCTCCCACCACGCTGGACCATCCAGATCATTTATCAATGATCTGGACAAGGCGATCGAGTGTTCCCGCAGTCAGTTTGCAGATGACACCAGGCTGGGCGGGAGTGTTGATCTGCTGGAGGGCAGGAGGCTCTGCAGAGGGACCTGGACAGGCTCGATCGATGGGCCAAGGCCAATGGAGGAGGTTCAACAAGGCCAAGTGCCGGGTCCTGCCCTTGGGCCACAACAACCCCAGGCACCGCTCCAGGCTTGGGGCAGAGCGGCTGGAAAGTGCCCAGAGGAGAAGGACCTGGGGGTTCTGGTCGACAGCGGCTGNATGATTCTATGATTCTATGTCCGCTGGGACCCCTGGGGACAACCCCAGACAGAGCTGTCAGCTCTTTGCACCCTGCAAATACCCTCCGTGGGTTGGGAAGTCCCCAACGACCCCAACGCAGGGCAGGAGGCTCCTTGCAGGCTCGGGCACGCTGGTGCAATCCCGTGATGTAGCCGAGAGCAGCACCAGCATCCATGGGACATCCTCGGGGCAGGGCAGGAGGGGTCCCGGCAGCATTTTACCTGCAGGAGCTTCTCCTCGTCACAAACCTTCTGCTTCAGGAGTGGAGGGACGGGCGTTGCCTGGATCTTGCCAAGCAATGCCACCTCCGGCAGGAACGGCGAGGTCCAAACATTTGAGATAGACGTGTAGCCAGGACACAAACACATCTCTTTCAACGTGCTTGCAGCCCCTTCCTGCCACTGTGCACCAGGCGCTTTATGGGATAAAACAAGGCAATCCAGTCGGCAAGCTGTGGTCCTAAACTTGCCAGCTCCCCACTCCACAGGTTGAGGTGCTGCCCAGGCAGCTGGGTTTTGCCCCTGGAAATGGGAGGTGACTTCTTAATCTTCTGCTCTGCCATGTACATCTTCTCCAGGATGGAGCTGCATGGCCAGCTTGGTGTTCCCCTCTTTCCCCAAGCGTCTGCTCCAACTATCTGGCAGGGCAATTGAAAGTAAGAACTGGAGATACTGAACAGATGACAGGGGACACGTCCCCCACCATCCCAGCAGGAAATCCCATCAGATGCACTTTGCTAGGCCACCACAGAGCCATCGCGTTTCTGCATGCCCTGAGCACTCCCACAGTTCACGTCCCTCCAGCCCCACTGTGAAATGTCCCCAGAAATCCACCTCCTCTGTTCTGCAAAGGATTTAATCTCCTAGCCTCTCCGTCCCACCCCACGGGAGATGACCTTGCCCCTTCCACCTCCTCCATTAGCAACGCCAAGGAAGGAGCATGGTTCCTTTCCACCCCATTTCTGCACTTCTCCCAGTTGAAGTGCCACACGTGAAGCTTTGAGATGAAGGACCCAACATGAAAGAGGCATCATCCTGCTCATCTGCTCTGGTTGGCACCCACATGTCCCCAGCTCGATGGGTAGCTTGGGTTAGGGGCTGATGGACCAGCAGCAGCCTGTTCTCCCTCCTCAGCAACACCAGTGGTTAAATAAATAAAGACAATGCAGCAGGTCTAATCTCTACAGACCTGGGCAAAGCAGAACAGGCAGCACCAAATGGGAAACCATTAGCTAAACTGGAGAACACAAAAATTGGGAGAGTAAACACAACATGGCTAAATGGGAGAAAGAGAGCGAAGCATCCCAGAGGGATGTACTTTGCTGCTGGGAGGTGCTGGTGGCTTCCTTGGTGGTTTGGCAGAGAAGCCCCAGCTAATATTTTCAGTAACCCCCTTGGCATAGCGAGAAGACAGGTACTACTTAATCTGCAGAGGAGAAGGAAGGTGGGAATTGTCCATACAGAGTGGGCTGGGACAGTTTTTCGTATAGGAAAAACTAGGCAATTAGAGGGCTGGAATAACAGAAACCGAACCAAACTTGGTGCAAAGGGCACAGCCATGCACTTAGGGGTTAAAAATAATTTCTGCTGGAAATGTTGGAAATGAGAGGAGGAGAATGACAAATAGCTCCAGGTCTATCTCTGCATGGTGCAGCCGTGGAAGGAGTCAGTGAGGAAGAGCCGAGGATGGTGTGTCCAGGAGAGCTGGGGGAGTGCAGACCCTCCTGCACCACCACCGGAGACCAGATCCAGACCGGTGCAGCACTGGGAAAACCAGCTTGTGGCTGGGATGGATGAAGAGCAGAGCTCCTGGTATGGAGAAGCATTTTGGCAGCGGAGGACTAGCTAGCTGCCCTCGCCCCCGAAAAGGAAGGCTTTCTATAACCATGCCAATATGGCAATGAGTAGGAAAAAAAAATTTAATCAGGATTAGGGGCAGAATGACAAATTAAAGGCGAAACTATAGACTGGAGATTAAACAAAGCTTTGCAACCTGCAGGGAAATGAGTTTCTGAAACCACCTAATGGTGAGGCTTGGGAGGAAAGCACTGATGAGATGGACTGATATCCGGAGGGGATTGCGTGACAGCGAACCGGAGCTGCCAGGGCTTGGACGCGACCGGGACGTGTAGACCTGCTTCCCATAAAATCCATCTGAGCTTTCTCACGAGGCATCTCTTTGCAGATGTACAGGGGAGGCTTTGTCAGGGCGAGGAGGAAGTGTCACTCACCCCCTTCGTGCGGCGTTTGGGAGATCTTTGGTTCTACGTGACCTCGGAGTGTCACAGAACGAAACCTGAACCGGGAGATAAGTGGGTGTACAAGACAGATCTTGCACACGAGAAATGCTGAGCAAGGGCAATGCTCCTGCTTTTGTTTAAGGGGCTCCTGAGAGCACCTTTCCCCTTTCCAAACCCTTTTCATGTCACCTGCGGAGCTGCAGGGACTGGGGAGGTGCTTTACCAGCTGCAATGCAACGGACGGTAAGCCTGCAAGACAGACAGACACCGTGCCCGAGCAAAACCGCAGGGAAAGCCTTTAGCAGGCAGGGTACAACTGCCTGGGTTGGGATACGGTAACATCGCCAGCGACAGATGGCAAAGCACGAGCTAAACTTTGGCTACTCAGCAACTGGAAAATGCTCAAATGCTGTAGTTCCCCACAATCCAGGATACAACCCCGAGAAATGGTTCAGGCTCATGGAGGCGGGATTAAACTGGAATTACTGGAAAAAAAAATGGTCTTGACTGGAAACAGTTCATCCAGTAACAGCTTCATCCTCTCATCCCCTGCTTGAGATCATGACAACTTTATAGCTTTGCTGTGATTGTCCCTCAAATAGGATTATTCAGGATACTTTGGTGCTAGAAACTTACTGACAAGTTTCAAAGCAGAGGGATAAAAATGTTCTGGGTCTGGAGTGACTGATTTATGAAAAAAGATCAAAAGAGCAAACTCATTATCCTTATGTTAACAGTAAGTGCACAAGTAATTCCGGGAACTTCGAAGAAAGAAGCTATAAAACAAAGGTAAAGCTGGAATGTGGTTGTAGAATAAATAACCTAGATCTGTCTCTGCTGATGGGAGGAGGCAAATAAGCCTCCAAATACACAGAGGGCTGTGCTGTTATTCAGTGTTTGCTGGATGATGCCCATGGAGGAGGATGGTCTGTGGTCTGGAGAAACCACCAAGGGCTTAGATGAGTTGTATAGAGTGAGGGAGGAGAAAGAAAGGAAAACGAAGTTAGGACGAGAATCAGAGAGAAGAAATATCACTTTGGGCAGCTAGAAGGACTGAGCCATGGGCCAGTCTTTGCTGCTGTGATCTCTTTTGGTGGACTCTGCAGCGGGGAAATGTACCCACAGCTTAGTGTGGACACGTTATTCCCAGGCGGCCTCATCATCTACTGAGACATGCGTGGTCCCAGGGGTCTTCAGACAGCAAGTAACACAAGGACAGCTTGGTCTGGGGCACCTGGAATTCCTTTTGACCTCCAAAAATGAAGCCCACGGCTGGTGGTGGAGAAACATCTCAGCTTCTTTTGTGGATGGAGCAGATCTGTGCTTTTCCTATGTGTTATTATGGCTGCTGTGCCTGGAGGTATTTGCTGTGGGTAAGATATTGTGCTGGGGCTTTACAAACACGGGGAAAAGCCCAACTGATGCTTCAAGTACTTGCAGCCTGTGGTTGCTCTGCAGGTAGTTTTTTCCTGCTTCGGACAGGCAGAAACCCTGAAATGGAAGGCAGTCAAGCCAACCGTCTTTGAAGCTGCAGCTGTATTTAGACAGGGGTGACCCAAAGGTTGTCACAATGTCCGTTCTTGCTGATCTGCTGGCCTGTAAAACCCTGCGCTGACCCCATCCCTCCCCTCCCCAGCGTGCCGGGGATGGGGCTCACGCTGCAGAGCCTGGACGGGGAGCTGGATGCTCAAAGGACTGGGAAGCCTGCCGTGAGAGAGAACTGGGTTTGTTCAGCCTCGAGAAAAGAAGGCTCAGGGGAGACCTTATCACCGTGTTCCAGTATTTAAAGAAGGCAGAGACTCCCTTTTTACAAGGAGTGACATGGAAAAGACGAAGGGTAATGGGTACGAGTTACTCCTGGGGACACAAGCGGAAAATTTTTCACAATGAGAACAACCAGCCATTGGAATAATCTCCCCAGGGAAGTGGTGGATTCCCCAACATGGGACACTTTTAAGATTCGGCTGGATGGCGTGCTGGGCCATCTTGTCTAGACCGTGCTGTTGCCAAGAAAGGCTGGAGCAGATGATCCTTGAGGTCCCTTCCAACCTGGTATTCTATGGGTCTACAGCGGGGATCCCACCTGTGCTGACACCCTTAGCCGAACACTGATTTACTCCAAGGGCAAGCAAGAGAAAGCGATTTATATTTTTTCTTCTGCTATACCTACAGAAAATCACCCGTGATCATGCAGATTTCCCACAAAGCTTCGAGTGCTCCCGCAGCAGACAGATGTTTTACCCAGAACAGCATCTGGCAAAGTTTCTAAAGAGGCTTTTTAAGCAGGGCCCATTGCTGCTGCTGGCGGTGCTGATACCCCCATGGGACGGGCACGAGCCGGCTCGGCTGGCCTTGGCATCTCCCATCCTTCAAGGGGAGCAGAATTTTGCCATCCCTTAAATTATTTTCCTATTATTATTTTTTACTGTAAACAGTTTCCAAAAGCCTTCCGGGGGAAATGGTAAAATAGAGAGAAATTCAGGAAAACCTGGGCTGCAAAGGGATAAATGGGTGCTCAGCCATGTGGAAGCATTCCCTACAGATATCAGCCAGTAGAGCAGGTGACATCCTCCTGCTGTTTTCTTAAATCTCTATCCAACCTTAAACTCTTCAGAACTGATCAGACTGATCAGAGTGCAGCACTTGCAAAAAAGTACAGCTGTTTTAGTTCAAAGTACATTATTTTCTCTCAAGACCCATTTATGAAATTAATATTCCCATCAGCCCTAATAAAGAACCTTTCTCCTAAGATGTAGTGTGCCACCCTCGCACACCGAGCAGGTTCTGCTAATATAGATCATCCGTAATGACTTTAAAGTGAACCAAGCGTCACAAGGATAAATCAGGCACCTTGCATTCAGTATCACCCTCATCCTGCAAAGTGCTGAGCAGTTTCCACCCCATTACCTCGCAGGATCACAGCACCTTTGCAAACCTCACAGCACATATAAACCAGGAGTAGATCATTATATCTCCAGAAGTGTAAATCGTACAACAGCTCACATTTTCCCAGGCGGGTGAAGCCCAAATCTCCCTAAGAATCAGTCATTCCTGCGGAAATTCAGGCAGTGGCAGGAGAAATGAAGAATTATTCTGCACCATGTGCACGGACTTGTTTAGACAAGAAAGTTTCGACACTGCCCCAAGGTAAAATATATGTGAAAGACAATTACACAGGCTAGAGTATGGCCAAGACATCGAGACGAGCACAATTTCACCTACTAAGCGCGTCACGGCAACTTCAATAACATTCAAAACCACAGCATGATGCATCCTCTAAAAGAACAATTTGTTTTGTATTATCCCTCATGACACGCTGCTTGTCAGAAAACCAGGACCCGCAGCCAAGCGAAGTGCTTGGGAAGCTCGCAAGCTGTTTCGCATCTTGGCGTGAGCGCAGAAGCACTCGGGAGGGCTCTGGAGAAGTAAAAACCCTGGTAGTAAACACAAAGCGCTGTCCCACCAGCGGGCTCCAGCATCCCCCGAGCAAGCCGCAGGCAAGCAGACGTCGGTTTGGCTTGCAATAACGGGTCCAGGCTGCTAAAGGCATTTCCCTGCCAGTTATCTCTGAGGACTTTACAGAGCCAGGGTGTTTAGGGGCTAGAAAGTGTCTAAAATCCTTTTGGCCGGCAAAGAGGTCGCAGTGAGAAGAGGTGGTGGGTGAAGCTGGATGCTGGAGCAGCAGCTAACCCTGAGCCCCATGGACAGGGAGTGGTGAAAAGGGGCTTTTGCAGTGGAAACGAGACAAACCGCCCTCCAGCCTCAGTATTTCAAACACCCCTGGGGTACAACCCACTTCTAAGAAAAGGCTCCTGCTGCATTATTCATATTTCCTATAAACTGGGGCAAATTTCCTCATCGGGCACACGTGGCTCCTCCTGAAGGGAAACGAGGGCCATCGGCACAGCATCTCCTGCCAGCTCCATAACGAGATGCAGNCAGGGCAGTGGTGGAGTCCCCATCCCTGGAGGGATTTAAAAGACGTGTAGATGAGGCGCTTGGGGACATGGTTTAGTGGGCTTGGGGGGGCTTGGGTTGACGGTTGGACTCGATGATCTTAGAGGTCTTTTCCAACCTTAGTGATTCTGTGATTCTATGAGAAGGAGCAGGACCATTGCTTCCCTAGGGAAGGCAAGGAGTCCCACCTCCAGGTGAGCCAGGAGGGTGGCTGTGAGAAGGACCTCAATCCACATAGGGCTTACCTGGTGCTATATGTTCCTCTGCAGAGGAATCAACACACAGGTGCTGTTTCAGTGCCCCACCAAGGAATTTATCACATCGTTAAGCTGCTTGCACCCTGCTGGGTTTCACTAAGCACCTGCTTAGCATACGAGAGCCTCTGACAGGGGAGATGAGAGCAAGCCACAGCTCGCATCTGACTTTGGGATGCAGCTCTAAACTGCAACCGCTTCCATAGTTGTGTTTCCCACGGATGCAGCAGCTAATGCTGGTGGCGAGGGAGGAACGTGCGTATAAATATAAGAGATTTGTGCGCAATGCTAAAAGGGCAATCCGCAGCACCTCTCCTACCTCTTTCGGCATTTCCCGCGGGAAGAAGAAATAAGGCACCGCAGACACGGCCACGAGACTGGCTGCGACCAGGAAACCAAGCCACCAGGCACCGACCCACCGCGGGTCTTTGTTCGTGAGTTGGACTCCGTCTGCAACACAAATGGAGAAATTGGCATTAGATCAAAGGTGAACAGAGGGATCCCAGTGCACCAAAGGGATGGTGATGGGTGGCCCCGGTCATCCCAGACATCAACGTGCTCCAAAGTGGTGGCTCCCAACCTGGGGTCCATCAGTTTTTGGGGTATGAGCAGTATTTGCACCTGACTCATCCCATGGTGCTAAACCACATTTCATTCTTCATTATCACCAGGGTGTCTAAAAACCCACTCAGCCCTTTGGATGGAGACAGCTGGGACAGGGATGTCCTCGAGCTGGAAAGGCAAAGGAAAGCATCCCCATCACAGCTTTTTCAGAGAAGGGATACCCACGTTGTGAAAAAGCTTGGAAATACTCACGCAAGGAGATTAAGCCATGGTGTCTGTCAAGACAGAAGGAAAATTCCTTTCTTAAGATTAAAATGGAGTTAACTCCAATTGACTTTCGCCATCCAAGAGCACTGGTTTACTTTTTCACAGTCCCACACAGGGACCCCCTGTTCACAGCAGGACTTGGACCCTGGAGCTCTGCCCCCCTGTCTGGTCCATCAGCCAGTGCCTGGTTTGCAGCCCACGGAAGCCCATCTTTAAAAATGCTTTAATAAGGATGATATCCCTTTCTTCTGAGCGCTTTCCTTCAGTTCTCCCAGCCTCCTCTCCTGTCCTCAGGGCACTCTGCCAAAGATAACGTTTTCTGTGGGGAGGGTACTTGGCGTAAATGAAACGGGACATGCAGAAGCCAGAATGCAACTTCACAACAGGGTGAGTCTGAACCAAGAAATATTTCTCCAGGAAAAGGGGATACCTGTGGTTAGATAGCATTCATGAGGAAATGAGTCCTCGCAGAAAACTCATCCTTAACTGTGAGGGTTTAACACAAGTGAGCTGTTCTCACTGGGGGGGTGCAATTAAAACTGCAATCAGTTTACTGTGGATACTGCCACATCTAATCTCCCATCTCTGGAATTAACAAGTGATAGGTCAAAGAAGTTTGATAATCTCCTCCCCGCATGGTGCATTTAGCAAATTGGAATTTTAAATCCTTTCCTGAATAAACACCAACAAGTTTTTTTCTAGGAAAACGTGAGTTAAATTAGATTTAGCATTAAGCAGCCACAGCTCGATAGCTTTCCCCAGTAGGCTGAAGACATCTTTAGGCTGAAGACAGCTCTAAAACTGGGTGTTCTCCAGTTCTGGTTACTCAGGCACATTTCTCCTTCAACATCCATCTGCAGAAGATGGCTTAGAAGAACGGAGCATCGGGGAGTGCAGGCAGGCTGCAGATCCTAATCCCATTTCTTCATCCTTCAGGGGCAGATAAAGCAAGACCCCAGACACCTCCCCACCGAGGAGGAGGATGGAAAGCTGCAGCGATAAGCTTGGAGGTCGCCTGACAGGAGGAGGCAATGTCGAGACTAGAGTGTGCTCTTGTGCTGCAAATATCATAAATGTACAGAGTGACAAAGTCCAGGTGAAGAAACGCTGGGTGAAGTCAGTGAGCAGGAATGAGCCGGAGGCACGGAGAAGGAGCCAAGGCTAATGGACCTGTAGTGTCAACACCCGCCGCTCATCCAGCTCCAGCCCTACTGCTGTCTGGTCACCACCCAAAGGAGCCTGCTCATCCTCCTTTTCCTCACGGGAGGATATGCTGAGCTGTACAACGTGTGTCTGCTCTGTCAATAACTGGGAAAGAGCCTTGTTTTCCAGGGTTTCAAGAGCAGCCAAAAAGGAGACGACTACAAACGCTTTGATGGCACAGCTCAGGAAGAGCTTTTAAAGGAAATCCCTTTCATGCTCCTCTTTTGCTCTACCCAGCGTTTCTCTTCTACTTGTTTTCACCTTCCTCCCATCCTACCCTTCCCTCTGCTTCTTCACGTCTCAGGGTCCTGGTACACGTTCTCCATCCCTTCTCTCTTACTTCTCCCTTTCATCTTTCGCTTTCATGTTTCTCTCTGGGTTTTGCTCATCCTTCACATCCCCACTCTTCCCTGGTGCTGGCTGGCTGCAAAATGCTCCCGCTGCTGTTGCTGGCATATGGCAGAAAATTTGTAGAAGAATGAAAATCAGGTCTGCTCTAAAAGCACAATGCAGATGGGCATCCCTCTAACCAGACCTGGCAAGGGTGAGGAGTAAGTGCTGACTGAAATATGGGATTCCAGAAGCCACGGGGCCAGGTTTAACCCTGCAGATGTGTGACACTGAGTTGGGTGGGAAGGACCCACTTATTTGGGCCATCCAACCCAGCACCGGTCCCAGAGCATCCCCAGGTGATGGAAGTGATTTAACAGGGGAGATAGCAGGCAAAGGGAGCCAGCCCCTGCCCCGCAGGTTGCACCCTCCTCCCCTGGGCGTCGGGATGCCCAAAGAGGGGCTGGACCACTGCTGGTCCAGCAAATGGGATGCGGGATGAAGGGTGCCGGCCGGCTCTCCGAGGGCACGTTCACTCACCTCTGGTGACTTTGTCAATGTCGACGTAAAAACGCAGCATGGCAGAGCCCAGCATGAAGGCCACCCCCGGCCCGATGACGGTCACGGAGAACAAGATCCCTGCAGAGGGGCGAGAGCAGAGAGGGGCTCAGCCCTGCCTGAAGGGAGGTTGCACCAAGGGAGGTTTAGGTTGGACATTAGGAAAAAATTCTTTCCTGCAAGAGTGGTCAGGCCTTGGCACAGGCTGCCCAGGGCAGAGGTGGAGTGCCCATCCCTGGAGGGATTTAAAAGACGTGGAGATGAGGCGCTGGGGGCCATGGTTTAGTGGGCATGGGGGGGGTGGGTCGACGGTTGGACTCGATGACCTTAGAGGTCTTTTCCAACCTTAATGATTCTGTGGTTCTATGATTCTAAGGGACCAGGGGGGACGGGAGGTGCCTTAAGGCAGGACGGCGCTGGACCAGGGTCCACCCCACCTGCCTCCAGCACGGGCTATTTCCCTGGCAGCTTTCTCATCTCATGCCTTTCAAAGGTTAACAACCCCATGCGTTCCAGGATCCCTCCACAGGAAAGGTTTTGCAAAACTCAGATCTTTCCTGCCACTTTTCTTCAGCCTAGAAAGTGATGAAAGGCTGAAATACACCCAGGAACAAGATGTGCCCCTTGGCATAAGAAATCCAGGAAATGCAAAGGTTTTTTACAAGGTTAAGGAGATAAAAGTTATCAGCAAGCTCTCCTATGTGAAATACTGATAAAAAAATTAAACACATGTGAGATTCAACTCCTATCTTACAGATGATCCTTTCAAATATGGTTCAGAGTTTTAGAGCATCTACCAGAGCAAAATTTGATGTGGTACTTCCAGTCTCTTGACAGTAATGACCTGTTTTTGAGCCACCCTTGCTGTCCCATTCAGTTCAAAAGGCCGTCACAGATAACAGCTAGAAAAGGGCGAGAAGAACCTGCAAGGACCACCTTGTCCATCCCACCACCCTGGGACATCCGTCGCAGCTGTGTGCCCAAGCTGTTCTCCAGCAGCCCCTCCCCTGAAGGATACTTGCCCACCTCCCAGATGGTTGATCCTGCTTTTTTAGCTTCCTATAATTTTCCCTATATCTAAATAGTCTTCATTGCTGCATCTTGAGCCCATAGCTGCCTCCTGTGAACACAGAGATCAGATTATTCCTCTTCTCCTTGTTGAAGACTTTTCAGAGGAGGACACGGTTATTGTGTCCCTCCCCAGCTTATCATTTTTAGGCCAAAAATCCCAGCATCTCCCCTAGATCATGTTTTCCAGCACTCCTGGTCTGCCTGCAGTTTATCCAAGCTTGAAGCAGATAAACTATTTTTGCAGAAACCTTCCTAGCACTGGGTAGAGCAGAAGGGCTATAGCAAGCTCTGCTCTCATTAATGCAAATTAGTACCATCTGGCCTTTCTATAAGGGCTAATTCTGGTTTCCCTTCTTCCCACAGCACCCTCAGCCTTACCCAAATAGAGGGGGGAATTCCTCTCACTGGCGAAATCGTCGATGTAGGAGATCCCAAAGGGCTGGATGGGGACGCCCCCGATGCCCAGCAGCGCCTGGGCGACGAACATGACGAGGAGAACCTCATGGTTCTCCTTGGCGGCATGGGAGGTGCAGTCGGCATCGCTGAGGTTCCCCCGGGACCCCGGCACCCGGGGCTGGCACAGGTCGGTGGTGTTGCTGGACATGCCTGCGATGATAAGGGGAGCAGGTCTGAGGGCTAAGTCTGGAGAAAGAGCTTCCCTAAGATAGCAGCAAGCACGTAGATACGCACTGGGTAGATGTCAGGTGGGAAACGTGAGTGAAAGAAAATGCAAAGTGCAAATATTACTGTGCAGATGTTCACAACAAGATGGATGCACATGCCAGGAAAAGCCACCTCCATGGGAAAAGCAGAGCTGAGATCACTTCCAGGACCTTTGATAGATCTTGCAATAAAGGTAAGGGAGCAAAACTGCAGATTTCGTGAATAGCTACTCAGGAAACGAGAACCCATTTTACCCAGAAATGGATTACAAAGCTGCCTGAGTGAAAGTGCTGATTCTAGCACCCTTATCTTCCTTAAAATACTGGGGGAGGGGGTGGGGGTGTTTACAGCAGGTTTTCCATGGTTATGCCCCAAACCATATGCAACTCTGAGTGCTTGACACAGGGCCACCTGCACCAGCACTCCGGAAACGCATGGCTAATTGTTTCCGAAATGTCGTTAGCACCTGACCCCTGTTTGCATCCATGAATTATTCACCTATTAAGTCTTCCTTCGGCGGCTGCAGCGGCGTGAACCAGCTGCGCTCTCTCTGATGAGGCAGAGAAAAACTGTTTAGTGGAGGTTTCTAAAAGATTTGCTGGACCTTCATGGCAGGATTTGGGAAGGTAACGAGAAAGTGGTTTTCTCCTTTCTTTCTTTTCTCATCCCTTCACCTTCTTTCGGAGAGAAAATCCCAAATCCACCCTGACCTGCTCCTCCATGAGTGATTTACACCTGCATGTTTCTCACACAAGGTTGATTTTCTAGGGGGGTCTAAAACCTCAAAACATTCCCTCAAAGACAATTGAGGTACCCCATAAGGAGGAGAAGTTAGGTGTGAAACCAACGCTCCCCCATTGCAGACAACAGCGTTTCACCCCCGAAGCTGCCCCGTTGGGTTGAGTCACGCTCCTTCCCGTACCTTTTGTTTCCTTCCCGTAAAAGGCTTCGGTGTTCCTGAGACCTTATCTTATCTACGTTGTGAAAATAAGGGAGCTGTTCATGTGCATGAGGACAGCTTGGCTCAACACACGGAAGATGAGAGCCCCGATGGCAGGGGAAGACCTTCCTGCTACCCGGCGTTTGTCTGCTGCGTGGATGTGCAGAAGACAAGGGGAATCAGAGAGGCAGCCTACATTTTGATGGTTTTCATGGCCTTTCCTGTGGTTCCAGCTGTCCGCTGGCTCTGCTTCCCACCACCAGCTGTTGCCTCCCAGGACTGAGGCGACTTCATTCTCATAAAATTAAAATTCCTTGAAGACTAACCTACAGCTTGCAGCTCCCAACCCCTTGAGGGAAGGTCATTTCTTTTATCTGTCCCAAAAGGCACAAAATAAGTTCCTAGAGTACCTACTGGCAACGGACTGGTCATACTCATAGGGTCCAGTGATGAAGTGGGGGAGAGACATGAGGAACCCGGCCAAGGAGACGAGGATGGCACCGCAGCCGATGAAACGGGGTCTGTGCACTCTGCTCCCAAAGTAACTTACGAAGACGATGAGCAACGTGTTTCCAACCTGCAGCAGGACACACAGACCAAGAGGTCTCACAAAGGAACAACAGGAGCATGGGGAGAGCATTCACCAGGTAGACGAGGAGAAGCAAGCTGGTTTTCACCTCATTGAAGGAAGCAAGCAGCCCTGACGTCTGGCTGGAGAGGCCATATCGTCTCTCGATGGTTGAGATGGAGCTCTTCAGATAGCCGGAGACCAGGAGCTGGGAGAGCTGCAGGAGCCCGTGGCAGAAAACAAAGAACTGCCAACACAAAAAGAGAGCATCCAGCATGATTACTGCAAGCTGCAACATAACGAACCGCATCTCCTACACAAAGGTGTGATTACTGACCATGAGCCTTTGACCATGAGCCTTTGAAGTATTACCCTCCCTCCTGCCGTCAGTGGACTTCTGAAATTAAGTCAGGGCCATTAAATAGTCCTCTACCCAAAACGACAATAGGGTTAGTATTTGCAAGGAGAGAGTAGTTTCTTCAGCTGAAAGTGGCTTTGGACAAAGAGCTCACTTCACTTGGGATACTGCTAGTTTGTGTTGGCCTTGACTCCGAGATCCAGAAGCAGAAGTGGAAGATTGCACAACCTTCCCGCTCCCATCCAGCCCGAGGCAGGCAGCCATCCCCAGTGCTGGCAGGAGCTCTTCTGGGACAGGAACGAGCCCTTCCAAACACAGCAACAAACAGCTTCTTTAGAGAAAGTCAAGAGAAGGTCAGGGTGAATAATTCAGACTTTCTGTTCTCCTGTCCTTCTTTCAAAGCCCTGGATGTAAAGGGCATATCTCCTTTGGGAAAATGTGATGATTCTTTTCCACTTCCAGAAGGAAACCTTGTCAAAGACCATCATCTAACAGAAAATCATCTGACCTCATCTTCTCCAAAGTTTGGGACATACTGGTGCTCGGCTGCCCATGTGGCGAGCACGTGGCTCGAGCTGCCCCACCGTTACTGAGAGCAGCACCCATCTTCCCTCTCCTCACACAGAAGCATTTTGCAAGTGCCAAATGAACTGTCCCAGAAGGGATGGAGACCACCTCCCCTTCATCCACAGCTCTGCAAAGTACTCAGCGAAGGAAAAGAGCTGGCAAGCAATGTCCTTCCCTGCTGCCACACAGCTCTCCACAGGCATCCTTCCAGTCCCCAAATGAGTTAAAACAAACTAACGAACCCAAACGGTCACACACCCGAAGGAGACAGACCACATCTCGCTGCAGGACAGGCTGAATATCCCTGGGTCCTTGCAGAGCTGCTGCCCTCACCCTTGGATGCTGCCCAAAGCCATAGGGTCCTTCTTTTGGAAGACGTTTTCCCAGTTGCTGGCCAGAGCGGGGCATTGCTCCGGCTCTGCGTGTTTTGCAGCAAGCTCCCACCAGGCAGGAGTCTCGCCCGAAGGAGCTGCTCAGCCTGGCCTGGATTTCTGCTAGGTCTCATTCTGATCCAGGGCTGAAGTGGGGTCACGGCGAGACTGGACTGCTCTGTAAGCAGAGGGACTATTTACAGCACAAAAAGGGAAAAAGAGGATGGTCAAGCCCCCTTGGCTCCCTGAGAGCTGCAGCACCGGGATATGGGTATCACCACCAAAAGTGATGTGTTGGCATCATGCAAAGCAGGATGCAAGCCAGGACCTTCCCCCTTCCAGGCTCATGTCACCACTGAGGGGTGCAAAGTGTTTGGACTAGGAAAATGTCACCCAGCCAAAGGAAAGCTTTCCCAGAGTCAGCTTTGCTAAAACTCCTACGTTCCTGCAAGACATGCTGGCTGTGTCCAGGCACTGCTTCCTGCATGCATGAGTTCAGATGGAAGTGTTGAGGTCAGATTAATTATTTCCAGGCATCCACAACACACAGCCCAATGGCTGTGCCAGGACCTTCGCAGCACATTGGTGCTTCACAGATCAGCAGCCACCCACCAGTGCCCCACATCCTCTTCAGCACAGGAGGTGTGCTGAATTAGGAAAAATTTCTTTCCTGACAGAGTGGTCAGGCCTTGGCACAGGCTGCCCAGGGCAGTGGTGGAGTCTCCATCCCTGGAGGGATTTAAAAGACGTGTAGATGGGGCGCTGGGGGGCAGGGTTTGGGGGGCGGGGGGGGGTTGGGTTGACGGTTGGACTGGATGATCTTAGAGGTCTTTTCCAACCTTAGCGCTTCTATGATTCCATAAAATGGGTTGGGAATCTGCTATTTTATTCTCCCCTATCGGGGCAGACTAAAGCACAGAAAAGAGAGATGGCCCTGCAAAGGACTTGCAGTGGCTTGGTGTCAGCCGGGCAAGGACCCCGGTTCTTCTGGCTCCAGGGGCTGTTTGCTGTTAGCCATCAGATCACAGCATGGCTGGTGATCTGCCAGGAAAAGAAGGAACAGACTCATGGACTTTAAATCTGCTGGAAAGATATATGTCCCTCTTTGTCTTTGGCTGCACACAGGATGCTGCATTTTGTCCTGAAGCAAAAATCACTTGTTTACATTTCTGTATCTGATCGAGACNCACGCTCCAGCACCTCAGTGTCCAGAAAGATTCTCCTCGCGCCTGGAAGGAGAGACCGTTACTGACACCAGCGTGACCCTCGTAAGTAGGGGGAGGATTTCCCTGAGGATCAACTGCTGCAGAGCATAAGCTCAGCTCTGCTCAAGAGCCACAGGGCATAAATGCCTACAGCGTCTCCAAGTTGCCAGAGGTCATACGGACCTGCACTTCTCCTGTCGCAGGAGATCTCAGCAGGACTAACCCTACAAAGCCTGCTTTCATCTAAATCCTTCCCTGCCAGCAGAGCCTGCTTCTTCATACTCCCAGCAAAAGAAGGGAGAAGCGGCAGATAGCAGTGTTGTTAATAATGAAGGCAACACACTAAAATCAAATTACGTCTGCTTATCAGCTCCCAGGAAACAAACCTGCCAACCTAGACCAACCCTCTCAAAGTACAGGCTGTGAATCCTGACCACATTGCAAGCTTAACGTGGGCTTGAAAGAGGGTTGTGACACCAAGAACCACGATTCAGGTCTCCTCCACTCAAAAGCATGGCTGCAAGCCTAGTTTTGGTTGAGTCCCAAAGGTTGAGTCTGTATTGTAACTGAAACAGGCCGGGGGCCATTCTCTGATGCCAAGGCCAGTGGGAACAGAATAGCCTGCATCCATCCTACCAAACTCAAAATAGGGTGTTTTCACCCAAAATGCTTGCTGGGAATGGTCCCCAGTCCTCAGCTTCCCCTTTTTTTTGGGAAAGTAGTAGCTGGCCCAGGGCCAAGTCATGGAGTAGGTGATAATTCAGAGGTACAGCCAGATGAGCTGTAATGCTGATGTCTGCTCAGGGTCTCAGTGTGCAAAATGCCCCCTCCATCCCTGGAGGAGCTGATCCAGGGACCAGCGTCAACGTGCCTGGCCATGCTCCCCCAGCCTGTGCTGGGGTGAAGGTGCAGGGCAGGCTCGGTCCTGCCTTTGGGATGCGCCCGGGAATGCAGCCACACCACGATGCTCATCGTGAGAGGGTTTTGGTTTTCTCCCAGCAAGCTGCTGCTTGCAGCTCCGGTCATCCAGACCAAAACCCTACCGTGGAAGAAGGTTTCTGCCTTTTCTGCAGCCAACAGAGCAACCACCGCCCGTGTCCCCCCAGTCTGGTCAGGTTTGGGGGATGCCCTCCACGCCACAGCCTGGAGGGCAGGACTTCAGGGGATGAACATCCAGAGTTGGAGTACAGAGAGCTCCTTCACTAAATTCTGCAGTGTGTTTTTACAGGTTTCTCTCTCCCTTTTCTGGAAGAGAAAAGCAGTACGGCAGGTCCTGGCGAACACAGAGAAGAGCAAAAGCCTGGCTCAGTGCAAGGGTATGAGGACATGGTTGGTGGCAGGACATCCCGAGGGGATTGCAGCAGCCTGAGGAAGCCGGGGGTGGAGCAGAGGGGGCCTGAGTAACACCAGGAGCTGGTGGGGTGGTTAAAGACAGCCCAGCAAGAGCCCTCAGGTATGCACCGTGTCCCACCGAGGGAGCTGGGGCGGTGAAAGAGCTGCAGAGGCATCCGACCACAGTGCAACCAGCAGGATGAAACGAAGGGAAGGAAATCCCCACGGGCTGCCCGGCAGAGCTTCCTAAGATCAAGCTAGCGATAGCCGTTTTTAATTAAACGTTTCAACCTCTTTTCTTCAATGCGTGCCTTTTTTTAAAATGGCTGCTAACAGCCAAACACGTCAGAGGGGCCAACATCTAACATTTCTGCACTGTCTGTGTTGAAAGAGCAAAAACCAAGAGATTTATAAAAACCTGGATACCCAGATGGTAACTGCACTAGTTGCTGCAAAAAGGTTTTAGACAAAAATGTCTAAAATCAAGGATTTTAGGAAATGAAAATCAAGACGGAAATGGTTGAGAAGGAAGAAAAAAACAGGAATGTGAAGACCATTGCCTGCATTTTCTCCAACCTCTGCAGCCATTGTAAATCAACTAGTTCTGGAAAAATGTCACAGAAAAGCTCGGCTTTTTGCAGGATCTGCCAGATTTTCTGTTTCCCATTTCTCCGTGATGGTGATTTACTTTCCTAAGGTAGCAAAATGGGAGGTCTTGCAATTAAAGCGCTGCAAGGCCAAATCTCCTTCTTGCTCCTCAGGGAGTCATCGCGGGCAACCACCCTAACCACGGGGCATTTTTAGGCTAGGGAATATTTTAATGAGTGAGAAATAGAGAGCTGGTAATTGCTAGTGTGTGATTTCCAGTTTGCCCCACTGTAGCTGTGATGACCGCGGTGGGTGGTCGAGCCCCAGCAGTGTGTCTATCATGGAGCTCCTCTGGGACTTCCCATGGTATTTGGGGCTGACCACATGCAGACTCAGATGCCACCCTGCGCCTTTCTCAGCTAGGTCTGGGAGACAGCCTATGCCAAAGGGCAGGCAGATCCTCTGCATCATCTTTCTGTGCCATCTGGTTACTTTTCCCAAGGACTTGAAGCTGGGGTCCCTCCACACCTGGACTGGGTCTGATGGGCAACCCCAGCAGCAGGAGAAGATCAGAAGGTGACCCGGGTCTGCAGACACCAGACTTTTCCCAAGAGCCGGGCCCTGACAGCAGGTCCCAGTCATGGAAAGGCAGGAGCAGCCCCAGAGCTGAGTGCTCCTAGAAGCAACCCCAAGGCCAGCCGTCTGGCACCTCTTTCCCACCATGGGCCAAGTCGTGCTCACATCCTTTCCCCTCTACATCAGTAGAATTAAAACAACTCGGAGAATCCAGATGAGCGCTTGTGTAGGCTGAGGAGGAAGGAAGGGAGAGGTTTTTTAATGGTGTTTTTTAAATAAACATCTTTGAAGCATTATTATAAGAGCCTGCTCAGGCTCTACGTTGGGATAACACCAGACATCGCACTAGACCAGGGACCGAGGGTGCTTGGTACTGATGTACCGCTGCCAAAAAAACCTCCCTGCAGTGCCAGAGCAACCTTCCTCTTCCGGAGATGTGCCACCACCACTTCCCACCACCAGTGAGGCACGGAGAGTGCCCGAGACATCTTCCCAGTGCCCCAGAGGGAAAAGCAGCATCCCCACCAGGTCTTAGGTGAGATGCCCTCACCCACAGGCAACGACATCCCAACACAATGTCTATACCCTCCACAACCAGCACTGGGATGAGCGCGTCTCCACTCTACCACACATTGAACGAGAAGCTTCTCCACAATCGTGCATTCTTGGAGGAACTCACTGCTTTTCTGCTTTTCTCTGTATTTTTGAATATATTTCTGCAGGCTTTGCCCTACTAAGCCATGCATCGCATCAGTGAGGTGTTGCTCTGCCCACTCTGCACGTGTGAGAGAATTGAGAAATGTAGTCAATCCTAAGCAGCCAATAAATTGCAGAACTGGGGATTAAACACCAATATCTCCTCTCTCAGTGGTCTGGAAAAAAACTTCTTACAAAGCTTCCATTGTGCTTCTAGTGTTGATCAAGCAGTTTGGCAACAAATCCTCCATGTAAGGGCTCTGAAAGCCGCACACACGGTCTTGCCCCAGTTGTCACAGGGAAGTCCCTATCACACTGTCTCCATGTGTTTGGGAGACTTTTGCTACTATTTTAAGAAAGGGCTTTGTGCCTTAGCACATGATAAAATCCCGTGCACAGGGCTGTGTTTATAGAGAGGAGAAAACAGGTCTGGGAGGGATCAGCTTGTTCCAGTTTGATCAAAACCAGTTGCGTGTAACTGGGCACAAGTCCCTACCCCTACCACTGCGCAGAACCACTTGTAATAAAGGCTTGGGGCAGGGACAGCTCTAGTTTGTTCTTGAATTAAAGCACAGAGCAGAAAACATCAAGTGCTGAAGCTCGCACAGAGGGTGAATGTCCTCAGCCAGCTCCTTGGTAGCGTTAGGAAGGGGGCACGTGCACGCCATCCCTCGAGAAGGGGTGTTGGATCCATAGCTGTGTCTGCAAATGAACCTTCTGGGGCATGAAGGTTGTTGTGCACGTCCTCAGGGTGCAGGGTCTGGCAGGGATGGGAAACACGTGGCCGTGGGACCACGGCATCCCCCTGAGGCCACTCACCCTCCCACGCGTGTCCCTCCCAGGAGGGGTTTCACCAACCTTGCCGCTGGCGCGATGCCTGAAAACATGTGCACCTCAAACAACCCAGCGGTGACCGCGTTAGCAACCACAGTCTTCAAACGTCTTTCAGGTCTTCCAGACATCCCAGTTTCATTGGCCAAAACCTCTTTATATTGACTACAATGGATCACACCATGGACTACGCGTTGCTGCCCAGCAGGTCGTTGCTCTCAGTCTGCCTCCTCTTCATCTGCAGGTGAACTGTTGCTGTCACACACACATAGTCTTCCCAAAAAAGTCTCTCCTTCTGTAGCAGTCTCCATCAGAGGATCCCAAACTACTTCTCCATGTCTTTGCACACGCAGCTTTTCAGCAGAACTGCTCTTCCCAAACCCATGGGATGCAAAACGCTCCTTGAAGCCAAGAAAAGATGCTGCACTTCACTGGAAGCAGCAGCAGACCTGATTTAATCTGCCCTGATGGACTGTAGGAATTCATGCCAGGTATCTTAAAGGCTCAGGGACCATCAGCCCTGGGAGCATTCCCCAGAAGGACAGTTCTGAGTTATGCTTCTCAGTTGCATTTTGACACTTGGCAATTAGTTTTCGTGACACACTCTCTGTAGAGAGATATATATACACACAAAAATTGCAGTGCTGTGATTTTTGGTCCTTCAGCCACTTCAAACACATAAACCACATTGTGCAATGGTTTTGTGTTTCTGCAAGAACCATTCAAACCCTGGACTTGAAGTTATGTTTTCTGAGGAAGTCATTTAGAAACCGGGCAGGGTGACCTAACTTCTTGAAAGAAAAAAAAAAAAACAACAAACCCAAAAAAGGGATCTGGGGAAAACATCCTGTGCTGAGCATAATTGTGTCTTTGGTAACATGCATGGTCAGGTCAGCTCTGCCTTTGGGGTAAAAACAAGTCCTTCAGCAGTTTAATGTGAAACATAGAATTGGAAAAGAGGATTTGCTCTCCTTGGCCGTGGGCTGCAGCCAGGATAACGCCCGGCAATGGCTTCAGCGAGGTTGGTCCCAGCTTGCTGCGATTGCAAAGATCCCTGCAGCCTCCTGCAACGCTGCTCTGACCTGGAGGGATCAGTCCGGGTTTCTCTGCTGAGCTTTCCAAGCAGAAATTCAGCAGTAGGATGTCCACCAGGAGCAGAAATGGTCTCCACCAAAATCCCTCACTTTATGCCCGTCTCAGGGTGGGCTCCGGGGACCCTTTGAAAAGACTCTATAGACTAATAGACTCTAGCAATCATGGGCAGTTTCAGAGATGCCCATTGCCCTGCCCAGGTCTGGCCTGCAATATTCTCCATGAGGACTTTCCTCTACATCACAGACACCTTCACCCAGCAAAATAGATGTTGATTCTGCTCACAGACCCAAACTGACTTTGCACCTGAGTGGCTTTAATCTTTGAAGTTTCAATCCCTTTTAAAATTTCTCTGCAAGAAAAAGTCAATAGGATTTTATTTTTAAAGATAACCTTGCTGGCATGTTAAAAAAAAAAAAAAAAAACAGAGCTGAATGGACTGAAAAGTGGACTGGGAGAAAAACCTCAAGACTGTATGGCACCGAGCTCTCCCCTCTCCTGTGCCTCCAGCCTCTGGTAACCCCCTGCCTCGATGACTTCTGAGCTCATTTCCCCTCTGCCACAAGGGATGAGGGTGATTAAATTACCAGCATTTGTAAAAAAAAAACCCAAACCCAAAATCTTCCCCACAAAAGTGACAGAGAAATCTTAAGCCTTTAACGCTGGCTGTCATCTTTTGCTCTACAACCTAGTGAGACTCTCTAATGAGTCAGGTAATTGGCTTCCAGCTACTCTGAATGTATCATTAAATTGGTGATAATGCTGCCACTATTGATAAGGTGCAAATTATTCAAACAAAGGAGAATGAACCAGCCGTGGTTCTGCAAAGAGCTCCTCAAACACTCAGCTGGAGAGGACCTGCGGTTGCACTGAGTCCAGCAGGACGCTTACAGCATTGCATTGCCCTAAGACTTTGAAGAAGCAAGGTTTATATGACTGGCTCTGGCTTACGTTAAAATTAAATGAAAAGACAACAGAGAAAATGAGGAGTCTGATCTCCCAACTTACCAAGTCACTACCAACTCTCCTAAGTAAATGAAGCCATCACTTCCCGCACACGCTTGCAGTGACACGCTAAGAAAAGCTCGTGTTAAATCACGTATGTGCATACTGCATGTGTGCAAAGAAAGTCCCCAAACCTGTGGCTGCATAATAACAAAAAAAGCATTTTCCATCTTGTTCTCCGCTTATTCACCCAGCAGTTTTTGGCCTGCTCCCACATCATACCGCCTTTGGCTCCCCCAGACCTCTGTGTCTTAAGGTCCCACTTTGCAGTAGTTTATTCCCATAGTAAAACATTTTGTACCTGTCATCTCTGCTTGTTTAAACAAGAGCATCTTGAAAGTTGATGTTCACAAGCCAAACAGCACGCTCCACTGAACATAGAATCATAGACTCACAGAATCACTAAGGTTGGAAAAGACCTCTAAGGTCATCAAGTCCAACCGTCAACCCAACCCCCCCATGCCCACTAAACCATGTCCCCAAGCGCCTCATCTACACGTCTTTTAAATCCCTCCAGGGATGGGGACTCCACCCCTGCCCTGGGCAGCCTGTGCCAAGGCCTGAAATCCTGTCAATGCCTTCTGCAGAAAGCTAAACTCCTCCTTACCAGTAACCCAAGGGGGGTTATAGAAAGCAGGAGGTATTTACCTTGATATTGAGAAACGGGTTCCTGCAGAGTGTTTTCCGGGACCGATCCGGATAGCTGCTCTTTGTAGCGGTACTCGTCATTCTGTCAGGTCTGCTTTATCCGCCTGCCAAAATAAATCATTCAGTACAATGCTAAGTTGCTCTGCCTGAATTCGCCTTGCTCAGCACAGCAAAATCCTGTCGTGCTTTGCAAACACCCACACAGCAGGCACGGGGTCATCGTAAGCAATTATTAATTATTCCTGGTTTTTTGTTTTCTTGCAGCACTTCACTTCTGCAAAGCAAAAAAGCAGCGTGCAAAACACTAAAACACGAATCACCAGGGCACAAGAGAGGTCAAAAATTATCAATCATTTCACTTCAAAAGCCACACAGCAGCGCTGGGCCAGGATCTTGGTATTTCCAAATCCCAACCATACCAGAGCATAACTGGGGCCAACACTGTTTAAAATAATCAAGGCCAATATCAATTAAACAATATCTGGGTGAATACTGTTTAACATCCTTATCAATGACCTGGGTGATGGGGCAGAGTGCGCGCTCAGCCAGTTGGCAGGAGACACAAGACTGGGAGGAGCGACTGACACAGTAGATGGTTGTGCTGCCAGACGGACCTCAACGGGCTGGAGAACCTCATGAAGTTCAACCAGGAGAAGTCCTGCCACTGGGGAATCACAGAATCATAGAATCACAGAATCACAGAATCATTAAGGTTGGAAAAGACCTCTAAGGTCATTGAGTCCAACCGTCAACCCAACCCCCCCATGCCCACTAAACCATGTCCCCAAGAGCCTCATCTACACGTCTTTTAACTCCCTCCAGGGCTGGGGACTCCACCACTGCCCTGGACAGCCTGTGCCAAGGCCTGACCATTCTGTTCCACTGGGAACAACCCCAGTCACCAGGACAGGCTGGGGGCCAACCAGCTCTGCAGAGAAGGACCTTGGGTTGAACACGAGCCAGCAACGCTCCCTCACGGCAAGGAAAGCCAGCTGGGCTGCATTAGGAGGAGTGCTGACATGATCTCCAGAGTTCCCTTCCAACCTCAGGTATTCTGTGGTCCTGTAATAATCATTTCAACACCCCTAGGAGGAAGGAGGGCAATCTTTACTGTCCCAAACTATGGGACTCTGATTGCTCTGACTGACCCCTTCATATCCTTGAACCACACAGGACATCTTGGCTTCTTTTTGTCTGGTATCAACCACACACCTAGATCGACCATCCCAATTAGTAAACCAATCTCCAGACCTCCCCTAATCCCATCCTGAACCCCAGCCATAAGGAGCATCCTAGGGTCTTCATATGGTTCCTGGGGCAGGCTCTGGTCTCCACCATGCTGGTGTGAATCTCCTTGAGCCTTTTTCTCCTTCCCATGGTAGTGTAGCTCCACAAAGCCCAGAACAGCCCCTCTGACGTGGTTAGAAACAGCTGAGACCAGGATCCATGATATATTGCTCTATATCAAGCCAGCTTTCTAGGTGTGTTTGCAATACACATTACACAGTGACACTCTAGTTGAAGGTCAATGCTACGGAGTGGGAAAAATACCCAGAGCATTTGAAGAGATGGGAAAAGGTTGAGAGGAAAAACCCAGTTGAGCATTAGCTCAGCTCTTGATCAGTGCTGGAGCAGTCTTGGGCCAAGTGTGAGGGATCTGCCCAGACGTGAAGATCCTACCAAGGCAAGGCCAAGCTCACCAGCTGCAGCTGAGGTCACTTTTGCTGCTAAATGTCCTCACAGGATGTAACTGGTTTCAGCTCCCCATCACACAGGGCAAGGCATGCAGAAGTGCATCAAGCAGCTTTGGAGACGCTGGCCGGCCAAATTGCCTTCCCAAGCGCAGGCTATAGACAACCATTGCTCTGCCTAAATGAGGGTGGGTTTGGGGGACTCCCCTATGGGCTCGGAGGCAGGAGGCACAGACAGCTCCTGCCTGCAGGAGAGGGGTTCAGCAAACTCTTCTCCATCCCTCCATACGCCGGGTCTCTGATCGATTAAAGCCCTCCTTTCCTGCCTCTCATTTTCACTCGCCGTGTTTTTGCATCTCCCCTGGAAGAATCCTTTCTGGCTCCCAACCACCACCTAAATTTAACCACGCAAAGAAATGGAAATCTGTGGAAAGCCACCGTCCCCTTCCTGCACCACTGACCTCCTTCCCTTCTGACCTGCGCTCCCTCCTCCCTTCTCACCGGCGACATCCGCGGAGTGAATGATGTGCGGGAGGATGATGTCTTCGTTGGGTTTTTAGTACCCAGACTTCCTGCTCAGGAAGCTGTATTGTTTGGAGGCACGTTAAACCCATTAGGCTTTAGCTTGTTGTTCGGTACACTCTAATAGACGTTTCCATCTCAGTGGCCTCTGCAAGCTCTACAGCAAATGGGGTGAAAGGCTTTACATTATTATTTTGCGTAATTCTATTTCCCCCCCCTTGATGAGAGGCAAAGGAGCAAGTACCGTAGCCTCAAACAAATTAACAAATGTATGGGTTGATGTAAATTCTAGCAAGAGGAGACTGTCTTAACTGTGGCGTTTATACAACCCTTAAGTGCATTGCACAGGAGAGGTAGATTCAAGAGGGGGACCTGCATACCGCTGAGTTACAAGCTCCACGGCATCCTCTGCAAAAAGCAGTTGCTGCCCTCAGCCCCATTTCAAGAGACGAGATATTGCTACAACAAAATACAGGATGGGATCAATAAAGTAAATTTGTTCATAAATTAAAGCATCCATGAAAGGCTCCCCTGAACCTCTGGAGGGTTAAGTAGTGCAGGAGCAAAAGCATCTGCCTGTCTCCAGACCACGGCATCCGATATTGCCTGTCTCTGGGAGCAGCCCTGTGATTAATGATTTACAGCTGCCGACTTTGCTGCTGGAGCCTCTTGAAAGCTCAGGGGCAACACACGGGAAAGAAAAAGGGTGCCAGGGCAGCAAGGGAGGAAACCAAAAGGAGTTTGAGCCTGGATTTTCAGGGATGGGCATGTTCATGGAGCTGGTAGCCACTTACTGCCCTCCTTTCCCTGGTTAACGATATTAATGTCTTTGCTAGCCCTCCTCAACAAAGATGCACTCAAGCAGACCTGCAAACTACAAATCCTGAGGTCTGTAGGAGTATTTTGGTCCCCCTGCCCATCCTTTCCAGGCCCTCCTTTAAATGTGTGCATCCTTTAACCCCTTGGGGTGTCCAAGAAGCTGCTACACCTGGAAATAGTCCAACCTCTTCCCTAATCAGCTTTCATAGTCGTCTTGGTAGAAGAAAATGGTAGAGAGCACTGGTAGAAATGTTTTCACTAATTTACACCCAAGCAGTATGTAAAAGCCCCTCACCCTTTGCTGTGCACCACAATCACCCCAAATTTCCCAGACGGCCACGGAGGAACTCGGTTCTTCTTTCCCCAGGGAAATCCCTTGCGTTAAGGACAACCTGCGTCGTCCGTCAGCAGCTGGTGGCCAAGGATGCACGGCCAAGTCTGACTCCATCCCACCACGCACACCTTCACCTCACCTTCAGCAAGGATTCCTGCTTCCATTTCAGTATTACCTGAGGGTGTGCGCTGCCTGTGAAAGAGGGAGGGTGAGCCACCGAAAGACCCGAGGGGAAACACTCAGTGAAGTGCTGCAAAGGTTGCCAGCAGTTAAAAATGAGAATAGCCTATTGCATTTACTGTTCATCCGCAACGTTTCTTTAAGAATAAAATGAAACAGAAAAGTGCTTTCATCCAGCACAAAGGACAATGAGCAGACCAAATAAAAAGGCAGATAAGACTTAATTGATAAAAAAAAGATTGCATGAAGATAGTAGCGTGCTAAGGTCAGTCTGCTTCGTGTTTCCTTCGGCTGAATCGAGCCCATTTTGCTCAGCCCAGCTCTCCCATAACGCATCAGATCTCCTCTGGGGATGGCACTTGCTTGGCAAGAGCCACATTTTTCTCCTAGTGGATGGACATCTCCGCATGGAAAGAAAGATTTTTTTTGATTAATGCAATTTCTCCTAGCTAAGGTGAAGAGGTCTCACTGAATTTGCTCCTCTGCAGGAAGGAGGCAGAACTGGCACTGCAGGATTAGTGCTGCAGGCTGGGTTCGGCAGGGAAGGAGGCAGGAGGGAGGGATGAGATAGCAAATACCAGAAGATATACCTGCAGCAGTCAGGAGAGAGGGAAGCAAAAAGTCCAAATCCAACAGAATTTGGGGGACACACACACGTGCCTGGCTCAGGCCTCAGCTCCCTGACGGCCCAAGCCTCCTCCAGCATCCCAGGAAGAGGATGCGCGGCGGGGATTGCTATTCCTGCCTTGCTCCAAGCATCCCTGCGCATTTGCCGTGGTACCTGTGGAGCACACAGGGGCCATGCCATGGGAAAAGGTGAGAAATAGTCAATCCCAGCGTGCCACCCCTTGATTTCGGAGACCCTGACCCAAATCCGCCCCCAGGAGCAGGACCGACAGCACCCAGCTCCCAACGTCAGCTCTGGAGCAAGCTGCTTCCCATCTTTGTGCCTCAGTTTCCCCAAGAACAAGCTAGGGAATAGGTACCACCTGCCCTATAAAGTGCTTGGGGAGCAGTGGGTAAACTGGGACAGGCAAAGGCTGTGGGTTGTGACAGCGGGGGCTGACTCAGCACAGCGGGTGCCATTCCAGGGAGGAAAGGGTGCTGCAACGAGCCTTGCAACTTCTGCAGGCTGCACCCAACTGTGCCCTCAGAGGAACTTTGTCCTAAGCAATAAACCACGAGCTGAGATGCTGTTACAAGAGCTTGGACTGTCTAATGACTTCCACAGCATCCCTGCAGCCGAGCACCCACTCCATGCCAAACCTCCTCTTCCAGCTCAAAACCGCATTAGGAGGGTGTCAGAGCAAGGTTACCCCCCCTAACAGCGGGGGGGTTAAGCCAAGCAGCAAAACATTCTGTTTGGTTTTCAGGGGGGCAGCTTCCGAGCCTCTCACAGCTGCGGGAGGTGAGTAAGCTCCTTCCCAGAAAAGCGTCTTGCAAGGCCTTTTTGCAAGCAGTGATACCGCGCCTGCAGCGTCGCAAGACCAGGCTCTGGCAGACGCTGCGAACGCAGCACGCTGGCACCGTTCACAAACACAAGCCCGAAGTGACCCTCCCACCTATCTTAATTAGTACCCGAGAGCAATCAGGCTGCGTTTGCACAACACACCATGATTATACCATGTGTGAGTGGCAGAGGTTGCTGTTTGCAAGCTGGGGAATGATGTCTAGAGGGCTGGGGTGGTCGAAGAATGGAGCCGTGGCCATGGGCATTTGCAGGAGGGAGGGCAGAGGTTGCCCCGAGCTGCTTGCAGACCCGAGGACAGCCCGGCAGCATCCCCTCCCCTTCCCGAGCCCCCTCCAGCCAGCCCCAGAGACACGGTTTCTGCATGTTNCAGTTAATAGGAAGAAAATCAACTCCATCCCAGCTGAAACCAGGACAGAAGGGATGTCCAAGAAACAGCGGTGGTGCAAGGAGTGATGGCAAAGGCACGTTTCTCCCTGAACACCTCCCAGTGGAGATGCCTTAGCGGCGGGGGTCTCCTGCTCCTGGGGTGGTCTTCACCACGAGTGGCAAGCAGAGACAACGCAGTCAGCGCCTGCTCCCCATCACCCCTTCGCATCTCGCTAGCCTGCAGAGCAGTGCCGGTGCTGCAGTTCTGCTCTGAGAAACCCCCGCCCCCAGCACCTTCATCCAAACCCTTCGCTATTCATCCTCCCTTCCCCTCTGCCACCACGAGGAGTGAAGCTCTACGGCAAAGTAGCTGCTGCAGCCGGCCCCGGCATTTCTGCACCGCTCTCTCGGCTGTTCCCATCAGCTGCGACACAGCTACATTCATTTACACACCTCATCAGAGGGGAGAGGTGTTATCTCAGCCCAGCGAGGTATTTATGACGCCAAAACGCTGCTCTGTTGGAGCTCTCAGTGGTGCGTTTCACCTTTTCTCCCCCCCAAATCACAGGAGCGTGAAATTCGTTTGCCAGGGACACACAGCCACCGAGAGGCTGGGGGGGGGGTGCGGGGTGACAGGGAGAGGTGGCAGGATCCGTGACTGCAAGCGGTGTCACTGACCCTGGCACAAAACCCTTTAAAGCCAGCGCTGCACCTTGATGGAGCAGAAAATTGCTTCTTTATACGCCCGCGAGTAAACTCTCAAGCAAAATTGCTTCTCCCATAAAACTCAGAGGGATTTTCCGAGCCCAACAGCGGCGTTTAGGAGTCCAGCTCGGTGCCCAGGTGGCCAGGTTTCACCGAGGGTGAGCTCTGGGAGCTGATGTTTTCGGTGTGGGGGCCCAGTGGAGTGGCTCATGCAGCAGGACCCCGACCAACAGCTACCAAGCACCCACAGGATTTACTCATATACTCCAGGGAGGGTGATGGGTGGATGGTTGTTCAGAGAGCAAAGGTGCCTGATGCTACAGATCCATCAGCTGATATTATTCCTTCAGCTACGAATGAAGGATTTGTCCTCGCAGCCCAGTTTTCTCCACATTTTTGGCCTGGGTCACAGCATCCCTCGGGAAGGCAGAGCCTGGCACGACAAGCCCTGGGTGTCGGGGGTACAGGGAGCTGAGCTTGAACATTGCCAGCAGGCCAGTCCCACACCAACCGATGCCATCAGGCTACGATAAAATATCGCCATTAATTACAGTCTTGCTTGGCTGACATCACCCCTCCCAGGAGACAGTGACCTGCAAAGGGGCAAAGCAGGGGGCTACAATCTGGGGAATAACCCCCACATGTACAGAGCTTGGCCAGATAATCCCATAAACTTTTGCAGCACAGAATAAGATGCTCCACTTGTCCCCAAGCTGTCCTTTCTTTGATACCAGGGCAGCAGAAGTATCCCAAAACCTCCCAGTTTCTCTGGGACTTGCACAATGGTTCTGATTTGGACATTAGGAAAAATTTCCTTCCTGCAAGAGTGGTCAGGCCTTGGCACAGGCTGCCCAGGGCAGTGGCGGAGTCCCCATCCCTGGAGGGATTTAAAAGACGTGTAGATGAGGCGCTTGGGGACATGGTTTAGTGGCCATGGGGGGAGTTGGGTTGACGGTTGGACTCGATGACCTTAGAGCTCTTTTCCAACCTTAGTGATTCTGTGATTCTATGATTCTGTGATTGCGACAGGAGGGGACCGGGCTCAGTGGCATCAGAGTCCTGTCCCATTCCCGAGGACATAAATCTATCACAACGCCTTTATTAATAGCAGCACAGCTCCTGCGAGCTGAACAAGGAAAAGCATGCACTGGGCTCAGCAGAACTTGAGTAAATAACGGCGAATGTAACACAGCAAATTAAATCCCAGCAGGGGAGACAAAATGCCAGCAAATATCCCGTAATTTGTCTTCCTTCTGCTGAATTTCTAGGTAATTTACATTCACCGGTGGTAAAACTGGAATAGTGTCAGTGTGTGTATTTATGAGCGTGCCTGTGTTAAATGGGAAGCTGGCTTGGAACATGTGGGTGCAAAGATGCTTTATAATCCAATGTATATACATCATTCCCTCCCTGGAAAAAGATCGAGGGATAAAATGGATGTGTAGATGTGCCCAAAAGCTGTTTCCATCTTGCACCAATTAGCAAAAAGAAAGTGAAAATGAGATCAGCCCAGCTCGGTGACTCTTTACAATGAGAAATGTGTCAGGGATGACACATCCCAGAAACCCCACAAGAAGCTACACAAAAGGAAATCTGTTACTGAGAAGTTAAAGAGAGAGCACGCGGCTTTCCTGCAGCTCTGCAGATCAAGGCCAGCAGGGCTATAAACACGGCATGGGGCTGTCCCCACGATGACCTTCATGGTGGCGGTTGCNCCCCCAGGTCCTTCTCCTCTGGGCACTTTCCAGCCGCTCTTCCCCAAGCCTGGAGCGGTGCCTGGGGTTGTTGTGGCCCAAGGGCAGGACCCAGCACTTGGCCTTGTTGAACCTCATCCATTGGCCTCAGCCCATCCATCGTGCATCCTTGGGAAGAAGACAGCGCCCATCGCAAGGGTTGAGGGAAGAGCTCCCAGGAACTCGGAGCACAGAGGGAGGGGAATCACAGAGGTGTTGCGGCCGAGATCCCCAATCTCAGCGAGCTGCATAAGCAGCAAGGCTGGGAATTGCATAATGACATGAATCATTCGCACGGTTTTGTTTTCAAAGGCCGCCCAGGGCTACGGAGCCATCGGGGTCTGGTACCCCCAGCGAACCCCCCCCTTGCTGTCTGGCTCCTGCTGCTTCCCAAGGTCTCGCAGGATGCATCCCGCTCCGTGCAAAAGCAACGTCTGGTGCCACCTCGGCACAGCTCCTGCCCTGGTTTCTCCCCGTGTGAACTATGGGTTTGTTCGTGCTGTGGGTGAACGCGGTTCAGTTCAAGGACATGGAAGATGTTTGCCAGAGAAGGAGCTCATGGCTTTGCAAGTTTTACACCTTCTCGATAAGATTTTAGTCAGTATGTCGAATAAAAGTTTAGCCCTTTGGACCATGCCAGCTGCTGAACGCGCTCTCGTCCGGGGGGACGAACAGATGTGGTGTGTACTACAGCAATGGGATGTCTCGTGTCCTCGGTGGGGATTTTCTATTTTAGCACCACCTCCCGTGTGTTTGGCAGGGAAATGCTCCCTGCTTCTCAGGGGAGCTCAAAGCAGCTCAAAACCTCAGGATAGCAGTTGAAATGATGAATTAAGTATGAAAAGCCCTTTCCCCAGCGGGGACCTGCCTTTCCATAAGCTGCAGACGCAGTGCTCGAGTCTATGGAGAAACATCTGCTAATAGAAGTCTGAAGGAAGGTGATCCCAAACCAGAGTTTTTCTAATTTGGGGGTTTTTTTTAAATACCTTCCTGATAATTTTTTTCCTCCATACTTTACTGATGCTTGGACAGGAGCGAAGACTGAGAAAAAGATGGGCTTTTTGCTGAGTATTTCTAAAGAGCTGTAAGACTTTGCAATGCTGTTTTCAAGGTGCAGCTGGAGGAAACACATGAATGCAAGAAAAAGGCAGCAGCCAGAGGGGCTCCAGACGGATACAGACACGGTCCAATGAGAAAAAATAACTTTCCGAAGGGGAAGATATTGCAAAATGAAAAGCAGGAGATGCTGCAAAAGCCTTGTACACGCAGCCTGAGTGAAAGCCCAAACAGCTGCCTGGAGCACAGTCTTCCTGGAGCAATCCAGATGTTGTTTGCTATATATTATCTATAACACCTAAAAAAAAAAACCCAAAACAAACCAAAACAGGATTTTGCACCTGCACATATGGTCTGCCCAGGACCATGGACCTGATCCCCCACGCTGATGTTGAGTATTGCATGAGGAGCACCGACACACCAGTTCACTCCCTCCCTACCCATTTATTTCCATGTGACATTCAAGGGCAGCTCTTTTCTCCCTCCAGACTAATGCAGAGATTAGCAATCAAAGCATGCCCAAATTTTGAGGGGAGACCCGTAAGATTTGCTTCACCGGGTGCTGTGAATCCCCCCGCACACAAGAGGGATTTATTGGAGGGCAGGTGCAGAGAAATGCTACGATGAACAGGGAACTGAGAGTAGAGCGTAAGAGAAGTGAAAAACTTCCTTAGTCAGCAAAAAAGAGGCGGAGAGGAGCGGGTTATAAACACCCAGGAGGGTAGAAGAGAGTTGGTGACATTACGGGGCGATGTCGGGACAAGGAGCAAGCGCTGGAGCAAGCCCCAGCCCAGTGCAGCCATCGGGGGCTGGAGCTGGCACAGGAAAGGGAAGAAATGCTGATATTTTGGGCAGCAGAGGGAATTATTTCATGTCACAACTAAATGTCATTCTTCCATTATTTAACATTAATGTGCTGCAGAAAGTCGTCTTTATTATGGAGGGATGTTGCTTCTTTTCTTTTTGCTGCCAGGTTTTTTTCACACCCTTTGGAAGAAGCATCTCCTGCTCAGCCCGAGAGCTGGTACGGGCTGGCACGCTCGGAGAGATCAAGGAAGCCCAGTGAAACAGGAGATTATTTTCTGGAAGTCCCCAGACCCGCAGCTGGAGCCACATCTGGGCCTGGCTGAGCTGCCTGTCTGCAGCCTGGCACCCGGCCGACAGCAAGCCTTCTCCTGCATCCCTGGATGTCCCCGGGTTTCTCCAGCCAGTCATCCACTATCAATCTCTCCCGCAGGATATTTCAGAGCCTTGCAGTGTTCGAATCGTGTTTCAAGCCAGAAATTTCCCTCGTCACCTGCAACTCTGCAGTATCTTACACCACTGATTCCGTTTCTTTTGAAAACTAGCATTTTCAAAGCCTGGGGGCTAACGACAGGTGCCGAGATGGGTGATGAGGCTCCCCAGCCATGCCTCAAGCCCACATTTAGCAAAATAATGGCTTGAGACACCAAGCGTTTAATCCACGGGATGGCTCAAGCCAGGGCACATGCAGCAGGTTCAGGATAAAGCTGGGATGTGCTGCCGAGATGCAGCAAGAACAGCACAGTGCAGACCAGCACCCCCAGGGAGGCACTGGGACCAAACTGGGAGCCAGAAACCACAGAGAAAGGGGAGTTGGGATCTATTTTTGACCAGACCAGGATCCCTGGAGACTCCTGGGCTGCTGCAGGGAAGGCAGCAGACCAAGCAAGACTGAACGGCTGGGTGAGGAGTGCTCGGGTGAGCCAGGACGAAGCATTTCAGAGCCTGGAAATGCCACCCATGCCCAGCAGAAAACTGGAAGTGTAGGAGGGAAAATGAAGAGAAATCAGAGGACATTGCAAAATAAGCGAATAATAAATAACAGCCAGGAGGACTGGGAGTCAGGAGGGCTCTCACAGCCAGCTTGATGCCAGTGGTTCCCCCAACAGCCCTTCAGAAGCTTTATGAGCGAATTGGCCAAAGCCGAGCACAGCTTTTTGCGTGTCTGTGCAGACAAGGAGGGGGCAAACCCTCGCTCAGGCTGCACGGCTTTTCGACAGCTGCTGGCTCTTGGTGGATGGCAGAGCAGACGGATGCCACGACGGATGCCACAGCAGGGAGGCAATGCTCCTTTCTAATGCTTTTCACCTTTCTGGCATCTTCTGCCTGACCACAAGACACCGTAGACCAGTGCAGGGCAGGGAGTGGGAAAAATGCAGTCATGAAAGTTCTGCAAATAACTGATAAAAGGCCCTTTAGAGTAGATCGATACGGCTTGGAGCACTGGTGAGAAATCAGATCCTGATGGGAGCTTGGATAAAGGATGCTCCATTGCCCGCTGGAGCTGTACCAGCAACCACGGGCGAGCTGCACTGCACTGCCTCAAGCAGATGCTATATAAGGTTATCATATACAGCTGGTAGGGTGAAATATAGACGTGAATTTTGATAAGCTCCTGAAGCAGCTCAGCTCTGGCCTGTGTGTATGACTGGGTATCCTTGGTTCCACTCATAACCAGGCCTGAATGTCTCTCTTTTTTACCTCATTTGCCCTCATTCTTTGATTTACTCCAACGTCCTTGATGGGCATTTTCCTTTTTACTGTGGATCTGGACCACTTAGAGCAAGAGTGAAGAGCTCAGAACCTGCTCGTGTCGGACACGAAGCAGCAGGACCTGATAGCATCATGGTCCAGAGATCCCACCCGTTTCCCAGTGCGCTGCAGGGGTTCCAGCTGGAGAAAGCCCACGGCACGGCCGCAAACCCCCGCACACTGTGAAAAAGTGCCTCGGAGATGTATCCAGGTGAGACAGGAGTGAGGGAGGGATGTGCCCTTCTGACAGAGGAATTGCCCCAAAACACCAGAGATATAAGAGATCCAGGGTGCATCCGCACACGCACCTTGCAGAGAGCCTTGGGCATAACGTGCCTCTAAAGCGAAGAGAAACCTGCTCCGTAACTGGAGCGATAACAGGTTTTACAGCCTCTGGGACATAAAAGCATCCTTGAGCAACCCTGAGCCTGTGTCCTGAGATAATAATAATGAACCTCTGCTCCCTGTCCCCACAACCTGGATGCTCCGTCAAGGATGGGGCAGCCTTGCCCCTGGCTAACCGGATCCACAGGGGTGGAAGCAGAGGGGTCCCACCCAGGGTGGGACGTCTCCCCCCGTCCCAGCAGAGCCCCCTTGTCCCCCTGCCCACCAAGGACACTACAGCCGAAACCTGACAGACGGAGCAAGCACGGCCAAGGCATGATCATGAAGCTCAGCGCCTTCTTCCAGCGTTCAACCTCCCCTCGGAGCGTTAAAGATCAGGGTTTTCAAGGAGGACAGGCTGGTCCCACGCGTGACTTCAGGAGGCTATACCCACCTCCAAGGCTTTAAGCATTGACTGCTTTAAGGGACACACCAGCTCGACCGTTTGCAAGATGTAGGAGAAACCAAGAAGCCTGCTTCACCCGAGACCCCTCCAGCTAAGGAAAACTCAGCAGGACTCTGGCAGGAGCAGGCAGGGACAGCAGCTCGTCCCTGAACACGGGGCTTGTCCGCAGGCTGAGCAGCAATTGCACATAACAGGGATGCAACCCATCACCCGGGTCACTGGGCTGTTTGCGTCTTCACCCACAGCCTGCAGAGCTGCGGAAAGACTTTCCCCCCGGCGTTAACGCTTTCCTGCTCCCTATTTTCTCAGAGCCAGGAGGTCACACCATCAGCTTTTTTATAACCAACACGGTGATCCTGCTTTGGCTCGCTGCGAACCGGCTCCTCTCCCAAGCAATGCGCTGCTGGGGAAGCTTGGCTTTGGCCACCAACACTGTGCCAGCCCAGGGACAGGTCGGGTCCAAGCCTGCATCCTCCCAGAAAGCCTGCCAAGACCTTTAGGCGTTGCCATAAAAGAAGAAGCAAAACTGTGAGAAAAATCAACCCTGACAGCCTCAGAGGTTGGGAAAACTCCCTGTAAAGGGAGAAATAAGTGGAGCTGCCTTATTGGAAAAAAAAGACTCAAATAAATAAGCGCAAGCAGAGAGGAAGCAACGATATCCATGTGCAGAAAGCTGGCACAGAACAGGCGTGCGCAACTTTTGTAATTGCTCCTTTTTTTTTTTTTTTTTTTTTTTTCTTTCCCCTTTAGCTTTTAAGCTGCTGGAAAAATCCAGCTCCCGTGCCAAAAAATCCAGCTCCCGTGCCAAAGGGGTTCAGGGAGTCTTGCAAAACAACACCGGGAAAAGCAGCGTGAGAAACTTCACCTCTACCGAACCCAAACCCCCGTCCTGCAGCCCGGAGGCAGACCCCGAGCCAGCACCGGGCCAGAGCCACCCGCAGCATCTCCTGGCCGCGGGCAGGTGCTGCCGTACTCACAATTCCAGGACTCTCCCGATCCCAATCCCACCGCGCTGGGAGCAAAAGTTTTCCTCTGCCAGCGGCTGCTGGAGCCATTCACTACTTTTACTTCCCAGCCTGGAGGTGGGGATGGGTGTGTGGAGGTGGGGCTTAGGCTGCAATTTCAAAAGCCGGAGTACATTTTCACCAAAACTTTTGCAATCGCTTTCAATAGGATTTTTTTTTTTTTTTTTTTCCCTTCTGAAGTGGCAATCCAAAAATGACAGAGCTGCCCATGTGGTTTGCTGATACAGGGCTTTGCAAACTGCTTACACTGTCCCAGTCCAAACTGGACTTTGCTTTCACTCCGTCTCCTGGCTCCCATTCCCTCTCCCCTCCGTGCAAGGGTCCCATCCCTCCCGGGTTTTTTCCTTAAGTTCATTTTCTTATTCCAATTGCTTTATCTGCATTTATTTCTTTAACTTTCGAAGCTGTGGTGTGAGCCTGGGATTTGTGATCGGAAGTGTTTGTTTATATATATTTTTCAATAACTCTCCCCATTGCTTTTTTGCACAAATCACTAAGGCATTTCCAGATAAGAACCGGCGGAGTTAACGACCAGGCAGCCCCAGTTAAAGCTGTCAAAGGGAAGCCGGGATTGCTCCCGTCGGGGTTCTTCTGGTGCCTTTGTGTGTTTGGGCTGCAGGCGGGGGACGGCTGCGGGTGGGCATCGGGGATCTCCCCTCCCTGCTTGGACCCGGGTGCTGGCACGGCTCCTTCCCAGCCCCCCCAGCCTTCGCTGCGTGTTCCTCCTCCTCGCCCCGGGTTGTTGGGTTTCCTCCAGCTTTGCTGGGGACGGTGACCCGCGTGTGCCCGCAGTGCCATGGATGGAGCTGGCCCCGGCCACCTCCGTGCTGCGGAGATGAGGGAGATGAGCCGCTGCCTGCACTCAGACACCACGAACAGCGGCGTGGGGTGAAAGCAGGGCAGAGCTACCAACTTGTTCTGGAGGGCTGGAGGGGCTGCGTTTAACCCAAGGGCTTGGAAATACATCTGAGCACCCAGGGGAGGAACCTCACCTTACCCATTTCGGGAGCTCAATCCACCCCAGGAGGGTCTTCTCAGTCACCTCTGCAGAAGGAGGTGATGGAAACGTCACCAAACGCTGTTGGAGATATTGCAGGTGCTCCAGAGAGCAGCACAAACTGCCTTTCTCAAAACAGGTCCCTGTGAGACAAGGGAATATTAGTGGCAATTTTAGTAGTTGAACTTTAATAGTAGTTAAGGATTGAAACAGTAGGTAAAAGTTTGAGACCTCGTTAACTATTGTGTATGAATTAGCTGTAGCTTCTCACAAGGCAGCACAACTACTGTGTAAATTAATTGGCGCCTCACAAGGACGGTACCTGATAAGGAGTAAGAACTTCTTCTAAGAAACCAGCTAAGACCGACCCTGTTATCTGAGCAAGAGCCAAGGAGCAACTGAGCCTGTGCAAGAACAAAAGGTTACTAGCGGTGACGAAGAGGAACCACCAGCCTTCATCCCCACGACCCCCGACGACCACCACCAGGAGGCAATGCGCAAGCGCGGATGGGAGGGGTTCATGGAAATGACTTCTTGGAACTCATTATAATACAAAGCGGGGACAGGTCATACATATGTATAGGCATATCATGCATATGCAACAATTAGCTGCATAAATTTGTGATGAGTGCCGCGTTGGGGCGCGCACGATTTTGGTGGGACTACCCCCCGTGCCGCCCCGCGCTGAATAAACATCCCTACTTTACAATCTTACAGATTGTGGAGTCCGTTTTCCGCAAGTCACCTGGATGTCCATCCCCCAGACCTCCAGCCCCGCTGGCCTTTTGCAGCTTCAAAAATCACCATTCCCACAGTTTACTGGGAAACCTGGTTCTCCCCACCCGCCCTAACCTTGCTCATACATCTCCCTGCTCAGAAAATCCGGGAACCTCTCTGCAACCATCTGCAGTTGGACCAGCTCAGATGCAGAGCCCAATTTTTAAAGCTTTTAGGTGGCACTGGGAAAACGGTCCCTCTCCAGCTCCCCCACCCCTCGCCCTCCTCCTGCCGCTGTGCCGCGGTGGTGGGAAGCCCAGGGGCTGCTCAGGGACCTGGTAGCTTGCAAAAAGGTCATGGAAGGAAAGGTTTTACCCCAGTTATGGATCCTCCAAGGCTCAGCCGTGCCCTCGCAGCCCAGGTTTGGTAGCGCTCCAGGACTGCTGCAGCCATCGTTGCCTCCCTTGAGCTTTCAATGGGACGAAGAGGGCAGAGCAAGGCTGGCGTGAGATATTGTGTCTGGACAATTTATGCTGAAGGTATTTTGCTGCTTTGCTTGATAACCCACAGTCTCTGGAGGTACGTTTTGAGGACCAAAGGCCATGAGACTCCATGAGCTGCTGCTCCCTCAGTGGATCGTGCACCCTAATCCTGCAAATGCTTTTGCAAGTTCACCTTATGCTCTCCATAAAAGCCATCTGTGTGCACCTTTTTCCAAAAAAACCAACCAAACAGGTTGGTTTGAACCTCTTCAAATACCCAGGTGCTGCTGCCAATCCCTCCCGCTGCCCTCCCCGGGGCTGCCTGGGTGTGCACGGCCTCGGCTGCCCTGAACTTCGGTGTCCGGGGCTGTCTCAGCTGCAAATGGGTGCACAAACCCATTTGCCAGGGCAAATTCCCACTTGGATTTCATGATGCTGCAGCCTGGCGACGCAGGCAGCTGCAAAGTCACATCCAAGGAAAATACAAGGTACCAGGGGAGACGGAGAGACCTTTGGTGGGTTCCCCATTCTCTTTTCAACCCAAAAGCCACAGCAAGCTCCCAGATGGAAACTCCGAATGGGATGTTTTCCAACTCAGGGTTGTGGTGCAGCAGCAGCCGAGAAACAGCCACTTTTTCCTCCTGGCATTTCTTGTGGGGTCTGATGGATGGGACAGACCAGCCATGGGAACCAGGGCACGCTGGGCAGAGGGACTTAATGTTTCCGAAGGGAAGATTATCTGCTTTCCCTGCACAAGCTCATTAAATAATAATTAAACCACCGCTTTATTAGCTCTAGTAGCAGAGATACATTTTGTAAAGTAGGAGACAGCCAAATCAGTGCGTTCAAAAATACTCTTCACCCAAGTGACCCTGAGCTGTCCTCCCAAGCAGGGCTGCATCAGACAGATAATGCACTGCAGAGAAAATAAACTTTATCGGCTCTCGTAGGCTCTGCGATATCTCAGGAAGGCATTATCAGATCCAAAAAACATATTATTAATATTTTACAGCTGCATAACTCCTTTCTTTCCAGAGCAGCTGTGCAGCGTGCACAGCCAGCCCCCCGGGACCCACAAAACGCAGTTAATTTGGGGGTGGGAGGTCGGAGCTCCTTCACAGGGGGTAATAACCTGGTGGGAAGAGGAGACTCTCCAGCTGCAAAGGAGCAAGAGGCAGACACCCAAAACGGCCTGGATGAGGGGACCCTCACCCCCATGCCTAGAGAGCAGCAGGGAAAGGCGGACACCCTTTTCAGCAGCAGTATCACGCTGCGATATTGCACGAAAGAAGAGCACCATCTATTGACTCCTCTTCCTCGGCACCTCGTTTCTAGCTGCGGTGAGCCAGCACAAGTTTTGCAAGCGCACAGGACCCGGGTGTTTGCCTGAGCACCCTGGAAAGCAGAGGAGCGTTGTCTTCTCGCAGCCAAAACGCCCTTGTCCCGATGGTCCCAGGCGGCTGCTCAATGGCTCAGCACCGGGTTGCGTCTCCACGGTCAGACGGGCTCCTCCTGCAGCCCCAAAGGCTGCTCGCCCATCTTTTCCCTTGTAGGATGCAACCAGCTTTCTGCAAAGCGTTAGAGCAGAAGGAGAACTTGGATCTAAGCTCACGGATGCCACGGGACGGTGGGTGCCCGCAGCCCGGCCGTGACCATCGCGCACTCCCATGTGCAACAACAGCCGCCATCCCCTTGGGCTGCGGGAATTCAATTAGCTATATACGAATTAGCTACACCTGAATTAGCAATATGAATTGCATCATGTGGGAAAGGGATGCAGGAAAAAAGCCCATCAGCTCCTTGGAAGGCAAATCTTCATCCTGGTGCACTAGCCCCGTGGCTCGGAGCCGTCTCCTGCCTGCTGCTGCCACGCTCTGACCAAGAGCTTTCCTGCAGTTCTCTCAGCTTTTAGGTCACTGCAAGCCTTTGACCTTCAAATATTCGGACACACAAACCCCGAGTGCATCCCGTGTGAATGAAAAGGATAATTCCTATTGAAAATCGAGCATTAAGAAAGTCCCAGAGACTAAAATCTGAATGGGCTACGTGAAGTTCTTTAATAAAAAGAAATTATGCCAATCTCATTACAGTCAGTTCAGTGCTGTTAAATCCTCTGGAGGACGTGGTGGAAGGGCTATTTCTTGCAACAATTAAAACCAGTTTGCAGCAAACGATAGCAGCGCTTATCTTGTGCAAAGAGATGATAAAATTTCATGTGTCTGACATTTTAAGTGACCACAGATGAATAAACTGGGGCTTCCAGCCGGGAAGAGCTGGTATATTAGCAAGCCAGTATCTGCCCAGGCTCTGCTGGTTACCCCAACTCTGCTCTAGGTCCAAGAGCTAAGCTGGGTTTACAAAGGAGCAGCTCAGTGTCCTGCATTGGAAATGGGACTCATCTCTACTTGTGGGGCTGAGGCTGATGCTTTTCTGCATGTGGGGTTAGGAAAAAAACAGCTGGATTAGGGCTGGGATTTTACATCTGAGCCCTGCTGACGTCTTACAGAGAGCCAGCCAAAATCTGAGACGCAAATGAATTCTGCAGAAATTGTTTGCAGAGCTGGGATCTAAACTGGGTTGGCCGGAGTCCGCCGGTGGCAATTAGCCACCTTGCTTCTATAGGTTTTGGGGCTGCTTTCTGCATCCCTGCCTCCCCGTTTAACGCACGGAGGAGACGCGCTGCGAGCTGTCAGCAACCGTAGCACAGATGTCGATGCAGGCTGAGTTCCGAAGAGGAAAGCCAAAGACAAAAACAGAGGCTGAACTCATGGTTCCCTTTCCTGTCCCTCAACCACGGGACTTTCCTTCCTGTCCTGAAGAAAGAGGAATCTGGTGGGCTGCGCAAATGCAGTGAGAAGTATCCTCATTATTCTGCTGATGAGCTTCATCCTGAACTTCTTCCACAGCAGCAGAGGGGGGAAAATTTCAAGGCATATATTCAACGGAAATTTCAATTCTTGTGAATGGGCAGTGTTGTCGAGAGCAGATTGCGACAGAGCTGGGTTTCAACACCTGCAGCTATAGCTGGGAAGGGGCAGAGAGAATTCCTGCCCCGGGTAAGGAAGAGGAAAGCAAAAGAAAGGGAAAAAGTACAACTTTCCCCCATTCTGTTCTTGCAAAACTGCCGGCCCACTCCCTTGAGCATAACTATTTTGGGACAGCATTGCCCGCGATGTGTGAGACGCCTTCAGCCTCGGAAAATCTTTCAAAATATGAGAATGTTTTTTATGAATAACACAGAAGGAATAATATTTCCTGAAGGATGTGCTTTGACTTGAAAACCTTCCAGCGGGGGATTAACGCCGCACTCAGCGGCTGCCTGAGCTCAGAGCATTTATGTTGCTGCATAATTGCACAAAATGCACTTCTTGGAGAGTTTCAAGTCTATTAATGCACTTCACTCCTCGGGGACGTGGTGTCAGAGAGACTGCGATTTATGGAGAGAGGCCATCATGCTGTTTGTAATTCAGTTTAAAAAAAAAAATAAAAACCAGTTTGCAAGTCATGATGCTTCACAGCCTGGTCCAGATTTCCACCCCTCGTTACATCTGAGTTCTAGGTGTTAATTAGGAGACCAAATGGCATTATATAAAGGCAAGTGGCTAAAGCGTGAGTATGGACATAGCAAGAATGCACTGAGAAACATCTGGTTTTCTATTTTCTTTCCTTTTTTTTTATGAAGGACATCATACAAGTCGGAACACCGTGGAAAACAAGGTCTTTCCTTGGTCAAGGACATCAGCTGGGTGAGCACTTACGCCCGCCATCCTTTCAGCACGACTTTAAAATGCAGAAGGTACTTTGCAACCCCTTCGTTGTCCGCACAGTGTTTCTGCTGAGGCTGTAGATAGATACTAATTAATGGCATTCATGATGGCAGCAGATTTATTGCAGCTTAATGTACGGCAAACAGCCCCCTGGCCGTGTCCAGTGCGGGCAGCTTGATCCATGTCTGATGGGGAGATGCAAGGTCCTGCCATCTCCTGCCGTTCCCTAAAGCCTTTCTGTCCATGCAGGCTTACAATTAGTCTTAATTGCTTCTAATGACCTGAGCGCTGATAGCAGTGCTATGCGGAGGGGCAGAGTTTCTCCTAAGAAGGATCTTACTGAAAAGTAATTAGTCACTGAGCCAGACTGCGCAGCGAGTTCAAGGCGGGCACCGCCGGGTGCTTAATAATTGAACAAGTTCCTGCTTCTTGGAAGCGTTTGTGATTTGCAGTTTTTACTGAAGTGAAACTTTATACTAATTTATACACATAAATCCTTATAAGAACTATGCCTTTATCAGCCCTCAAAGTTATCTACATTATAATACATTTTGTCTTTACTAGAGTAGACTAAACAAATTGCTAGGTAAGTAAATGTTATTACAGCCCTGATAAAGCACTGCTTTCTTCCCATTTTCATGAGTATCCTTTTTATCTTTTTTTGAAGATGTTTACTATCCCCTATCAACTGAAATACAATCCCACCAAGCCCAGACCCAGTCAAACCTAAAGGGATGAGAAAGAATTGTAGTTGGTTTCTAGAATGGAGAAGTCCTTGGGAAGGAAAGCCAGGTTGTATGGCCCAGGAAGGAGAGACGTACTGTTTAGGCTAAAGTAATTTAAAACATCATTTTGACGTTACAAAAGTCCATCAGGGAGAATTTCAGTTAAAAATCTGCGGGACTGAGAGATACCGTCCTTCAGGAAACGCAGCCCGTGAAATGAATGAGATATGAAAACCCTCAGGGGAAGAAAAGGGCTTGGGGATTTTGCTCCCTACCAGCTGGATATCGCTGAAACTGGAAAGCGATGCTGCGAGGATGCAGGGGACAGGGAAGGGCAGATCGTCTCCAGCAGACTCCAGACTGGGTTTCTCCCCAAAAAAGTGAATACTGCAAGTTAAAGATGTTTTGTTTGTTTTTTTTTTAACCATGTCCTCACCAGGACAAGGCAGTAATAGCAAAAATCATCCTGAAATTGCTCTGCCCCACCACAGGCTTTGCTGGGGAGAAGGAGGCCAGTGGAGATGCGAGAAGGTTGCAGCTTTCTGCACAGAGACTCGCTGGCTTTCATCCATAAATCCTGAACGAGGAGCAGAGGCAGCGAGCGGGGAGAGCAGGGAAGGAGCAGGACCTGGATGAGGACCTAGACCCACGGAGAAGTGGGGTTAGTCCTAACAGGGGTAGAAAAGAGGGAGGAAGATGATGATGGGTCAGTCCACCCAACCTCCCAGATGTCTGTATGTTAACGCAAGGAGTGTGGAGGGGAATGGGAAGAGCTGGGAGCCTGGTTTTGGGTCAGTGGCTCATATCGCTCCACCAGAGACCCAGCCAAACAATCTCCATAACTAGAATATTAACAGAAAAAAGACTAACGTTTTCAGGAAAGGCAGACAGGAGCAAAACAAGAGCGTGATGCTTCCTGCACCACCACAGAGGTACAGATTTATTCCGAAGTTCAGACCACACCGAGTTAGACCCCCTGAAAGTCCCTAGGAGATGGGACAAGAAAATGAACATTGTTGTATGGGTCTGCTACAAAGACATGAAGATCAGGTGGAAGAAGCTTTGCAGGTTTGTAACAAGGTCAAAAAACCTTGGAGTTTACAGAAAGAAGGGATTTTCAATTCAAGGGATGGACAGAAAGTGTTGTAAGAGCGTGGTCTGGCGCTCTGGTTTCAAGCCAAGAAGGAAACCCACAGAAGGTGGGAACGGGGTGAGATGGCTGGGACGACACTGAAGAGCAGCAGGAGCATGTAGGGGGGATCCAGCCAGCAAGGACGGCCACCAGAGCTGCAAGGATGGCCACCAGCACGTGGAAAGGAGGAAGCCCAGGGAGGAGCTGGTCTTCTGCTCCGTGGTGGCATTGCCAGCCAACACTGCTTAATGGCTTTTTCACATCAGTGTTCACATCAGTGTTTGCAGCTGTGAGGAAAGTAGACACCTACAGTGGAGGGGAATGGACAGAGACAAGAATGGTGAAAGAGGAGTTTTGGGAGTGCTTAGATAATCTCAGTATTTTAAAATTCCTTGGGCCTTGTTTTAGAGGACTTAAGGACAGGGTCATTTCCAGTGCTGGCTTTGGAAAGTCATGGAGAGAGGCTGTAAATCTGGAAGAGCACAGAGCGAAAGCAGCTGAGAAAACAGGCAGGAGCCACACTAAGCCCCGCCATGCCGGCTGTGCACGGAGATAAGCCAAGCTTAGAGCCAGCTATTGCTGACGGCCACGGTGACATTCAGCAAGTTCCAAAGTCCTCCCCTTCAGAGCCTCTGCCTGAGCAGGATGACATAGAATAACCTCAAACTATTAAAATTTAACTTTATTTTTCTTGATTTCCAACTGATAATCAGGTCTCACAGCAAAGCTGACACGTTCCATCACTGATTTCTGTTTTACACCAAGAGAACCTCCCATGAGCACGTGGCCACCTCTCCAAAGGGCTGAGCTCAGCTGTGGCACGTCAGAAAAATACCTCCCAGGCACAGTGGCACCTTCTCATTAAGCCAGGCTAACTGGATTTTCAAAGAGAAGAGGAAAATGTCCACATCCGAGCAATCATCCTGCTTGTGAGCAACTCTCAAACGTTGCACAAGCAACTAGGAAGAGGACACCCATGTCCAGGTGGCCAGCAGCCCGCCTTCTCCATGAGATGGTCCAACAGTGGCCCCAAGAGTATAACCATTTACAACTCAACGTTTCCTTGGGACAGGACAGTCATTAACTATTTAGCAACCCCGAATTTCTCTTCCACTGACATCCCAGGTCCTTCCTTGAACTCCTGTCAACTTTATCTCATAATATCCCACGGGAGGGAGTTTCACGGCAGTGTGGATGGGACCCCACACGAAGAGCCACCTCCTCTCATTTGCTTTGATGCACCCAATGGATGTCCCTGGAGTCACAGTGCAAATTCAGGCATTTAGGTTGCCCAGAGAGGTGGTAGATGCCCCATTCCCAAAACATTCCAGGTCAGGTTGGACGGGGCTCTGAGCGACCTGATCTAGTTGAGGATGTCCCTGCCCATGGCAGGGAGTTGGACTAGGTGACCTTTACAGGTCCCTTCCAACCCAAACTATTCTATGACTCTGTGATGGTTTGCAGAGCCCTGACCAGCCCACGTCGCACGGTAGGGCTTCACCTGACCACGTGGAGATTTCCACCTCCAGGTAGCTCCTTTGGGCCCAACAGAAAAAAAATGGATGCTCTGAGGACGTGGTGGCCTGACCCATGCAGGTGACAGTCCCATTTGGAGGGGGAGGTTGGACTGGTGGCCATGAAGGTTTTTCCAGCCAACTCTTCCAGGGTCTGCACGGGGGGTCCAGGGCAGATTTGTCCAAGTCCCCGGGCCAGGCACAGCTGTGCTGGTGTAACCCCAAATCCTTTCTTGTCTCATAGCACTGCGCTAGGGAGTATTAAAAGTGTGTTCATCGGTCATAAACCCACCGTAGGAGAAAACCTGAAGGCCGTGTAGAGAAACAGGCTGTGTGACTTGCACGGACAGTGCAAGGAGGTAAGGCATGAGGGACTCTCACCCAAGTGCCAGTCACTTGAGCCCCCCAAAATAACTAGCTGGGGGGCATTTGCTGCTTCAAAGCTGGTGGGAACATGCAGATCCGTCAGCTGGTAGTTACCACCGCAGCTCAGGATGGAGCTGGATGATGGAGGGGATGGATGGAGGGAGGGATGGAGGGATGACCTCTTCTGCCACTGGCAGAGAAGAAGGGGACTCCGGCGGGTCCTGGGGACACTGGGCCCCCCAAGGAAGGGGAGCTGTGTGCCGGTGTGCCGGGGGGTGGCAGTGTTAGAGCAGAGAAGGAGGACGCTCCTTCCATCCGAGCAGGGAGCCTGCCGAGTCCTGGAGTTGGGATGCCCCGAGCCCCACGTATCCGTCACCCCGCAGCCCGGCAGCTCTCCGGAGAGTCCTGGGGCTGGGGATGAATTTTATTTCTGTGCATATCTCCGGGCAAAGGGAGGAAATAAAAAAAAAAAAAAAGAATTTATCTGACAATTTTTAGCTAGGCAAAAGGAAAAACCAAACAGCATTTCCAGGTTCCTGCTGCTCACAGTTTTGTGTGAGCGGGGATTGCACCCACCTGCATCTTGAGTGGGTCTTAGGGACATCCCGGATTCTCACCAGCCTCAGTTTCCCTACCTGCTAAGTCAGGGCTGTTCAGACAAATTTCCCAGTGAATCAAGTCACTGTCACCCACGTCTCAACCCGCTGCACAGAAAACACCAGGCCCTGCCTATAAATTTGGGGCTGCTCACCTGAAGAGCATCCTGGAGGCTGTGGGGTACGAGCTGCACGAGAGCAGCTGCGCTTTGGGGAACTGCTTTTGCAATTGGGGCTTTGCCTTTGCCCCCTTTCAACAGGATGGCACATGCCTCGTGGACAGAAAAAACACAAGCACAACGGGGGAAGGAAGGTGCCATCCTCACCAGTACCCAGCTCTGTTCTTGTTTTTGCAACTTGAGCTATGGGGGTGATTTATATAGAATTCATGTGCTGTAGGGAGATGCATTTTATGGCATCCAAATACCGATTAGATCTAGCTGTGTCACTTACCTGTTCATAGCACGTCCATTTATTAATCTTCCCTTATTCAGCTATTTTATTAATTATCCCTCATGCACGCTTGGGTAGCTGAAGAGTGACATCCAGCGTTTTAGGCACAGAAAGAGAAATGAGCATTTTCCTCCCCAGAACTTCTGAAATTCAAAATCAATGGTGTGGTCAATAATCTTTTAAACTGGGGCAAGCTGGGTTCATTATTCCAAAAGCTTTGGTTTGCTCCTATGTAGGATCGCTCCCAGCTCGAGCAGGGAGCAGGGTGGAGAGGATGGAGATAACGTGAATGCAGATCTGCCATTTGAACCCCCCCACAGTAGGACCGGGGGATGCTCACCGAAACCAGTAGAGGAATGGTTTAAAACAGGAAAGTCCTGGTTTTGTGCAGCAGGCAGTGCATCTCGGGGATCTGTAGAGATGCGGAGGACCAGCAGGTCAAGTTGATGGACAACCGGTCCATGAACAGCCGGCGAAGGGACGGTGTGACAGTTGTGGCTGCTGGGGTACTGTGGGTGCAGCGGAGCCCAGGAAGGGGTTCTCCCCGTTAGCATCTCCACTGCGGACAGCAGACGGGGTGAGCTGGGCCATGGTCTGACATGGCTGCGCATCAGCTGTGCTCTTCTGTTCTTGGCCAAACACTGCTCATTTATTTTTATGCAGACGTGTTATATTTATTTTCTTTAAAAAAAAAAAAAAAGAAATAAAGAGAGAGAAAGTTATTTCAGATGGCATCAATGTAAGAAATTTTTACGTAAATGAATTCTTCGCTGGATCTTTTCTCTTTCAATCTAGCATGTATGTAAAAATGAAAGTATTTTCCAGCAAGTCATAATTAGGAGAATTATTGCGCTACTCTGGGACATCCGCAGGGTACAGCAGTGTTCACGAGTTTACTTATGGGAGAACAAAAAGTAGCTCCAGGATGACACCCCACATCTGCAGAGCCACCCAAAGTGTAACCTCTCTCCATAGACCAAGTCACCCAGAGTTCCTTAACATGTCAGGGCTGAAAAACAAAACAAAACAAAACAAAACAAAACAAAACAAAACAAAACAAAACAAAACAAAACAAAACAAAACAAAACAGTTTAAAAGGTTTAAGACCTTTAAAACTCCTACTGCATGCTCACTGGGACCCATGCAGTCTGAGGCTCGGGCTCCCCAGGGTTTCAGCACACTCCAGCACCAGCTGTGCAAGCTCTGATTACACCATCCCTGGATATTAATTATTCTGAAAAACATTTCTAAAACCCCGAAGAACTGTAAGCCACCGAGAGACCAATCTGCGCTGTTTTCACTGGTGTTGCCACCCGAGTGTAAGAATTAGCGTTTCAAAACAAGCACGTTTGGAAATGCAACTTCTCCTGAATGTTACAGGGAGTATTTTTAACTCGAGCACCCAGGAGCTCCGCCGTCGGGGGCACCACGACCGCTGGGATGCAATCAGAAATTCAAGTGGGAAATTGCTCCGGAAGGTGTACATTAGAAAATGTAGGGAAACAAAGCAGAGTCATGACTTGTCCTGTTTGCGCTGAGCGTGATCATGGCTTAGCGTTGACATTACTTGCACTCTTGTCCATGGAGCAGGGCCAGATCCTGCTTCCTGCATGGGGAAAAGGGAACACATGCCCTCAGTCTTCTTGCACCAAGAGGCGCTCCAAGAAGTGACCGCAGAAACCAGATGACCAGACATAAGCATGCGAGGGGGACAGGGGAGGAGTGTTGATTTGCAAATTGGCAATTTTTGAAAATTTGCAAAAAAATTTGCAGATTTGCAGATTGGGGGAAGGTGAGGGTGGGACACGGGGGGGTTGGGCTCCAGGCAGGGAGAGGAAACCATAGGGAGCACCAGTGAGACTCATGCAATGGCAGACAAAGGAGGAGAAGCGATTGATGAGCTGGANCCTGGGCACGCTGCCAGCTCGTGTTCAGCCGCTGTCGACCAGCACCCCAGAGAAGATAGCTCAGACAAGTCTGGGGGCAAAGGGAAGGAGGGAGAAGAAAAGGAGATGAAAAGCAATATTTTATGGGTTGTAAGTAATGAACTGAGCATGGGGCTTGGCTCTTCTGCCATCCCAACAGGTGGTCCCAGCTAGGAGGAGTGGGAGCTCCCAGGTGAAAGGACCTGGCGTTCAAGAGGCACCAGGGTCCCATGTAGGAAGGTCTGGTTGGCTTTTGTGACAGCTCTGCTGCACACCTGGCCAGATGTGCACAGGAGGGGGGGATGGCACGGGGACGCTACTGCTTGGTGCAACCATAGCGCAGGGAAGGGATTTGTCCCCCTCCCAAACACTGGCACAGGTTGCTCAGAGAGGTCGTGGAGTCTCGATCTGTGGAGATATACAAAACCCAACTGGACACAGTCCCGGGCAACCCGCTGTAGATGATGCAGATGATCTCAGGAGGTGCCTTCCAACCTCAATAATTCTGTGATTTGGTCATTTGTCTTACAGCATTTAGCGGCCTCCTTTGCTGACCTCTGCTAGTCACACTCGAGCAAGTCCCCGCGGCTTCATGTGTAGCACTTTCATGGTGCAATTTCTCCAGCTATTCCAGACGTCTCCTTCCGAATGAGATGAGTTTCCCCAGAGGAGCATCTCACCCACCATGGCCTGGAGCAGGAGCAGGGACCTCAGATCTGCTGAGGGTGTAAGCGTTTGTGCTGACCTCTCCATCGTCCCCCCACCATGGCCATCCCACCTGGGACAGTCGCGGACACCACGGAGGTGACAGCACCAGGGTCCTACAGAGAGGAGAGGATATGTCAGATACCACCAGACATTGGTGTGCTCAGGACCATACAACATTCAGGTCTAGAAACTGTTGTGAATTGACACCTTGAGCATCTCTGTCCTGTCCCCAGGGAAGCCAGTGATGATATTTCAAGCCGGAGCAGCTCTTAGCCTTAAGTGTGTGGGTGTTTCACAGAATTGGGTAGTTTAATAAAATGGCCATGCTGAAGGAAGGATCATTGTCCTGTAACACGTTTTTCCACCAATTTGTTGAAGGTGAGCAGAGGCTAGATAATCCCGGGATCATCTATAGTGGGTGTATCTGAAGCTACCTGTAATTAAAAATTAAATTATAACTGACAAGACAAGATCACAGCTCGAATGGTTTATAATCAGCAATGAGTTCCTCCTTTGTGCCATGCAAGAGATATTTTATTACCTGTTCTCCTAGAAGAATATTAGAACTAAACGTTCAGGTGACTAAAGGTAGGGCAGATTTTTCTCATCCATATTCTAAGCTCAGGAAACCATAGTTGTGTGGGTTTGTCTGCTTGGAAACGTAGCTGGTGTCCCCCGTTAGTCCCTGGAGCAAGATGTGGACTGCAGGATAACATCCACAGCAGAAACGTGATGGAGAAGGTGTGAACCTCACACCACAACCTCAACAAGTGTCATGAGCACTTGGAGGCTATCAAGGAGACTAAGTCCATTCAGGAGGGACATTGCACAGCTCCACCATGTTACTGTTTCTGGCTGTGATGGCTTTTGGTCAGGACGTGACTGGAGAATGGCAGGGGGTGAGATAATCATGAAAATATACTGAGGAGTCAAAGACGCGGGCAAACCACCCACTGCAATAGAAGTTTATTTCAAAGATTCTGTTTAAAAACCGACCCAATCTGGCATGAATCCCATCTCACACTTTACATATCAAACCAAACTCAGATCCATCTTTGTGTCTTCAGGTTCCCAGAAAGATCTCAACCTCTTGCCAAGCCCTCCAGGATGTTCTGCTGACCCCATCTCCCCCAGGCTGAGGATTCAGCCCCAGGACATTGGACCCAAGGAACTGGTACCTAAACCCCACCTATATTCTGGCTTGACTTCTCCTCCCAGGGATCATTCTGGGCAAAAGGACTTTGAGGACACTCCAGGAGCACCACTAGACCCCACTGCCTGGCAGAGCTCTCCAGTTCTTTCATTTATCAAAGACATGACTGCAATTTGGAAGAATAATTGGGTCGGAGCAATGGAAATGAGGCTGGTTTGAGTTTTTGTTACGTATCTAGATGCTCCTGAGATGTAGATGGGTGCATTATTCACGAATTGCTGATATTGTAATCAAATCTGTATTTCTCTGTAAGGTGTCCAAGGGCACATCCCGCACCGCAGAAGCCTGAGTGCATCAGAACCTATTGACATAGGACAGGATTTTACCCTTTCTAATTGCCATCCAACAGCTTTCACTTAAGATGGTTAGGGGACAGTGAAGATATTTATGTAGGCATCTGGAGCAAGAGGACATTTGTCTGGGAGGACATTTGGAGAAGGAGTTTAGTTTAGTAGCTATGAATTGCCCCTCAAAGGGAATGTCTCCCTCCACTGACTATAGAGCCAGGTGGCAATGTCTTCTCATGCCGCACACCTGGATTTCCCAGTCCACACAGCTCTCAAGGGCTGTCATTTTTCCCCTTGGCCTCAGCCACACTTGACAAAGTCTCCAAAAGAAGAAGCTGTGAGGTTTAGAGGCGATGGTCTCAGGGATGGAGAGGGCAAGGAGATGGGCTGCTCTCAGAAGCGGCCCAGGGATGGCTGAAGTAGTCACCTGGTTGTCCATGTAAGTCCCTTGTATGTTGGCCAACACACCTAGACATACCTAAGCATGGTGCATGGAGCAGTCCTGGGCTCCTGTCCAAGGCAGAATTAAGAACCAGAGGCCAACCTGCAGGGATGGCACCCAAGGAAACCCCCAAGCAGCCAGAGGTATTGCCCAGCTCAGTCCCATGCACGACGTCTTTGTGATTGCCCGCTCCTCTTGCACCAGCTGAGCCACAAACCAGGCTTGACCTGAAAATCCTGGAGAAAGGAGATGGAGCTAGAATAGATACAGGTCGGGATCCTCTGTGGTTGCATTTGCATTTGTGATT
>VZTQ01004082.1:0-48197 GCA_013400755.1 Pelecanoides urinatrix | reverse complement strand
CCCCGTCCCGCGCCGCCCCCCCCGACCCCTCCAAAGGCAGAAGCAGCTCACAACGTTTTTTTTCCCAAGGCCGAACAGCAATTCATGTCAAAAAGATCAATAATATAAAAATAAAGCCCAAGAATTCTAGTTAAAGGGAACGTCATAGAAATATGTTGTTCACGTTCATGATTCGGAGATTAAAAAAAAGGGGGGAAAAAAAATAGAATCAATATAAGTTCTTCAGATGATGTTATTCCTAATGAGAAATACACCGAGACTGCTGCAAATAACTGCTTAACGGAGAAAAAAACCGCATTAATAATTTACTTTCTAAAGCAGGATCCCGAGCCCAAGAAAATTGCTGCTGGTTCTTAATTTTGTTGTAATCCTTCCTGACAAGGCCAACGACGCTTTGGCAAAGTTCTGGGGAGCCGAGTCCGCAGTCGTGCCGCTCATTACGTGATTTTTCTTCCCCTCTTTTCCCGCGGCATCCCAGCCCGGCCGGCTCCGGGAGAAGGCGTCCCCGCTCTTCCCTTTCTCCGCAGGATTTCTTGGGCTGAGCCCTCGGAATGGGCACCAGCCCTGCCTGCCCTGCCTGTCCCTGCCTGTCCTGCCTGCCCCTGCCCGCCCCTGCCCGCCCCCGCCTGCCCCTGCCCGCCCCCGCCTGCCCCTGCCCGCCCCCGCCTGCCCCTGCCCGCCCCCGCCTGCCCCTGCCAGCCCCCGCCCGCCTCTGCCTCCCCCTGCCACCTCTGCCTGCCCACCTGCCCCTGCCTGCCCCTGCCTGCCCCTGGAGCACCCTCTGCCTCCGTCCCCAGGTGAGCTACAGCCTCCAGCAAGCGGGGAAAATATTTCAAGCTTATTTTCCCATCCTCACCAACATAATTTAATACACATTTTTTTCACTGGCTGGTTGAGTTGGGTTTTTTTTTTTCTTAATTTATTTTTTTAGTGCATTTGCTGACAGTTGGCAACTCCAAACCATCTGCTACCGACACACACGCCGAAACGAAAGGCTTCAGCGTCGAACCCAAGGCGGCTCGAAGGAGCAGGCTGATTTCTGATGGTCGGCAAAAGACGGGGCCACGCGGGCGGGTTTATTCCCAGCGGGGCCGGATAGCTTGCAAACCCACACCAATTTTTTCCTGCGAAATTATTTTCCTGCGAAATTATTTTCCTGCGAAATATTATTTTCCTGCAATATTATTTTCCTGCGAAATGATTCAAAGCTCCCCGGGCGGCTGGCGGAGGTTGGTGGTCCAGGTTGGTGGAGGAGGTGGGCAGGGATGCCCGGGGCTGGGCAGCCCCGGCGGGGATGAAGTGGGGTGATGAGGGGGTTCCCACTGCCCCCCGGGTCGGGATGGAGCTGGGACGGAGCCGGGCTGGTCCCGACACGCGGGTGCACCCCAAGCGTTGCAAAGTTTCACCTCCCATTTAGCAGAACAAAACTTTTAATTTAGATGTTTTCATCTATCTATCAGAGTAAAAAAAAATAAGTTTAAAATAATGACTGTAATAAATGAAGGTAATTAATTGTAGTTTGTTCCTTTACTGTCTAGTCAGCTTAATTTTACCTTTTCATCTAATAATGAGAAAATAATTTTTGTGCTCTGAGGGTTAATGATATGTAACTGCAAGAGCTGCTAATTGCATGTTGCAAACTATTCATCAAAATCCCCATCTGCGCTACTTGATTATGTTTGCTAAATTATTGCTTTGAATTATCTTTCATAAAGCAACTTTTGTAATTAGCAGGGCTTTCGCTTTGCTCTTTTCTCCGTCGGAAGGATATTCAAACTTTGTCCGTCTCAAGCTGTTGCCATTAAACTGCCGTCGCGGGCAGAGAAAGAAACTGCCCCTTAGCTAATTGGGGGGGGAAATAAAAGCCAGGTTTATTCTCCGCGGCTTCCATTTATTCTCCTGGCCCGTTCCTCCTTCCCCAAGGAAAAAATTATATAGGAGGGATATAGGAGCCTAAATGTATATGGGACGTATTTGGGAATGGCAGCGAGAAACGGCCCGACAAGCCCACCCGCCCCCACCCGCGTTAATATTTCAAAAAGATTTTTTTTTTTCCATCCCATTTACAAGAAGGAGCGGAGGGGGAGGCTCGCCATCCATCACCGCGCTTTTATGGGCTCCTGCCCGTGACGCAGATGATGTAGCGCCCGCTCGCCCTGTTAATATTCATGGGGAGCGCTGAAAAGTGTGCTTGGCGGGGAAAAATATATTAAAGAAGTATTTTTAAAAATTTGAAAAAGAGGAGGGAAAAAGAGGGGGGGGAAGGGGGAAAAAGGAGGGGGGGAAAAAGGAGGGGGGAAAAAGAGGGAAAAGGAAAAAAGAAAAAAATATTAGGGGGGAAAAAAGAGGGGGAAGAAAATTGTCCCCAGGGCCCCCGCGAGCCTGGCCCCAGGAGAAGCAGCAGCACTCTGTGTCCATCCCGCCCTGCCTGGCACTGAAGCAGAATCCACCTTTTGGGATAAAATGCCCCAAAACCTCCTGTGGAAAAAAAACCCTGGGGTGTGGGGGGGGAGGCAACTGAGCTGGGAATCGCATCCTGCTCTCCCTTACACCCCCATAAATCCAGAGCCACTTGGGCGGAGGGACCAGCTGGGGCTCCCGAAGGACATAGCTCATATTCTCGTAGCGGATCTAATGAAGACTATCGGAAAAAATGCAGTATTTAAAAGACTGAAAATGTATTCCTATTGTTATCACTCTCTTTTATGTGTTTACGCATAGTGCATCGGAATGAATCAATACTGGATTGCCCTATAAATAAATGAGCATATCAGTAAACCCAGTAATAAAATGAAGTGATGAAAAATATGGAAATCAGTCGCATTTGTGTAAATCCACTTATTGTTTACTTTAATATTTTCTTATGCAGTTCCGTAGCTCCAAAGAGACAGATTTAAAATCAGGTAATGCTCAGCAGATGACAGATCCTAATGTGTCGCTGCGGGCACGCTCAGAGAACCGGCAGCTCTCCGGGGGTTTCCATCGCAGCACATTAGAGGAGCAGAGAAAGCAGCCCCCCGAGAGAGAGCATTAAAAAGCCGGGGAGGAGAAGAGGTGTCCTGATGTGCAACGCATCGCTCGCCGGCATCGGGGCCCAAAGCCAAGGCATCCACGGAGCCTCCCAGGCCGTGGTACGGGCACGGGGCTGGGGAGCACCTGAGTCAGGCTGGAGGATGGAGAAGTGAGGTGCCTTCTGTAGCAACGGGGCGGGCTGGGACCGCGTCATCCCACCCCGGTGCTCAGCTCCTCCTCAGATCACCCATTGCAACCTCATTTGGTGCATCCCGGCCACACTTTTCCTGCGAAATTATTTTCCTGCGAAATTATTTTCCTGCGAAATATTATTTTCCTGCAATATTATTTTACATAGCGCCTCCTGGCCACGCCCCGGCACCTCCTGGCCATGATGTGGCCCCTCCCGGCGGCGATGGCTCCTTCCCCTGCCTAGAAGCTCTCCGGGCAGGGCCACCACCCCTGGTGCCCTGCAGGGGACATGAGGGAGCTTGCCGGCAGCAGGGCCCTGCCCGCCCTGCCTGTACCCCTGCCCACACGTGGCCCAGGGACCCCCAGCACCGGCCGGGGGGGGAAAGCAGACGGATTTTATGGGCTGCAGAAACCCCTCAGGGTTGGGGACAGTGACCCCGTGCCTTGGCCACACCACGCCGGGTCCAGTCTGTGCCTCCCAGGGTTCTCCCCTTCCCGTTTCAACCCCCAAGAGCCGATGGGGTNCTCCCGGTCACATCATGGCACCTCTTGGCCATGCCATGGCATCTCCCAGTCACATCGTGGCGTCTCCTGGTCATGCCATGGCACCTCCCAGCCATGCCACGGCACCTCCTGGTCATATCGTGGTGTCTCCTAGCCATGACGTGGCATCTCCTGACCACGCCACGGCACCTCTGGTCACATCATGGCATCTCCTGGCCATGATGTGGCACCTCCTGGCTATGCCACAGCACCTCTGGTCACATCATGGCACCTCCTGACCACGCCACGGCACCTCTGGTCACATCATGGCGTCTCCTGGCCATGCCATGCCCCCTCCTGACCACACCATGGCACCTCCTGGTCACATCATGGCATCTCCTGGCCATGATGTGGCACCTCCTGGCTTTGCCACAGCACCTCTGGTCACATCATGGCATCTCCTGGCCATGCCATGGCCCCTCCCGGCAGCGATGGCTCCTTTCCCTGCCTAGAAGCTCTCCGGGCAGGGCCACCACCCCTGGTGCCCTGCAGGGGACATGAGGGAGCTTGCCGGCAGCAGGGCCCTGCCCGCCCTGCCTGTACCCCTGCCCACACGTGGCCCAGGGACCCCCAGCACCGGCCCGGGGGGGCAAGCAGACNCCCAGCACCGGCCGGGGGGGGAAAGCAGACGGATTTCATGGGCTGCAGAAACCCCTCAGGGTTGGGGACAGTGACCCCGTGCCTTGGCCACACCACGCTGGGTCCAGTCTGTCCCTCCCAGGGTTCTCCCCTTCCCGTTTCAACCCCCAAGAGCCGATGGGGTGGGAAGAGGCTGGGATTGGGGCTGGGATCATGCCCAGGACCACGGGAGGGGTGAGGGCAGCTCCCACCCGCTCCCCTGCCCACCTCTCCTCCGAGCATCCCCCTACAACGCTGCCAGTTCTTCCTCCCACCCAGGCAGGCAGAAAACACCCCTCCCCGCACGGCCTCCGAGGAAAGCTATTTTAGAGTTGCTCTTTTTTTTTTTTCATCTTTGCCTTCTCATCTTTTTTTTTTTTTTTTTTTTTCTTTAAAAAAAAAAAACCCAACACATCTCCCCCCATCCGGGCCGCGAGCCGGGTGCCAGCATCTCGGCGCCAAATGCTCAACGCTTACTTTTTATAAACGCCTCAAAACCCAAAGTTTCTTCCCGCGCTGCCGGGATGCATCCAGGCGGATGCTGCGTCCCCCCGCAAAGCCCCCGGCTCTGCCCACCCAAAGGAGCTCCCGGAGGCAGCGAGAGCAAAGAAATCCCCATACCCCAAGGTTAGAGGCTGTAATTTGTCTTAGTGGCTGATTAGCTTCCCTTCTTGTTAGTCACTTATATCTACGGTTCTCAAAAATCTAGTTGTCGGGGAGGGAAATCCGCCGTCCTGCCGAGTTAATTCTCCAACAGCAAATCTCCCGTACCTCAGGTACATTTTTCTTAAATTCCCGGCTGAGTTCAATTAAATGTTTATGAGACTATGTGCTTTCCCCCCGCCGCGCTGCCAGCGCCGAAGCCACAGAATTAAGCTCCTTCTGGAACAACACAAAAACAAAAGGAGGAAGGGAGGGGGAAAAAAAAAAGAGGGGGGAGAAAAATAAAATAAAGGTGGTTGGGTTTTAAGATTGCGGGAATATAACTCCCCTGGACTGATTTTGCTCTGCGTCGCGCAGCCACAGCGCGTTGGCAATATCGACAAGGAGGTTTATATGAATAATTGAAGAAATTCTGTATTCCCCGCAAAAGAAAAGGCAAGCCAAGAGGGTTGTTGAGATAATCAGGAGCTCGCTAATCAATATTCTCAGCCCCAGCCTCCTCCTCACTTCTCCAAAAGGAGCAGTGCCATAAGCTCATCAGTAACTGTAAAAAAAACATCGCACTCCGAGTGTCAAAATAGTCAAGCACAGCATATTGTATTGCCAGATTTCCCTCCCGGTCCACCCCGGTGCCAGATTACATCCATCAGCAGGGAGGGAAGCCGTCCAAGGATGACTTACTTATGCTTAAGTGTTCATAAATAAGGTTTTTAAGATATAGATGGCTTTTTAATTTTGGCGGAATGTGAAAAAAAAAAAAAAAAAAGATGGGGTTGATGTGATGGGAAGCGATCCCTCGGGGGCTCCCCGGTAAATCCTGCAGCCCGGCCGTGCCGGGGGATGTCCCGGTCCCTATCCGACTTGTATCGCGGTGAAAACAGCCAGATAAAATTTATGCCAGCACCATAAACCGTGGCAAAGCCTTTGTCTGATGGGGAGATACAGCGAGAGACCATATCCCCTCCATGCAAACCTCATTAGACAGACTCTAATTACTGCCCTGCAGTCGGTGGGAAGAGACAGAAACCATAAAACCTGGGTGGGGGGAGGCTACTAATTGCTTTTTGATAAATTGGGGGCTGAGGTGCTGGTGGCGGAGGTCCGGAGGTGCCTGCGCGGGGCACCGCTGCGCCCCGAGCTCCGGCCGCCGGCGATGCACCTCCCGTCCCGAGCATCCCCACCGGCTCCCAAAACAGGCAATTTTGGGGGCAAATTGGGTTTGCAACAGCAGGAGCCGCCACCACCAGGCTCCGCAGCGGGTCCCGGCCGCAGGACCTGCAGTTTGCTCCATCCTGACGTCCCACCAAAACCGCAGGACCATGACCACCACGCTCGGCACGGAGCCAGCCTCGTCCCCCAGCACGCTGCGGGGATTTAAGCCACGACTACCCAAACCGCGGGGGACCGAGCCCTTCCTCCCCTTCCCACCGACATNATGCACAGGAGGGGCGAGTCAGGAATGGCCTTGCCATATGGATCAATCCCAAATGCATTTTCCTAACAGTTTTTCCCACCTTGTCCTTCAGCATCGTATCTGTCCCCATCTGCAAACCCCCGTGCCAGCACAGGCCACCCTTATTTCGTGCTCGCCAATATATCAACCCTTCCCCGCGACAATAAAAGCGGGAGAAAAGAAAAAATAAAAAGCCTATAGGAATCGATACCTCTTTCTCTCTCTCTACCTATATTTTATTAAAAACTTTCACATCAATATTAATGTTTAAATCCTCACCAAGCTGAGTTTAATTACCTGTAAACTGCATCCACAGCTACGTGGACTCCGCTCCTCGCCGCAGCAAATACAACCGCGGGGGAACAGGGCCAACACCCCCGAGCGTCCCCTGCCCGTCCCCGCGGGAGCGGCCGTGTCCAGCCCCCCGTCCCCCCGCGGCACCGCCGGCCACGCGGGGAGGGGACGGCAGGCGATGGAGATGGAGCCACGGCACGACCCGACCAGGGATGGAGCCGAGAGAAGAGGAAAATTGCGATCCTGGGAAGAAAATGATGCATAAATATAAAATATCTGGGGCTCTCGCTGCCAAAAGGAATCTGCTTTCAGCCACGATGCGAATCACAACGTTCGGGAGGGAGGAAGGAGGGAGAAGTACTTGAATGGAGTCCATTAGCGGCTGAGGACGATGAATAACTCGCAGGCAGCAGGAACCCCTCCCGAGTCGCCGGAGAGGTCACGGACGACCGGCACGACGGAGAAACCAGCCGGGGCTGGGACCGGACCCCACTTAACCCACCCAGCAGCCGCCTCCTCCCTTGGCCCGCGATGCCGGGAAGGAGCAATACAAGTCTGTCGCGCTTTCCCGGCTGCGACGGCCGTGCCACGCTTGCGCACGGGTGGCCGCATCCCTTACCCAGGGGCACGGTGGCCAGGAGGGAGCAGGGATCTGCTGCCACCGGCCACCCCAGGGCCCGTCCCAGGGCCACCAACGGTCCGCGGTCCCGCAGCACAGATGCTGAGCCATGAGGTTTCGGCATCTAAAATGGAATCGGGGTTTACAGCGCGTTATCAAAAGAGCCGTAATGGGATCTCGCAGAGGGCAGAGATTTGAGATGTGCATCAGATTACCGTTCCCGGGGAAATAGGAAAAACAGTGTTTTTTTTTAAAAAAAAAAAAAAACATACAGCGAGGGATGTATGTGCGGTACCGGTGGCTGCTCGTGGGCAGCTCCACCAGCCCCGTGTTTTGCCATCCTGCTCCTCACCGGCGGCTAAAGAGGGGCTGAGGGAGGGGGCCAGCCTGGTCCTGCGAACCCCCCCTCCTGCATCCCGCAGCCTCGGCTCCTCCCGGCCGGCATCGTTAACGCCCCTTCCTTATTACATCTATTACAGCGGCTTCCCAAGGCCGGGGCTGGGATGGCGACGGTAGCGTTCGAGGGCTACACTTCCAGAATAATATTCATTACCATATTCATTCAGTGTTTATCTCGCAGATGTACGGATCCGTTACAATGGAGAAAAAAGAGAACTCAGAATTTGTTCTCAAAAGATATTCAAATTAGTTAATCAAGAGTCCTTTTATTACGTGTCTCATGTACCAGCAGCAACTATCCATAGAGATAAATGATCAGCTGCTAATAACTGATTACATTGCAGCAAGTGTTTTCTTATCCCTATTACCACCATGTTTAAAGACATTTTATAAATTTCTAATTATTGTAAATTGTTTCTCCTTTTGAAAACATCTTCCCATAGTCATCAGCTGTCAATTTTCCCTGAAAACCTCTCTCTGAAATGAGCTCATAGCAGGATGCTCGGGAAGCAGTGAAAACCCTTCCTGGCTGGTGGGATGCAGCCCGGCCACCTCCATCCCGGGGCGGTGGGGGACCGGGATGCTCCTCCAGCCCTTTTATAAGTGGACGGGACTTGAAAGAAAAACAAAAGCATCCGTAAGTCGGATTGATCCTGGATGGTGCTGCCTTCACCCGCCGCACGATGCCAAGGTGGAAGGGGCCATCCGCCCGGACGGATTCACTCTCCAGCGAACCACGAAGAAATAAATAAGCCAGCGGTGTGGGATGCAGCTCTTGACAAGCGCAAGGGCCCCGCTCCTACGGACATTGGCATCCGAGGGCAGATTTGGGCTTGGGAGAGCCCAAAATAAGATCCCGCTTGCTTTCTGCGTATTTAGAGATGAAAGCTGAAATAGTTGAGAGGGCTTGAAGCCAACCAGGACTTTAAAACCAGCGGCCGGCCTCGAGCCGCCGCTCCAGCCGATTCCTGGGCTCCATTCATTATTGCAATCAATCAGCTTGGGAAAAAAAAAAAAAACAACCACAAAACCAACAATAAACCACCCACTAAACTCCCTCAGACGCTTTAATGGAAACGGTATCTCCTTCCATCTTCCCCGGCTGTGACCGCGGGGCTGCGGCGGCAGCGATCCATGCACCACGGGCCAGGCTGCGCCGGAGGGTCCGTACCGCGCCGGGGACCGCGCCGGCGTGGAAAAAGCATCCATGTGCTCCTGGAAGGGACCCAAGATCCAAGGGGGGGGCGGCAATGAGTCCCCCCCGGCACAGTGCCAGTCCGCTGCCGCCGGTGCCACCTCCTCGGGTGATGGTGGCTCCGCTGGTGACGTTTGCTGCCCGGGGATGGGGACAGCCGGGGCAGGAGCACGTCCCGGCCGTGCCCACAGCGTAGCCGGACCCCGGAGATATTTGCTGGGGTTTGGCCAAGTGCCTCCAGGCACCAGCTCCGTGGTGGAGCCGACTGAGCCAAAGCCAAGGCAGCGGCTGTACCGTGGGGGCACGGCGGAGGAGGAGGAAGAGATAGAGGAGGAGGAGGAGGAGGAAGGCTGCCCGGGATAACCTCCCTGCAGAGGAGCAGGGTGTCCGGCCAAGCACGTTCGCTGGGCAGAGCGGGGCGCGTGGCTGCCAGGAAAGGGAGGAGCAGCCGGCGGGACGTGGAGCAGCCGGCGGGACGTGGAGCAGCCGAGGTTCTTCCCGGCTCCAGGGCGGCTCAGACCAGGGGAGGAGACGCCGCAGGCACCAGCCATGCCATTATACGCTTTATTGATGCTGTTCTGAAGAAAGCTAATCAATATATTAGATTTCCCAAAGAAAGAAAACACCAGCTGCCAGCAGCACATAACTCCTCCACCGCGGTGCATTTTTCCATCAAGCCCCGGAGCCGCGCGTGTCTGCGCAAGATGAGGTCACGTTCAAGAGGAGACCTCCCGCTCCCTCGGTGGCCAGGTCAGGGCCAGGGCCACGGCCACCGCTTCGCCACACGCCAAAGCCCACGTCCCCCCGCCTGGGTTGAAATAAAGATGTGAAATTCCCCAAATATCTCGTACCGTGGGGTGCGGAGAGACAAACCCAGCCGGGTGCAATGGGGCTCCCGAGGGAACCCCCCCCCCCAACCCCGATGCCTTTGCATCCCTGCATGGACCCGCAGTCCCCAGCATGGATTTGGGCTTCGAGGAGGGTTCTCAAAGAGCTTTTCCCATTGGGAAAAGCCATCTCGGAAACTTTGCCAGCCGCGTTCCCCGGCAGAGCCATTCCCGCAGCACCTACCGGTCCCAAACGCGACCGCTTTGCCACGCATCGGCACTGGAGAGACACCGGAGAGCATCAAACCGATGGATGCACTCGGCAATAGAGGGGTCCCGGCAAACCGAACGGCGGTGCCCGGCGTGCCGTGCTCCCCACTACCCACGCCCCATCATTGCTCCAGCATATTCATTCCTTAAACCATTAAAGCTGATGCCGTGGCAGCTCCAAAAACCATTTAAAAAGGACAGGATAAATCCACGACGGACCTAACACTTGGCACCGGCAGGAAAGCAGACTGACGTCACGGGGAATTGATTAGTGTTTTAATAGAATTAGATCATTGGGAGGGTTGCAGACCTGTTTCAGAAACCCAAATGTTATGCAGATTCGCATTCAAAACCCTAAACCAGGGCGCATTTAACCAAGGCAGAGTAAATGTCCCACATTTCCCCAGGATTATCTGAACCATATCAGATATAATCCAATGATCTGTAAAGTGATTATACCCAACTGAATATAAGAGATCTCTTCTGGTAATGCAATATTTCATCCAGCTGCAGACATTAGGAGGAGGCAAACAAAGGAGGAGATTTAATAAGTGGAAATAAAACTATAGGCAGAGAGAGTTTTAAATTTTTTTTTTTTTTTTGTATCGCATCTAATTGCAATCAACAACAGACATCTGACACAGTGACAGCATCAGCAAAATTGCTGCTGAGAGCACAGAATCTTTGTCTAAAAATAATCAGACATTCAGCGCGCCACTGTTTGTTATAATGGTAATCGATGCTGGAGGCTTTGAATTCCATCAATTTATAGATCTGCTCTGTTCTGCCTGGTGATTGTGTTCTGCACACATCCACTCCCGCCCGGCGCAGGCAGCGCCGGGGCACTGTGTGATTAAGATAAGCTCAGATTCCTTTCATACATTCCTTATCAGCTCTAATTCTCCACCAGGCAGAGATGTTCACAGCAGTTAAAGATTAGTTCAGCTTCTCAGACGCCAAATTTGAGGCTATTGATCAATAAATCAAATCACGGCAATCAATTGCCCGATCCGAAGAGTCTAGCCGATGCATTATTACTGGCGCCTTCCAAGCTGAGGCTTTTTCATGGGTTTCATCAAAACGCGGCTTCCCTGGCTCCCCGCCAGCTCCCGGGCTGCCTAATAGACTCCGCAGCAGAGGAGCTCCAGCCCAGCAGAAGAGCAATAAATTTCTCATCAAACAGCCGATAGAGAAACAAGATGAACATCTGTTTTGCTGCAATGAAACTCCTGTGTTCTTCAGAAGCTGCAAACCAGGTCTGACAGACCACCCCAAAGGCAGCTTTGCCTTCAACAAAGCAGCAAAGCAGAATATTTGCCGGTTATTTCAATCAGGTAATTTAAGAAGACTTTGCATTCTCCTCTCTGCAGCTGCCGGAGCTTTACAGACAGGATTCCTGCTCAGTCGATAATAAAAGCCATCCTGGGACCCTGTACTATGAAGGCAATTTTATGATACCCATTATGTGGCAATGTAACTTCATTAAAAGCTGTTTATTCCCTCTAAGCATTTTAAGCACTTTCCCTCACCCATAAAGAAGAGCCTCTCGGTGCACTGGAAAGGTTATTTGTGCCGGGAGCCGCTTTCGGGTATTTCTTGCCAGGGATGAGGGTCGTGCCGGCAGCGGGATCCCCGGCAAAGGGCTTCTCCTCCCGGCCGGCAGCGGGACGGGAGCTGCCGAGAGGCAGCCGTACATCATTTTTAGTACACACTCCAGAAGAGCTACGTTTACTGGAGCTCTGTTTAGGTGACATTTATTATGCCAGCTTCCTTTATAAATTAATATGGACAAGAGCCTCGAAAATTCACCTCCGCTGCGAAGATGGGCTGGCTCCTCTGCACACTCGTCTGCCCTTCCCTTTGGGACAATTTGGGGTGTCTCAGCCCTGAGACCTTAATTTTCCAAGCCAGCATCCAGAGACGGAGCCACAATCATGGCAAAGCGGGAGCCAGACCCCGTCCTGCACCCCTGCCACATGCCACAGTCGCCTTGCTCCAAAGGAGGGACAAAATTAAATCCTTAAAAACAACTAACCAACCCTATCTCTCAAATTTAATCCTCCTTATTCCTGCTGATAACGTCCCACATTAGCGGAAAAAAACCCCACCAATAGTTCAGTCCCATCCCAGTGCCCAGCAAAGTATTAATTTAACGAGTTCCTTCTTCGTACGCATGGCCGATGGGCCGGGGACATTTTTCCCACACAAATCCCGGCTGGAGCTAAAGAGTTAACCTCCGGCAGGGAAGATGTTTGCCTCCGTACAGGATTTAGTAGCCCCTTTGTCTCTCCAGGTTGGTAGAGCAGGTAGGTCTTTATTTGAGATGCCGAACGGGCCATCGTTAGGGGCTGTTTGTGCCCTGCGGATACTCAGAAGTCAGTGAAACCACCCGGCAGCCACCTCCCCACCTAACGATGTGCCCTCAATTAGCCAGTGGCCTGTGAGAAATTATCCATAAAGCAGGGCAAGCCGGCCCACGTTTGCAAACTCTACTTAAAATAATGTGAATTAAAGAAGAGAAAAGGTGGGGAATGAGAGAGAGAGACACGATGGCTCGCAGAAAGGGGTTGAATCCCCAATTTTTTGCTCCTGGCAGATTTTCTCCTCCAGCGACGGAGTATTTTCCCACTGCACAGAGGCCGTGATGTCTTTAGGGAACGGACCTAAGGGTCCATCCACCGCTGGGCCACCACACATCGCTCTCGCATCCTCGTGGGTTAATACTGCCCGAAGAAACACCTCCGGGAACGCGCTCAAAGGACGCAGCTACATCTTTAGCAATTAATAATCAGGACAACCATTGGAATAAATACCCATATTTCAACGAAAAGGAGATTTTCTTCAAAAAACCTGCACCGTTCTCCAAATAAATGGGCAGAGACCGGTAGGGCTTGCGGGAAGGAAGCGAGGTACGGCACGCTCCCGCGCTCACTGCCGAGCGCCCAGCTCGACTGCAACAGTTCGATATTCTCCCATAAACGTCCACACAAACATACACAAAATACTGTTAATGGCTCAGTATTTCTTTAAACAGAGTCAGCGAGGAAAAATAGAATTACTAGAATACATTTTAATTGATTTACAACAGCACTTAGTAACAGTGATAAAAGAAAAACTTGTTTTATTGGACCTCCTGCTAATTAGCTCGACTGACTCCGGGTTAGAAGAGTGTATCCCTTGCAACCCAGCACAACCCCGACACGAAACAGCTTTTATGCACAGAAAATGCTTTATAATAATCAGAGAAAAAACGCTGCCAAATGGTTATTGCCAAGAGAGAGCGGAGGAAAGGGCTGCTCCGAGGATGGAGCCACCGAACGGGATAAACCAGCCTCTCCGGTGGATCCGAGCATCCCCTTTCCATCCATAAACACGTCTTTATTGCAACTTTGACACATCCTTCCCTTAATGACTTTTAAGGGCAGCGGATAAAGTTGAAAGAAGCGCACAAGCAACCGGCAAATGTTTAATATTCAATAAATGTGTCAATTTTACATACGGAGGCAAATGGGGCTTTATTGAAGAATTGGTAAACTTCCTCAGAGGAAAGTAAGTGCGTTTTAGCCTTCAAGGGGTCCCTGATGAATAGAAATGGAATGTGATTTGTGATAAAACTCAGCTGCTCTATAAAAGACGTTAAATAAATGTTGCTGTTTCACTAGGGATATACAGAATTGATTGCATTATAGACTGATTCGAAGATGCACGCTCCCCGCAAGCTATGTGCTCGCTCCTGCGCGCTGCGCAGCCTGTTCCCATCGCCTCCTCGTTGGCCTCTTAATACCTGCGCAGAATTTTCTGGAAATGCTTTAAAACCACCCTTCCCCGTGCTTTTGCCCGCAACGGCATCCCGAGCATCAGCTGCAGCGTTTTCCCAACCTCGGGGAAACGCCGGCCCCTCCGGCGCAGGGCGAGTGCCACCGTGGACCCGCCCCGGGCAGCTCGATTCCTCCCAAAGCACAATATTCCCCTATTATTTGTGTCAATGCGGTTGATAGCGCAGAATCTGGAATTACCATTAAATGCAAAAACAACTGGGGATGAGAAGCAATTAAAAACATTTTCACCATCGACACCAAGCCAAGCCCGCGTCTGCCCCGAGCATCCTGCGCCGGGGGACCCGACCCGTCGGAGCGACGAGGGACACCCGGGAAGGGCAAGGCAAACAAACCAATCTCCGACAGACAAATGAGAGGCCAACGGTACCACCGCGGCGAGCGCAAACTGTGATATAATTGCGCTGCTGCTACATCATCTTTAATCAATAACATCCAGGGCTGCCACCGCGCGCACAGCCCAAATCTCAGCCTCCGCCAAGAAACAGCATGTTGTTAAAAAGCCCAATAGCTTTTTTCCCCGCTAATAGGTGGCTCCTTCCCTCAACCCTGCTGATTTTTTAAATAAACCTAAATTCCAATAATTATTTAATGTTTATTTTTATTTAGCTCTGGTTCACCTACCCTGGCTTTCCATGTCAGAAATTGATATTTTGCTCCCGCGGCTGGGAAAAAAAAAATAAATTAGGAAACCGTTGGTTGCATCTCATCACAGTTGGACCATGCCGTAACCGCAGCTCGGGGCGGCCTCCAGCCCCCGGAGGAACGGCTCTACTCCCCCTAAATTCAGATTTGCTCCAGTTTTCCACGTACCAGCTTGCCCCAGGACCCTCGGGAAGGGCTCCCGGCACACAAGGGCTTTCCCACAAGCCTGAGATTTTTTTCCCCCTGCCCAGCAAAAGCCTGGGTTTAAGTCCAAAAGAGATGCTCTCGCTTTCCAGGTGGATTCATCCCTTTAAAACCCACCAGCGCCGCTGCCTGCCCGTCTCCCCCCGAGCGGGGCTGAAGGTGCTTCTGGAAAAGTACAGGAAAGCTACAACCAATTCCTTTAGGAGATCCATCACGTCAGATTAGCAACTTAGTTTCTTATTAGCTATTTTCCTTCCTATCATATTAATATTTGTTTTCACTAATACAATGCAGGAGTCTTATCATATTAGCAACTTTCACATCACATTAGTGAAAACAAATACTAATACAATACAATACTAATATGACATGATCTGATGGGAAATTGCTAATACAATAAGACTCTCCTACCGTATTAGTACAGAGACATCGTGTGTCCCAGTTACGGCTCTCTTTGAACCGGGTAAATACCCGGCATTTCCAAAACCAGCCACGTTCATCGTGTCCGAAGGTGCACACGTGGGACGGGGGCACGTGCAGGGTCGGGCACCGAGGACCCCGCTCTGCCCCCACGGGGCAGATGACCTGCAGCGGATGCATTAAACTGCCATGAAAATTCTTTATTCAGAAGTAAATTAGTGAAATTTGGGTTTCCCCCCTCAGCCGTGCAACCGGCTCGCTGGGACGGGGTCCCCCGGCCATGGATGGAGAGCCAAGCCAGCCGCCGCGACCCGGGGACACCCCACGGCTGCGGGAAACATCGTGGCCTGAAAACTCGTACAAGCAGTAATAATTTGAAAGAGGAATTAAATTAAACCAAATAGCCGGTTAGGCAGATTCGGCGTTAGCAGCTGCCTCCCATCGAGCCCCCAGTGCTCCCCGGCACAAAGCCCGGCAGTGCCGGTGGGAGCAGCCGCAGAGCCGGGGACCGTCCCGAGGAGCAGGAGACTCCGCAGCCAGTTTGCGGCGCGGGGATCACCTCCGCGGCGCCACGGGGGGAAACGAACCCAGGCAGAAATGCCATGAGGAGGAGGAGGAGGAGGAAATCCAGAGTTTACGCTGAGGAGGAAGGCTGGACCACGGGAGGTCCCAGCCGGTGTCCTGGTCCCCAAGACAGGGATGCTCCCCTGGACCTCGGGGATTTCCAGCTCAGCACCAGGAATGAGATCTGATGCATCAGAAAAAACAAACATCTTAAAATAGGCAGGCAGCCCCGGCAGGGAGGCTCACGCTCCCACGCCAGCTTTACTTCTCCCTCGTCTGCAGCACCTGGAGCCATTTTCCTGCTCTTCTGCTTCAGTTCTCCTGCAGGTCTCACCCAACATCTCCCCACCCCTGGCCGCCAGCTTTGGGCTCGAAAGCAAAGGGGGGTTTCTCACCCCGGCTTCTCGACGAAGCCGCTCCCCGGCTTGGCATCGGCAGGCGGCCAGGGATGCTCCGCGCCGCCCCGGCCAACCGTGCCACGCAGCACCGCAGAAAATAGCTCCAGCACGGAGGGAGGCCGGCAGCGTATCTCCTGCGAGCCATGCCCAGCTTCGGCACCCTCAGCAATTTTCTATTCTCTCAGCAATTTTCTGTTCTACTGAATTAGTAGTTTGTATTGAATTAGTATTCATTTTCCCTAATATGATATATAAGCATAATCATGTTAGTGACTTTGATATCGCATTAGGCTCTACCGTCGGCATGCAGCCCGGCCCCAGCAGCGCCGGGCGGGGAGCCTCCAGCTCCCAAACGCAGGGCCCGATCCTGCTCTCACCGACCTCCCCCAGCCTCACGGCACAGGGCTGCTCCGCCGAGCCGAGGTCCCCGCTGCGGGCACGGCCAGGGCAGGATTTCCCCGCTCGCGATGGATGCAAACCAAAATAAAGGGTGCCACACCCTGAACGAATAACCCGTTCAGCTAAAATAAGATTCCCGAAAGCTGCAGCCGCACAGCAGCACCCTAATGGCACCCGCTCCCCCGGGACGTGTCCCTGGCGGCACCGGGTGCTCCTCTCCTCACAATTTAGGAATTAAAAGCCGAGCAGCGAGCGGGATGCAGGCAGGTAGATCAGGGTTACGGCAGGGCTGGGGGATGCTCGCTCCGCTGCAGCCAAGAGCGGGCCTCCCGTGGGAAAACCCCAGCCAGCACCGAGCCTGCCTCAGTTTCCCCATCAGGATGACCGAGGGCTCTGCAGGGCACCCGCAGACCCCGGTGCAGGCACACGGCCCCGGTCCTTAATTAGCCGATGAACTTGCAACGAGCACAAGCAGCAAGAGGGAGACGGAGGGGGCCCGGGACGGTCCCCACGGGGCGCAGGGAGATCGGGGAGGGAGGGAAGGGAGCCGGGGCCAGCACCCAGGGCTGCTGGCGGGCACAGACTGGCGGCTCCGGAGCCAGTCCGGCACGGTTCAGCGCGTTTGGCAGCGGGACAGGAATGGGCTTTATGTCAGAATCCCGAGTTGCATGGCCAGCGCTCATCTCCCCGCTGCCGGGGTGGAGCGGCCAGCAGCGGGTAATGGTTAGCGATCTGCCGCATCCCTAATTAGCTCTTTTATGGACTCAAATAAATTGTCTTCGCGTTAACATGAAAGCGTGTTTCTTTTAATCCGCTGCCCACGAGGCTCTGACAGCATCACGCCTGCGCCTCCGGCAGAGATGCCCTTGCCCACTGCGGGTGCGAGCAGCGCCGGGAAGGACCAAAAGAGCACCGGGGCCGGAGCAGAGCTGCCCCTCGCGCATCGGCCAAGATCAGAGCGGTCACGTTGTAAGATCAGCACATTTTACACATATTTTATATATTTTGGGTTTTTTATATATATAAAATATATATCTATATCCCCTAGCTGCTGATGGCCATGCGGACACCCCAGGAGAGCCGGCAGCTCCCAGCACCAAGCACCCAACCCGGCGCCCGGAGGTTCCCCCAAGAAAAGCGCTCCCGGCCACGCACAGATGTGTACGCGCCCGTGCAAACACGCACACGGACGCATATTTTCAAATCCTAAGAAAATCCGGAGTCTTCACTGTCAGTGCTGTATATCACTTTGAGATATATACCATATTAGCCAAAAGAACTGAATTATATTGCATTCATGATGCAATTAAACACTTCACTAGGAATCAATGTAAAACTGATGAGGCCTGAAAGTAGTGCATATGGCTTAGAACATTATAAAACATTACCTTCACTCAAATCCTTTTCAGTAGCAATTTAAATCTTCTTACAGTTACTGCTGCCAATGGTAAACCATCTACTGATTCATAACAGTGCATGGGAACGAATGAATTTTTTTAAAAATTTATTCAACTACTAAATTACCCATGAAACCGGAATAGCTGACAGGAGTAATCTGAATTATTATTAGCTCTGCAAGTATTCTGCATTAGCCAATTTAAAACCACGGCTCACAGGCAGAAACCAGTTAGTACAGGCAGGGTGTTAAATGACTGCCATAGTTCTTCATTTTACTGCTGCTTACGTTTAAAGGTCAAGAGATAAAAATTACATATGACTGCAAACACAGAAAGGGTGTTTATCTTTTTTTTCCCCCTACGAATCAGGTCAACCAGAAACTTTAAAAACATTTGGAGATACGATCGGATAAACCACGATGCCTCTGAACTACCCCAGGATTTAGGAGGGGCGCACGGAGGCTGCACCGAGGGGGGTTGTTCTTCCTCCTCCTCCTCCTCATAGTTTTTCGTGCCAGAAAAATGGGAGAAAACGGGGAAGAAATGGTCCTATCCTCCGAAACATGGGCACAGCATCATGACCCGATGCCCAGCCGAGCTGTGGCTGCAGGACTGACGCACCGGCTCACCCCACGGTCACGGGGGGTCCCGCTGGCAGCCGGAGGGGATCTCTGACCCCTCTCCATCACCTCCGCCACGGAGCCAGCACCGGGACCCGCTCACAGGAGGGTGAGCGATTCAGCCCCGGCTGAAATCCCCGCCGGGCTCCTAATCCACGGGCTGATCCGTCCGAAAGCAAAACTACCTGGGGATGGGGGCACCAGCTGCTCCCGGCAGGGGAGACCCTGGTGCCCCCCAAAACAAGAGGAGGGGGTGACACCCAGGGGCAGGCACCCACCGCACCATAAATCCCCCCGTTTATAAAGCCCCGTTAAGGTGAGAGCAGCCCCCTCGGGTGCCAAATGTGCCGCAGCCCTCGTTTACCCCAGCAAGGCAATTAAAGTCTGTGCAAGGCAGGGGGAGGGACGGGCGCAGCCCCGGCACAGGCACCCTCGGGGTCCCCACCTGCCTGTTTGGGGGGCGAGGAAGGTGTCCCCACCCCCAAACAAAGGCAGATCCAGCATCGCGATGGGCAAAGCAATGCCGAGAGCCGCCCCGGCTGCGTCCACATCCCACGAGGATCTCGCCGCTGGCTTTGCCAGTTTTCCATGGATGAAGAGGGCAGGACGGGGCAGGTTTCCAGGCAGAAGCCCCCAGTGCCGGCGCGGAGCGGAGGCGGTGTCTCTTTAACCGCCCATAACACTGCATCATCCTTTCTCTTCCTATTTTCAGTTTTATTAGCAAAGCAGCACAATGTTTATACTAGTGGGTATTACATTTGCCAGAACAATTACAGTATGACAAATGGCACATCAATGTAATCCATCAACTCGGCCGAGACAGGAATCCTTTATCCCAGGCTGCCATTAATTCCCAGCTGGGTCTCTGGGGTCCCATGCGTCAGTAACCATGACAACCCAGGGGACGCCGGGCAGCAATGGCATCGCGCCGGAAGAGACGGGCACCCCGGCAGGACACCGGGATTTCACCTTCGGCACCGGCATGTCAGCCTTGGGATCAAACGTGGGGGACATTCGCGTGGCGAGACCCCTCTGTGCAGCATCTGGATCACGCAGGAACCCCAAGTCAGCGTGGGGACACTGGGAGAAGCTGTAGAGGACGGTGGCACGGGAGGACGGTGGCACGGGAGGACGGTGGCACAGCCCAGGCTACGGCAGACAGCTCCCATGTGGATTCTCCAGTGCCTAATATGACGACTGTGCCCACATCCCCTCTCTCCATGGAGGACAATCGTTCAAGGTGTTTTTCCCTGGCAGCCTAACAGCCCATTTTCATGAAAGTTTTCAGAATATCTCTTAAAATATCTCCAATAATTGGGTTAAAATTAACCAAAGGAATCCAACGTTACTGAGGGGGATGGACACCGAGGACAAGCCAGGCACGGGGGGACAGGGCTCCCTGCCCCACGGCGCGGGCTGAGGGGGGATGAAGGCCACGGAGCTCGCCGGTCGGCTCACAACGGCGTTCTGGCAGCTGGGGAGCCGGCAGCGCATCCCGCTCCGCACAAGCCCCAGTCCGGGGGGATGGCTGGAGGGCTCCTGCCCACCCCACTGCCTGGGGCCACGTCCCCGTCAGCTCTGAAGACCCCCAAAGACGGAGGTCCCACAGCTCTCTGGTCCAAGGCTGCATCTCTCCCGTGCGGATGAGCTTGTTCCTTCCAGCTGCATCCCCCAGGATGGAGACCCTTGCCCAGCCCAGCGACCTCGGAGCACGCATCTGCCGGGCCAGGGCTTGCGCGTTTGGAGAAACGCACCCTTGGCACGAGCTGATGGATTTGGGGTCTGAACAGCCAACATAGACCCCTCCTCTGCTTCCCACTGACCATCTCCGGGAGGAGACTGCAACTTCCACGAGTTTCCACAGCCCGCGGTGGGCTTGAAGCCGTGAGCAGCATCTCCAGCACGAGCCGGGATCACGGCTGCTCCCTGAGCACCGAGTTCGGCAGCAACCACATGTCTCAGGACCCAGCAGGGCAAAACCCCAACTGCCCCAAAAGTCGGTTACGAGATGCGATACGGCTGCACCGACCCACGGCCAAAACTGGTGATGCCTGGGCAGGCACAGCCGCTGCCGGGCTCCCCCAACCCCACTCTGGGAGCCGCCCCAGGTGCTCCCTTCCCACCCGTGAACGCACAGCTTGGCCGTTTCTTTCCAAAAAATTAGATATATTCCACCAGGCAAGAATTCCCAGGGGCCGGCGCATCTCCCAGATGAGGGAAGGAGCCAACCGCTGCTACTCAGAAGCCAAAACCAAGAGGAAAATCAAACCCTCCCCACGGCCACGCTCTCCAAAGCGCCGAGGGGTTTCTCCTCCTCTGCCAAATTGATCTGGCCCCGACCCAAAGCCGTACGCAGACAGCCTCAACTACCTCCCCCATTTTATTAAGCCATTACCAGAACCATCTTATCCCCATTTATAATATTCGATACATGGTCTGAAGACTTCTCTAATCCAGTAATTAGATGCAACGCTTAGATGGATGAAATCGGGATGGTATTTTACACAGTTACACTGTATTTTCCAAGGGTCTGCCCTGATTTCAACCCCCCGAGCGGTCGGCTGTTGCAGCCAGAAAGGGCTGGGCTCGCTTTTTGGAAAGCGGACGGGTTTGTGGGGTAACGCCGCCATCCCAAACCCCTTTTGCCTCCGTCGGGCTCCCCTCTCATCCCAGCCCAGAGACAGGCAGAGCACAAATACCCAGGAATATCGGCAGAGCATCCCCACCCAGCACAGACCCCATCCCTTTCCCCATCCATCCCCACCCAGCACTGAGCCGGCAGGAAAATTAAGGCTTTTCCCATCTTTCCATAGGTAACAGCACCGGCCACTGCGGCTGCCACAATAAAACCATTTTCTCTGCAGCCTCTCCCACGTGCGGGGCCAGGAGACAGCTTTATCCCCTTGAATCCTGTAAATCATCTCAAAGCCATCCTCGCAATTTATAGGTAGGACATTAAACATTATAGCCACTGACGGCATCAAATTACACTTGAAAAAATGAGTTCTGCCGGAAAATGAATTTAAAAACGAAATTAAATTAAAACCTAACTAAATTAAAATTAGGTTTCTAAACTAAAATGACTTTTTAATATTTTCAGGAGGGGGAAAAAAAAGAAACAACCCTTCTGTCAACTAATAAAATTTGCCAGCGTCTTTTATAGCTGACAAGTCCTGTCTGAGAGCGATTCTGGTCATGCTGCATAATAAATAACTGGAATAGAAAAGGCGGGCGGAAGATGGGACGATCAGCTGTGCGTCTCGGCTCCTCCAAAGAGGGCTGGGAAAGGACAGAAATACCCCCAAAGCAATTAAAACATAATCATGATTAACACAATCTTGAGCAAACGGCCTGATGGGGCAAATCCAGCCGCCACTGCTCTGCTGTAATGATGCTGATGCAGCCCCGGTGCGCTGGCGGGACGTTTGGGGACCGTCCCTGCAGCCCCGGTGCGCTGGCGGGACGTTTGGGGACCGTCCCAGCCCATCGGTCATGCGTCATCCCACGGGGATGCTCAGCCAGGGGTGTCGGAGGGAGGTTTGCTGATGCAGAACCCAAGGGATTGGGGAAGAGATACACCTAGCGGACGCTAGGAACGAGGGCATTTAGATCTATCTTTTCCCCAGGTCCATTCCCTGTCAGATCCACAGGGACTCATCACCCCCTACAAATTTCGCTCAGTCTCACAACCACCAGCTGAAAGGACGCGGATGGGGACCGTGGACCACAGCATCCCAGACGTCAGCTGAAACATCAGCGACCAAGCTCCCTAAGATACCACCTACTCGGTTTGTCTCATGCTCAAGGCTCCAAACCATCAGCTGAAGCTTCCTAAAGTCTCTCCCCAGTCATTAATGGCGGTAATTAATTCATCTCGCTTTTTAAATAGCGTTCGATGTATGAGTCTGCCTGCTCGCATCTTGATCTCGTGTTGTCAGGGCTTTGATAGAAGAGATACATAAACAGCCTGGGTGACCATACGTCTATCGATTATTAGTGCAGGCAGATTTAAAACAAACACCGTAATAGGACACATCCAAACGAGCTTTAGGAGACGAGAGAGATCAAGCATGCAGCAAGCGGGTCTACACAGCCTCGTCTGATAATTCCCAGTATCCAGGAGGAGTTTGCAGGTATTTGGGAAAAGCATCTGGAGGAGTAACGCTGGGCGGATGCTAGAATAGAATATAGAATATAGAATATAGAATATAGAATATAGAATATAGAATATAGAATATAGAATATAGAATATAGAATATAGAATATTTGCAGTTGGAAGGGACCTACAATGATCATCAAGTCCAACTGCCTGACAGCTTCAGGGCTGACCAAAAGTTACAGCAAATTATTAAATGCCTCTTAAACGCTGCCAGGCTTGGGGCATCAACCACCTCTCTAGGAAGCCTGTTCCAACATCCCAAACCGGCGCGGTCCTCCTAACCACCCATACACGATGCTGAGCCGAGTAACAGAAGCTCAACCAGCACCGCATCCCTTTTTAAATGCTCTTTTTTCTCTCTCAATATTATTTATTGCTCCGTTAACTTGGCAGTTCCCTCGGTGGGGAACTTCCCCCCCGCCCCGACTCGCTGCTGCTTCACAAGATGCCAGACTCGGGGCTAGCCTGCCAGACGCCAACCCATCGGTCCTCTTTCAACAACATTAATTATCTCGAGCTTTCCATAACAACAAAAAAAAAATCTTGACCCCACTGGCTGCCAATAGCAGAGAAGCTTGCGGAGGAAAAGGCTTTTATCTTCGCATCTCAGAGAAGAGCCTCGTGTTTGATCAGTCAGGGGTTTTTTTTTTTTTCTTCCCTCTTTGTACATTTTGAACTTTATGGACTGATTAATTCCTCCTATCGCAGTAAACTGCTGTGTATACTCTTGAGTACTTGATTTTCTTTCTATTAGAAAATAAATATCTTCATAAGAAATTAAAAAAGCTGAGCACATCCTTGCTCCGTAAGCAAGTTGGAAAGAACCTCAGCCTGGAATAGTGGGATGGAGGAGGGGAAAGAGGCGAGTTGAAAAGATGTCTTTATTTTAAATTAAAGTTCAGGATTAAAGGCAGCAGGCTTTCAAGAGTTATTGTGAAAGCCTTTTTAAAAGTCCCAAGTGCGTAGTCCATAATCTTCTTTTAAATGGCTAAATTTAGAACAAGAAACCCTCCAGCCCTCCGCGTCTGGCGCACGGCACCAGCCAGGGCTTGGGAGTTGGGTTTTTTATGTGATCGCTGTTTCACAAATACCGAACAAGATCTAAACTATTTTTGTAAGCCCTGGGTCCACAAAGCCTGGCTTTCCTGGGCTCGGTATCAATAGGAGAACAAACAAGCACCCGTCCCTGCTGCCCATCAGCACGAAGGATGAAAGCCAGGAGAAAGAGATTGGAGCCATTGAGTTCAAAAGTTAATTCCTCGGGTTAGGCAGGGAAGGCAGAGGCAGGCACCAGCCCCAATATCGACAGGCCAGATCAAAGACCCTGTTTATTGTCATTTATTCCCTACTTTTTCATTCCGCCAAATTATTTTAACCCTTACCTCTTCTCAGAGATCAATGGGCTGGCTGGCAGAAACTCCGAGCTGGTCACAAAAAAATACAGTTTACATTTTACTCTCTACCTTCAGTTTAATCACGTCTAAGAAAAAGGATTTGAATGAGTTCGCAGCTATTCTGGATGATAAATGCTTCCAGATTTATGGTAGTTATTCATGCAAGGACTACATTACATGTAAATCAATACCATAAAGAACAATTTGCTAAAAATATAAATACCATGTTTAGGCTTTAACGATATTAGCAAAGTGGGATTCTTCGTGGCTGTATGTAGAATAATTGCACCTGCTCGAGTGCCCAAGCTGAGATCAGAATAGTGCTGGATGCGAGTCCACCCTAAAAATAAGAACTAACCGCAACGCCTGCTCTTCCAAAACAGCTCCTCAAGCCCCGAGGCTCTGGGGGACTTTGCTCTCCAGCCACACGGATGCTTGGTTACAGAAATCACAAATAATTTGCAAATAAATGCAAAAGCTGCTGCAAACCCACTTGCAAGGATTCGCCAGCCGGCTGTACAGACCTCCCCGCTCCTGCCCCTGCGTCTCCCACTGCAAACCGGGGCTTTTCCACCGTGAGATACACACCAGCGTGCCCACCACCCGCGGGCTCCTCCTTTGGCCGATTACCGGGGCAGGCAGCAGAGATAAATAAACTTTGGGTTTATTTTTGTGGTGGTTTTTGGTTTTCCCACTCCGCCGGGCATCCCTGTCCCACAGCCGGCAGCGAGGTGGGATGTGCCACCCGCACCCAGGATGGGCGCAGGGAGAAGAACCCTTTCCCCCCGGGACCAAGGGCTGTGCTGAAGAGAGACATCTCTCCCTGTAACTACATAACTCAGAATAAAAAGCTGAAGCTCGAACACAGCGCCAATTAATGCAGGAAGCATCGATTTCTGTACGGCACCAAGCTGGCTCATTAATTCCGGGTGCTCCTACAAGCCAATTCCAGCACCGGCCTCCCTGCAACAGGAGACAAACGGGAGAACATCGAAGGCTGAAATTCCTTCATGCACAGACCTTTTACCACCACGGAGCTTCAAAAAAAAAAAAACAAAAACCCAAACCACGTACCCTCCACCTCGCCCCTTCCCCGAAACCCCCATTTCGGCTACTGGTGTTGCAAAGCCACACGAGCCAGCGTCCTCCCGCCTCTGCGGGGACGGGGACGATGCTCGGAGGCGAGGGACAAGCCACCTCCACGTGCCTCGGCTCAGCCCTCGCAAAAGCCCCTTAACCCCTCGGTCTGTCAAACGACACCTTCTTCCCCCCCCAGCGTGGATGAAGGCAGCAGGGTGGGGGGGTCCCCCCGAGTTTTTGGGGAAGCCACTGGAAGTCACTTCACCTCCTGCAAAGCATCGGAGACCGAGGGCGTCTCCCCACGCCGGGAGCCTGCTGCCTCAACCAGCCCTGGGGGGGGGCCGGGATGCGGGAACGGGGGTCAGGCAGCCAAAAAATAGCCCCGAGGGGGGGTGAAGGTGCCTCCTTACCCCAGCACCGGGGTCCGTGCGGCTGGAGGAGTAGATGGAAGCTGCAGCTATGGGGATGGGAGGCAGGGGACCAGCCAGCTTGGCCACCCCCCAGCACCCAAACCAACCCCCCCAGCACCCAAACCAACCCCCCCAGCACCCAAACCAACCCCCCCAGCACCGTATGGACCACGGGGGTGGGATGCAGCAGACAGCAGGGAGGGCGGCAGCATCCTCCCCGCTGTAACGAATGCCAAATCTGGTTTGCACTTGACGGAGCCTGACAAGAGCAACAATCACAGATTAGTAAGAAAACTTCTTGCTTTTCAACAAAGGTTAATAAATAGTGACAGCATTAAGTCTCTTCTGATTAACTATGCTGAAAGATATTATTGCTGTTTGTAACACGGAATCATTATTGGATTAAGCACAGTGTATAAAAATGAAATGTGAGTTTTAATCTCAAACGCAGGCTCTCCACGCTCCGACACAGACCAGGCAACTCGCAAAAGCTTCCTTGTATTAAAATTTCGTGACTCCGTCTGTGGAGAGATACCATCTGAAGTCGCCTCTCTCCTTTCTGGGGGATTTTTTTTTTTTTCCTTTTTTTTTTTTTTTTTTTTCTCCTTTCCTCAACTATAACAAAGCCACCGCGACTTGACTTGAGAAGCATCTAAAAACGAGCTACATGTTCTGGCTAAAATTAAGCCCCAAATCCACTGTCATTTCCAAATACAGCATCTCCCGGGGAGGATTTCACTGCGCTCCAGTCCCCGGCGTGGAGAGGGCAGGGACCAGGGCAAGGAGCAGGAATTGCCGCGCTAATTAAGGAGGCACTAAATTAAGCGCTTCTGCTTGTGCGTGACCACCTCCGTGCTTCCTCACCCCATGGCTCTGGGCAGAGACGTCTCGGGGGGGCAATGCCCAAGGGCAGGGGGACAAATCCAGCGCTGGGCGTCACAGCGGGGCATGGGATGGGGCATGGGATGGGGCATGGGATGGGGCATGGGATGGGGCATGGGATGGGGCATGGGATGGGGCATGGGATGGGGCATGGGATGGTTCAGTTGCAAGGGACCTACAACGATCACCTCGTCCAAGATGTTCAAAGGGAAAAGAGTTCTAAGAAAACAGTTAAAAGCAGAACTCCCGAAGCGAGAAGACTGAACGCCGCATCCCGGCTGACGCCGCTTGTGTCCCTACAGCGGAGAGAGGGAAGGGAAAACCTTCACACAAACCTCAGGATTTGCTGTAACCAAACCATTTCCATCCGGCACCCAGGGCAGCTGCTCGCAGGGCACTTGTGCACAAACCCGACACTCAAAATAGAAAAAAGGTGCTGCTGCGTTTAACGGGACACACTCGGGCCAAATCCAGGCACAACACAGCCTAACGTCAACATAGTTACACCAGGGAGGAATTTTACCCATTTCTACTCAAAATTGTCTATTGAAAAACAAAAGCTCGTGATCCAGCAGAATTTTGTCAGCTTGGGGGCACGTTTGGGATTCCTCCCTCCAACCCTCCCACCAGGACTTAAAATACCTCCAGGCTTGGCTGGGAGAAAATCGGGGGGGGATTAAAAAGAAAGCTAACAGTGGAAGTGGTTCTTTTTCACAGAAAATGCCACTTTTATGAAAAACAAGATGCATTTTCTCCAGAAAAGGCACTTCTGCAGATGATCTCGCTTGAAATACTGGGAAAAACAAATCTGAGCATCTCCCAAAAGAGATTTTTGTTGTTTTATTTTAGGAGGATTCTCTCATGTTTATCATTCATAATGTTGGTATTACACCTTCCTTATTTCACTCCACAGCACTGGGGCCAGTTTATAACATGACATAATAGCTTAACTATTCTATTATTATATTTTTTCTTATTTTTATTTTTAAAATCATTAAGAGCAGCTGCTAGTTAGCACCGATTGAAACCCCTTATCTTCTTTTCCAGATGAAAGGGGGGGGTCTGTTTGTTGGAATGAAACCAGTTTGCACCTAGATCAAAGTCTCCGCTGTTTGCTTCGTCAGAAAAGTGTTTGACACTCGTGTCAAAGCGTCAAACTATTTCATTACCACGCAAAGCGGAGACACTTTGACTAGAGGAGATAAGATGCTTCCATCAATCAGCATCCAGAAACAGCCTCCCCACCATGATTAAAAAAAAAAAAGAAATAATAAGGTGGTTTCAGCCGCAGCATTCAAACTGTGGACGCATTAACGAAGCGACGTAGTAATAAATAACGGCACGAAAGCAAAGCCCAACAGCAACGCATGAGCATCCCATGATGCTCCTTCTGGGGTCACGGGCCAAGGGGAAATACCACTTGATAAATGGGAAAAGAGGGAAAATAAAGACCCATTGCCCATGGGGAGGGGGATGCTGCTGCCGGCTCATCCCACCATCAGCCCCGGTGCCCCGGCTTTGGGGCAGGAATTTGGGGGATATCCCTGGCCTCGCAGGTGGGAAAAGATGAGTCAAGCCTGAGAAATGCCAGAAAGCCTAAAAACAACCCATCCCTCTGCCCGTGGAAAACAAAACGCCTAGGATGGAAAGCCCACACCTTCGTCACCTCGCAGCCCCGGCGCAGCTGAGGACGCCCGAGGGACGGGATGAACCAGAGGAACATCACAACGCCCTCCAATAAATCACCAGCCCGATGAATTACAGCCCAAGCCGACTTCTTCTGCGGGGGGTCAGTCACCAGAGCCCCCCCAGGCAGGCAGCCCCGCGCGGCGGGCAGGGCTCGGGGACCTCCACGAAGCCAAGGAGCCACCTATGAAACCAGGACCAGGACAGCAAAGCCCCAGGAGGGAGCGGGGACCCCTCGGATATAGCAAAGGAGATGGCGGCAAGTTGGATCACGTCTTAAGGGACTCATGGCATGCGCAGAGTGCTTCTGCATTTGGAATGGACAGAAATTGGTTACAAAATGTAATTAGAAAGCAAGATCTTAGGTGCCGTCAGCTTCATCTCCTCTGCAAAGACCACGTAGTAGCAGTTGGTGGGCAAAACTGCTTTGGTGAAACACGCCTGAGATGTGCTGCTCCCTATTTCTGCCCGTTCCTCCCAAATCCCATCTCTTGCAGCAACGCGTGGTCGGGGGCTACGTGGTGACACGAGACCGGGGGACACTTGTGCTTGATGCCAGGAGGCGGCTCGGCATCCCCGCATGGCACCGTCCCCCCGACACTGCCGAAAGTGGGGATCACACCACCAACGGGACGCGGGATCTTCTTGACAGTGGGTGCAAGGAATGTGTTTGTTCAAGGGAAAACAGAGTTGGAAGCAGCAGCCAGCCGTGGTGGAGATCAGAGAAAAGCCTGCTCAGATCTGGCCGCGCTGGAGGAGCCGGGCGGGAACACTTCATCCCTATGTAAATACAGCCACCGTCACGCCGGCAGAGCCGCCGGCTCCGAGACCAGCTAGAAGTTATCAGCTGAGCGAATTCTGCTGGTTTAATTTTATATTGCCTCCAGGCACATTCACCTCTCTGATTTTCCCCCCACACTCTCTCTGGAGGAGGGAGACTTACTCCTCGGGCTCACCCTCCGATAGGATCCACAGGGATTTACAGAAGCAGGAGAAGAGCGGCACGACCCGCACCAAGGATGCTTCCCGGGTTAATCCAGGTCGGAGGCAAGCTCCCGGCCGGAGCGAGCCATTTGGGGTGCGGATGCAGATCCTCTCCGCTGACCTCTTTGCAAACTCCTCTTGCAAAATTGGTTTTTAGCAAAGCCACTTATCACCTTAACCATCTATCGATTCCCTGACTCCTGGCCAGAGCTCCCAGGATCCAATAGAGCGTGGGCAGGAAAAGCAGGAAAACACGGCTGCAAGCGAGGGCACTGAAGCACCCGGCCGAGATCACCCCGGCGAAAGCAACGGCCCCGACCGCAGGCGAGGGTGGTGGTCGGAGGCTCACCGGGAACGTCAGCGCCTCGGCTTGGGGCAAACACCGCTGGGCAGAAAACTTCTGCTATTTTTTTGGCCACGACCAGCAGAGGAAAGACGCAGGTGAGGCAGCTCCATCCCACCAGGGCCAAATCCTGCCCTCTGCTGCGATGGCATCGCCAAGCCGGGACCTGCGCACGACTCCAGCACGATGGCAGTTGCAAAAGGGAATAGATGAATAACCCTCCCCGAGCATCCTTCTCCAGGGATCGCGCGTCGCCTAAATCCGAGCTCCGACGCCAGGACCGCCGGGAAGCGGCCGACGCCAGGACCGCGAGTGGCCCCGCACGCTTCCCGGCAGTATCGATCTCCCAGCAGTAACAGCCGGGAGAATTTTGCTTAGCTTCAAATACCTGGCGATCATGAATTCTTTGGCCACAAGGTTATAAAGCATTCTTTAAAACATGAGAAAAAGATTAAGCCTGCTTATAGTTAATAATATACCGTACACTGCTCTCAAGCTGGCTGTTTGCTATCGAGAGCCTACTATTAGACACTTATTTAAAAGGCCTTTCAAGGCTTCCCAAGAAAGTGCCATTATGCATTTTTTTCCCTGGCAAGAACTACTATAGATAAACATCAATTCGCTCCTGCAGATCACAGTCGCAGTAAATAAATTTTTCAGGAAGCTAAGTTCCATACAAAGCCTCCTCAAAGCTCCCATTTCACACAACGTCAATGTTTGGCCTCTGAGAAATAAAGAGCTCTAAGGTTGCTTTATCCAGAGCTAAATTATCAATTGTAGCTGCCTAAGAAAAAAAAAAATAGGACATTTCAATGAGAAATCCGTGTGGGAGGTAAACAACACAGTCGCTAGATGATGATGCCGGTTAGAGACAAAATGGGGAAAGACTGGGATTTTGCTGGTGATTGATCTGGACCCTCTGCGACGGCGTCTGCAGCCCCGAACGCCATCGCTGCGGCTCCGCGTCGGCGAGGGTAAGGAGGGAGCAACCAGCTCCGGGCAAGCTCAGCAGCCAGCGCTTGTGCTATTTTCTTTTATAGCTTTTTAAAGTAGCAGACTGGGATTATCCATTATAAAGTATTTGTCACCAAAAAACCCCACACCGGTTATAACCGTAAAAGCCGCAGCTCCTCGGATCGCTCGCGAGCTGCTTGCGGAGGCGGGATGGAGGGAGAGCCGCCCGGCGCCCGGCTGAGCCCACGGCAGCCGCGGCGCGCCGGATTTTGCCGACTCAGAGGGTGGGAAGGAGTTACGACCCCTCGGGGTCCAAAAGTGCTTTTTGAAGCAGCTCGCCGGGGTTCAGCCGCAGGACGGGATGGGAAGGGAGGGCAGGAAAAGCGCCTGGGCTCAGCCCTACCTAACGATGCCCTCGCCATTCGCGGCGGCAGAGCCGGCACTGTCGCCGCGTGGCGTCCGCGGGGCTGCTGCCCACCCAGTAACGGGGTCCCCGGGGGGCACATCCAAACCCCCAGCTCAGGGCTCGCCGGCGCTGTCGGAGCCAGGACCGTGCTAAGACTCAGGATGCTCCATCTGCTCTTTAAATAAAGAGATGCTGGGCTCTGTTATCGTTTCATTATTAGCCAAAAAAATAAAAAAAAGAGACCGAAACAGAGAAACCCTCCAGGCCCGGGTCACGCGCCCCGGCAGGAGGGGTTCTGCCATCAGAGGAGGGATGGGCACGGAGGACTGCTGCCAAAAGGCGAGCTGCGTGCTCCCTATAGCAAGACCTAACAACCCTGCGGTGCCCAAAACGGTTGGAGCTTCATACCGAGCTAAATGACTTCAAAAAAAAAAAAAAAAAGAAAAAACAAACCCACGGAGGAAGGAGGACAGGACTATGTGCCAGTCTCGGTAACTCCAGATCAAATCAGCGCAGCTTTCGAGCAACACAAGGGTTGCACCCGTCAGCCTTGGGACTGTCATGACCCAAAATGGGGTCACAGACCCAAAACGAACCCTGAGCTGCAAAGGAGCAACCCCCTCGCATGCCCTTAAATCGCAAACGAAGCAGCAAAGCACCGATTCCAACCCCGCCGGTGCAGTTTGCTCCCACCGCACTGCACCGCCGGGGTGGCAGAACCAGCCCCGGTGCGATTTTGGGTCAATCCCGTCCAAAGCAATGACACTAAAAAACCCAGGGACTCACCAGCGATTCATTTACTCAGTTGCTAAACACAAGGGCAATTTTGAGAGTTAATAAGTTACCAGAGGAGCCGCTGCCTTTCTCAAGCACAAAAACCGGGCAGCTCCCCATTGCCCAACACCAGCGGCTGAAGACTGATCATCTCCATCGATGCTTTCTGAGCACCGTTATTAAATAAAAACCAGGTCAGCTGCCCTTCTACTCTTTGCAAAAATGTTTTTCTTTCAACTCATCTCAGAAAATAACCACCAGATGCTCAGAGAAGCACATTTTCCATCACTAAAATAAACTTAATTTTGAAGTCGTGAACTTGTGACACCCATTGCTCTCTTGAAAATAAAACCGCCAGGGATGATAATATGCATATTTAACCTTCTGATGTTGCTAATGTTTTTAGCAGAAACTGGTATCTCGCCCATGCCTGCGGAGAGGCACGAGAGCCCCTGAGCTATTGCTGCGGCGATCACCAAACACCTCTTGCCTGCAGCGTTACCTCCAGGTTATAGAAACGAGCCTGTGGGCTTGTGGCACTGCAATAACACCGGGCAAAGCCCTGAAGGAGATGCACGACACAGCCGGTTGTGGCCAAAGGCCAGAAAACAGGGGGGACATGGGTGCCCACGTGGGGCTGGAATAGGCTACGGCACCCAGTGGGGACCAAGGAGCTCATCCTGCTGCCAGCCAGAGGCTTCAGCACACTTTTCCTGGTGCTTAAATCATATCCCATCAAATAAAAAAACCCAAAAAAACTACATATATAAGTTTATAAATACACCCAGTTTTAAATAAGAGGCAACTCTTTCAAGAAAAAAATGGAGAAGAAAAAAACCTGCCAGGAGCAAGCCCCCACCCAGCCACAATCTTAATTGATCCGTGGCAAGAGGGAAAATATTTATTTAGGTTAAGGAGGCGGCCAGAAGGCACAAGTTTTAAAAGTAAAATCCCAAAGCACCCAGGGCAAAACCATGCAAATTGCCATCACGACCGAGTTCTTCTCTACATCAATATCTGCCGGCACAGAGCGTCCCCAGCCAGCCGCCGGCGCCCAGCCGGCCACCGCAGCTCAGCGGTACGCCAGCGACACGCTTCCCAAAGTCACGTTTATGAGACCTTTGCCTTTTCTTATTAAAAAATAGAGTTTCATTTTCAGGGAGTCCCGTAATCACGGTTGTTAACACTTGCTTCAAGCCACAATTTTGACCCAGCGGATTCCACTTTGGGGGGGAAAAAAATAAAACCAAATGTATTTTATGCATGTCTTTATAAAAAGAAACGCATGTGGTTATAAGACGCAATGCAATATGTCAAGTTTGGGACGCTTTTTGTGCCCCAAGTAATCAAAAAAATTAAAAAAAAAAAGCATCTGCCCAGGTCCCCACCCAGTATTTAACTTGTGATGGGAATCCAGCTCTTTTAGTATTACCCATCAAATCAAAGTTACTCCCTCTGAAACTCGGCTCGCACCCAGGAATTTGGCCAGGACCCCCCTGCACCCCCCTGGGGTTTGTGCCCTGCTCTCCCAGCACCCACAGGCTCAGCCTGAAGGAGCTTCTTGGGCTCCCGCAGGGATGCTCGGGAAGGGGTGAGCCAAGCCCGCCCCCAAAGTGCTTTTATATATAAGATGTGGTGATTGGTAAGTAAATGTTTTGCCATGGAGAACAACAGAGAGCTAAACCAAAGCTTCGGCGGGCCCTCGGATCTCTTAAACAGCATCACAGGTTTCCTACCACATCAGTAGATGAATCAAATACCTGGTGATAATCCCGACGACTTCTTTTGGGGGAGCCGAGGCGAGGGGAGGGGGGGGGCAGGCTCCAGCCCCGGCGAGGATTTGCGTAAAAACAAACAATCCTGTAAATAACGAGACCCTCGTCCTGCCTCCACCACGCTACTCTTATTGAGTGAGTCAGATGTTCTGCTGATTAAAAATTGATCCATTTCAAAATCTAATCAACAGAATAGGATTCTTTCATATGTTATCAAGGCAGCTGCTGACAACAAAAACCAAACCTGTTATTAACCCATGAACCCCGATGACCTGAACCTGGCTGGGCTCTGCAACTGTAAATTATTCAGTAGTCCAAGAGCAATACCCGTAAGTCTGATGAATTTATGCCCCGACCGGAGCCGGTGGGGGTTAAAGCCAATATCACAGACCCGGGGGTCCCCGGGGAGGCGGTTCACGACACGCTGCCACTCTGTGTCATGCCTGGGAATACATTACCGGCATCTGCTCGGCTTCGCCTTGCAAATGTCTAGTCCTTTTTTTTGGTTTGGTTTTTTTTTTTGGTTGCTGTTGTTTTTTCAATGACTTGCTGGATTCAGCACGGCAGCGCAGGGAGCAGCCCCAGGCCGGCGGTGCAGCGGAGCCCGGGAGCTGCTCAAACCCGCCACCATTGAGCAAAATTCGTAGAGGGAACGGTCTGCATCCCTGCTTCAGCCATCGCCCAGCACTGCTGGATCAGCCGCGGAGGAACAGGGAAACTGGGGGAGAAATGGGGATTTTAAAAAAAATTTTAATCATTATTTTTAAGCCCCGCTTGCACTCCTCACCCACGCTGCTCAACACGGTGCCTGAGACATCGCAACGGGTTGATGTTGGGTATTGCCCTGCAGGTTGCCTCGTGGATGTTGCGTTATGGGCTGGGGATGTTTCTCCGCGGTCACACCGCGCCGAGGGGACACCCGGCTGGTGCGGGGCAGGCTTGGCTCTGCCAGGGTCCCAGCGCTGAGCCTGGGCGCCTGCGTACCGCTGACTCAACTCCCCCAAAAAATCCCCGTTCACCCAAAAGCACCCAGGACACAGACAAGCCCCAGCCTCACCGCAGGCTCCGTCCCTGCACTGCTGCCAGCACCCGGAGCGAGCCGGGATCGCCGCCGGCTGAGCCACAGCAGCATCGCTTGGCTCCCCAAACCTCAAATCAACGTCTTTCTGCATGTTTCAGGGGGGAAAAGAAAAAAGTAGCAGTTTTAAGTGCAGGTTTTGATGCTTTTGGGGGCAAAAACCCTCTGCCCAACACTGCTGAGCATTTTATCTCCTACCTGACGCTGCTCGGGTGCTGCCCCGGCCGCAGACAGCACCTCCCCGCAGGTTGATCCACCCGCCGTAAGAGCCTTGGACCAGAAGGGGGAAAAATTGGCACCACATAGAATCATAGAATCACTAAGGTTGGAAAAGACCTCTAAGATCATCAAGTCCAACTGTCAACCCAACCCCCCCATGCCCACTAAACCATATCCCTAAAATAGATCAAGCTTGAAGATAACGACAGCTCTTCTCTTAAATTGTAATATATTCATAAGCTTAATGACTCTCTGACCTCTCCTTAAAGCCCAAATAACCCCTGGGGAGCCCCTTTAGACCGGCCACTATCGATCCTGGCCGGGCTGCTGTCTCCCAGCCCGCGGCACCTCCTGGGGATGCTCCACGCATCGGGTGGGAGGCGAAACCCCGAAAAACCCGCTGGGTGCCAGCACCACGCCGGAGCTTTTCAGTTATTTAACAGTGAGCCCATCACCATCCTTCACCCCACAACCTCAGGGGGACCCCAACTGCCAAGGCACAGCTAGAAACACTAGATACTGACTGCTTTTTTTCCTATATTAAGTCCAACAGTGCTTTAAAAACAATGGATAGAGCCATTGGCAGCAGCAGCGCCCACAGGGATGCTCCCCGGCCGCCCTGGAAGCGAAGCCCGGGCTCCTCCCCGGCGGGGATTTCGGAGAGCTGCGCTCCCCCCGGCACATCGAGGCTGGAGTCACAGCCCGGCCCCGCGGCCCCCACGTCAGCGCACAGACGTCACCTCCGCCGATTTTGGATCCAAACCTCAGTTGAAGGCGTCGGGGCTGGGGGTGCGAGAGCAGGGCACAGTCCCCTCGTACGCAGGGGTGGGAGGAATAAAAAAGCAGCAGCAACTGGGCAGTGGGTGCCATCCCCACCAGTGAAAGACCCACGCAGAGCATTTTTGTGTTGGTTTTCCCTTTTTTAAAGCCTCCCCGGTTAAAGGCTGCGGGCTGGACATCCCCAGGCTCCGCAGTCGGAGCAGGTCGATCGCCCACAGAACTCTGGGACTGGGGCTCTAGGAGCCCCCCAGCTCTGGGGGACCTGGGTAACCCCCCGGCGGGCTGCAGCCCCGTGTCCCTCCTGCCCACCCGCTCCGGGGGTGCCCCCGGCGAGACCTCCCCGGGCGCCTCAGCATCCTTACGGGGATGCCGCCCGGTGGGATAGCAGGGCGGCTCAGAGGCGGAGAACGCAGCAGGGTTTTGCCTCTTGGTAAATCAGATATTCTGTACGATTTCATTATATTACAAGGTAGATATTGGGGAACAGGTCTTGAAAGAGAAACCGAGCGCAGGATCCGCCCCGGGAGCAGCCCCGTGCCAGCAGAGCCAGCGATCCATTCCTGCGATCTGCAGGGATGCACGTAAACAAGTACTGGGTTGTCTCGCCATCATCATCATCACCATCATCGCGGCTCCAGGGGCCGCAGCGGCTCCTCGGCGCTGCCGGGGCAGGCAGGCTCACCCAGCACCGGCCAGCTACCCCTCCGCTCCCTCGCTCTCTAATAATCACACTTGTGCAAAGCTGCTGCCGTACATAAGGAAAAGAGAAAACATCCTTGGAGAGCCTAACAATCAGACAATTTTTAAGATCACGGAGCATTAAACCATTCCCAATAGGGTTTACTAATCAAACAGCCAAATCCTTCATAACCAACCAATCCCTACAGAGCAATTAAATCCTTCCCCTTTAAAACACTTGGCACGCCGTCTGGGGAGAAAAAGAAAAATTTGCAAAATTCATTTGATAAATTAACCAGGGAAAAGAAAGAAGTGAATCAAGCTTTGTTCTTTTCATTTTTTTTAATTATGGAATTCACAATGCCTGAATAATGTTTAATAAGAACTATGAAAATTCCTAACAGTATTACAACACAACACAAAAGAATTAACCTGGTTACCGTGAAAAATTGCATATTTAATTAAGAACAGAGAGTTCAAAACTATCCAGAGATTTCAAAAGTACCGTTGCCTAAGGGGCTAAATTACACGCTCGCAGTGCTGCTAACAGGGCTGGAGCGCGCAATCATTACCCAAGTGTCCCCATTAAGTGACAATGGGCAGATGACATCAAATTCATTTCAAAAGCAACAGGAATTGAAGCGTTCGCTTGGGTAGCGGAAGGGAAAGCGACTATCCTGCTGGTATAAACCAGACCCCTTGTTGATAAAAGCAATAATTAAAGAATAATGTTAATTAGCTGCTTTTATTTGAAAGAAAAGTACAGTGGCAGGAGACGCTACCTCTGCAGCGTGCGCCGAAAGGAGAACGGAGCAGGCGAAGCTGCCGGCCCTGGATGGCTGCGGCCGTCCTGGATGCCGGGACACGTGCCGGAGCCGTGCCCTGGGCTGGGTCCCGCCGGCCCCGGGCACCCGCCGGCTCTGCCAGGGCTGGGGGGAGCCGGGAGGCGGTTGGGATCAGCCCAGCACCGCGGCCGGAGGAAGGGAACCGGAGCAGCACGGCCAGAGGACCCCGCTCCGCTGCGACCAACGTGGCATCAGCAAACGCTCACAGGGGGAGAGACCCCGTGGAGGAGCCTCTGTCGGCAACTTGGGTGCTGAATTCGGGGCCCAAAGGTGCTGCTGAGGGGAACCCTCGAGGGACCCAGCGTGATGGGAGAGCGGCGAGCCGCCGTCCTGCGGCGGACAGGCAGCTGCAGCATGGGGGTTCCCCGAGAGCCTTCCTCCTGCAGGGCACCATCCTCCCCATCACCCCGTCCCAGCCGCCGCGCGCTGCTGCATCGCATGCGGGCATCCCCGGGGGGTTTTAGCAAGGCTGCTCCCCCAAACCGTGCCCCCGCGGGGGGAGAGCCCACCGCTCCCCCCTCCGCCGAGAAAGTGGGGGGACGAGAAGGGTAATAATTACCCAGCTCCCGGGGATGAAGCAATGTTTGCCAACCGCTCCGAGCGCCGCAGATGAAGGCAGCTCTCCCCGTCGGCGTGATTAATAAAGAATAAATGTCCTCTGCAGCCAGGCTAAGCAATAACACACCGGCTCCGGCGCCGACGAGCGGCTGTGCTTACACCGCACATTACAAGACCCACTGCCAGCGCCAGGTAATACTTTATTATGTTATCCCGACGGAAGAAAACAAAGGATGCCCGAGGTCCTGACTTTGGTGTGAAACTGCAGGAGCGTTACCAAAGGCAACGGTAGCGTGCTCAGAGCGGCTGACGCACGGCGCAGCTCCCACCAGAGGAATATTTACACGGGGTTCAAATTGGTTATTTACTTTTTTAGAAATCCGTGTTGCAGAAGAGCTAGCTAGCACGCACACGCCAAGCAATTAATATTAAAACGGCCACGCGTTAGTGGCGAGTCGCTTAAACTGCGGCTAAATCAATACTCTGGGGTCCTGTTGCAGCTTTGGGGAAATCATTAAGTGCTACACCAAAGTAGTCAAAAAAATAATTACACAGCAAGGCCATATTAAAAAAAAAACACAACCACTGAAACCATTTTGGAAGGAGGTGTTCAGCCGCGTGAAATCGCGAAGCTCAACTTAAAAGAAAACCCACCAGCGGTGGGGATACGGCAAAGCAGCTCTTCGGCAGACCCGGCCAAAATAAATCCTATTAAATACCCAGATGAAGCTGAAGCAGCCCATCATCGCCCGCTGCCCTTCCGCCGGGATTCCTGCCTGCCAGCCCGGGGTGAGCAGTTATTGCCCCCCTGGTCCCCCCCCTACCCCGAGCCGGGATGCGGCAGCGCTGGCCGGGGAAGGGGCGGATGCTGCTGCGCCCCTGCTCGTTAACAAGCACTGCGGTAAATAACGAGCACTTCAGCTTTCCAGGCTATCTAAGCCTTTTGGCTAGATTTTACTGATGACCCCCTGCGGCTGGTGTCTTGCTGGCTTCGAGAGCTGGTTCTTCGTTGCGCTGATACATCCTGGATCTCTTTGCAAAGATGCCCCCGCGCTCCCCCCCGAGATCCTGCGCATGGGCAACCGAAACGGCGCACGCAGCCCTTCCCAGGGCCCTTCTCTGCGGGAGACGATGGACACGCGCACAGCCACGTACCCAGGGCATGGGCACAACCACCACGATGCTGCCAGGTCCCTTTTTTGGGGCGATTTACCCCAAGATGCTGGTTTGCAAGAATACTCCATCCCTTGCACCCCTGGAGCAGGGAAACTGAGGCACAAAGCCATCGCCCAAGGAAGCAAGTGGGTGCTGGGACAGAGCCCGACCCAGCGCCGGAGCCGTTTCACTCCATCCCGAATTGCAGAGATCTCAGCCTGCGCTGGGGAAGGGGACACGATCCCGTTATTTGACGGTGGGCTGGGAAGAGGAATCCCAAGTTTTAACCCTCCAGCAGTAAAACCCAACGCTCCAGGCTCAGCCCCGGCCCCCCGACCTGCCGAGCCCCCCACCCCATCAGCAAAGCCCAGCCGGGAGAGGGGGATCTCAGCAAGGCAGCGATCCCGAGCGAGCCAGACCCAGCGCGGGGCCAAATCCTCCTTCCCAGGTTTCTCTGCCTTGGCAAGACGCACCAAAAGCTGCAGGAAAGCGTGCACCACCAAAAAAAAAAGTAATGAAAGGAAACTCAGTCGTAGATCCTAATGGAAGACGCGCGAGAAAGTGTTACGAAAGGGAAAAACTTTTTAATAAAGTCTGCAAGTATATATTCCTCCTTTATCAACCTCAAGATTTATTGACCCCAGAAGCCATATTGACTGAATAAATCTTGATAATGACCCCAGCAGAAGTCAATACCTGCTTATTATCTCCCAAGTTGGGGAATTACATCTTTTGGTAATAGGAGCAGGATGGTACAAAATGTTCTGAGAAACTTCACGCAGCCTTTTTGGGGGGAATGGATGCCTCTAATATGCCTTTTCCAATCCGAGAGGGAATCTGCTACACCATTAGTACAGCGAGCGAGCTGCGGCGCGGGGTCTATCTCGAGGTCTGGCGAGGGGGGGAGCACCCACCGGCGCTTTTGAACCCTAAATTCATTTCATTTCAAGGCAGGCTGTTGTAGGAGCAGGATGCTCTCCATCGCCCCCCCTCCCTGCAAACAATAGCCCCACATTTTCAATTTGCCATGTTGTGTCGGCAGCTCCCGGGATAATTCCCTGAAATTCAAGACGTGGGAATTCCCGCAGCGGGGGATGTACAGCACCGTGATTGTGCCGGTGCCCAAGGGAGGAGGGGAGCAGCATCGCCACCATCCCACGGGACACGCAGCCGCCCCTGGGAACCCAAAACCACCGCTTTTCTCCAACCAGCAAAAATCGGAGGGGAAACTGGGGGAGCAGACAGATCGCTCCAGCCCCCAAAGCTTTCTGCATTTAAAGATGGTGCTTCTTTTGCCAACAGTTAACTTTCCATTCAGCAGAGAGAACAGGAGCTATGGGACCGGCATGCACAACAATTATGCCTGCATTTTTATTTGAAGTCTCTGCAGACAGCAAGAAAAATTAACTGAAGGGAACAGCTCCTGTGCCAACATATGGAGGGAGATGAATAGCGAGTTCTGCACGCTCCGCTGAGGTTATCTGGTTAAGCAAGTACCTCCTAAAGGACTCGCAGGCTGGGAGTGTACTGTTTGCTTAATCTGGTCATAAATAATAATTCGGATCACCAAGGTTTTAACATTCAGCTCCACCTGCAGCACAAAAGCCCTGCTGAGCCCTGCCAAACTCGTTGCCTGCGCGGCAGCGGGAGATGACGATGCAGCCCAGGGACCCCAAGGACATGGCTCCCCTCTCGCCATCACACTACGCGGGGCATCGACGCCAGGGGCTCCTCCGCCGCCCGGGCTGCCCCGAGTCAGGGGTCCACCCCACCAGCCCCCCTCCGTGCTCTCCCCCATTTCGGGGGGCCCAGCAACCCCAAGCGCTCTGCGCGCTGCCCCCATGCCCACCTCCAAGCTGGAGGTGGCAGGGCTGAAACCCTTCCCTCTGGTCCCACAAAACCAAATTCTATTTCCATCCCTGTCCCCTATTCACCTCTTGGTCACAATCCCTTTTTTTTTGTCCCCTCCTCCAAGGCCACAGAGACGATCCACTAAACTGGATCAGGAGGCCAGCGCGTACACCTCTAATGGGCTGCAGCACGCACACAATTAATTAATGGATTTATTAATTAGGGAAGAAGTCACTCTTTGGGCTGGAATTGGGGTCACCAGTTTCTAAAGTGAGAGCTGCGGAGCTAAAGATAAACTCTCATTTCTGCAGCTCTCTTCTTGTCTGGCAGTATCTCAATTATTCAGCCACAGAAAAAAAAACCCAACACATTTCACTCAGGAACTTCACGGTCCGACTTTCCATCGATGCACAAAACGGACCCAACAGCAGGTGGGACCAGGAACATGGCCCATCTTATCATCCCCTTCACGTATAAATTGGAAAAATTAGAAATATTAAGTATTTCCTTCTAATGAAGGATTTGGTGGGAACGGTGGGATGCGGGATGGATGCTGCGCCTCAGCCTGTCCCGAGGAGGGAGCTGCAGTGGGGGTGTGGAGAAAGGGGACACCACAGAGAGGTCAATGATGGTGACATCCAGAGACGCACGGGTCCCCCAGCCGCCCAGATCTTAACGGGCCATGCGGGAGCATCAGCCACGCTTTGGTGGTCAGTGCAGCTGAACCTCCTTGGTGGCACATAGAAGGGACAAGTGTTTCTGGCTGCCACAGCCCTAGATCTCAAAGGAAACAGGGCTCCTGGGTGAAGGAAAGAAATGCCACTTGTGTCCCTGCCAAGAGACGGGCTACAGAGCACAGCCGCAATGGGAGACAGTGGAGAATCCACACGAAGAGCATCATCACGAATGCCGTGGTCACTGGGAATGCCCCAAGAGAAGCACACATCTATTAGACACCAGATAACCCAACCATCTGCAGAGAACCAGACTTCATCAGTGCCACTGCTCCAAAATTCATATGAATTGTCTAACCGGGACAATCCTGCAGCCTGCGCCCCAACGCACGGGGAGCAGCTGGAGCCACTGGAAAGCACAAACCACGTTCACAACCCCACAGCTCCTCCACAGCCGCGGGCATGGGCTGCACTTGCATAAACCCTGAGATTTCAGCTTGGAAAAATAAAATCCCCCTGAGATGGGGCACCCAGAGCCCCCTCGGGGTCCCCCCCCTTCCCCTTGGGCACGGCAACCACAGGCACCATCCCACCCTCCACCTCTGCAAAGCAGGAGTGGGAATGGATGGTGTTGGGTGCTGGAGATGCTGGAGGAAACTGGAAGGTCCCACCGGTCTCTCCATAAGAGCCCTCAAAAAAACAGACGGAACCCAGGGAATTTGCAAAGGTGAAGTTCCCCCCGTTCACAGCCCCAAAAGCGCCTTGGCCGCCCCCCCACGGTTGTCCTGCCCACGGGCTGCTCCACAACAGCACAGTTAAGTTTATTAGTCCAAGCTCCAGGAATTAAGCTTCAGCCAAGAGGACTGATAGCTTATTTACTGCTGTCGTCTATATAAAGAAGAATTTTGACACATTGCTAAATGATAGCACATTTAGATAAGTCAAGCTGTCATATCATTTAATGGATGTCTAAACTCCCTCTGTAGCTGATATGTAAAATTTATGCACTTCAGAATATCATAAGGTTATAATATTTTAATCACATCCACAGTTTTTGGTTTTTTTTTCCTCCTCTAAACTTCGAACAGCAAAAACATTCCATCAACCAGACCGCGCTCCGAGGCTCCCGGCACGCTGCCATCCGGCAGAGCCGCCGCCGAAGTTTCTGCCCAACTCCGCTCCGGCACGCAGAGAGCATTTGCATTACGGGAAATAAAATGAAGAGCATTTTATTTTACAAACCAAACACCAGAGCTGTATAGCCAGAGCTCATCTGCATAATGATATGTGAAGACATTTATAAAAGATGGCTATAATCGGTCTCTCTCCCCTCACTTGCGATTGTATTTATTATCCCAAATCAGCAGCTCACAACTCTTCCCATTTTTTGCCGTTTTAACACAGAACGGGTTAGATTAAAACAGTATCCGGCACGCGGAGCATGTAATCCATACAATGCTAACAGGAACATAATAAACCGAGAGCAAATTAAAACACAGAAAACCCATAAAGGTATGAATCCCGCTATGACTATTATACACAAGAAAGCTGTAAAAAAATACTGCATTAGTAATGTACACAATAAAACAATCTCATAACCCAGTGAAATATGTCTGGTATTATCTTTGATAGAATTTTATCTCTTCTCATTTCCAAGACTATTTGCTGTAAAAAGGCTCAACGCTGTTTCGATCAAAGCGCTGCCGAGTAGCACATTATCTACGTGTTTTACATATGCCCACCATTCATCAGGGTTGCTCAAACTCTGCCATTCCTGACCAGCCCCAGGCCAGCAGAGCCGCTCAGACACATGCACTAAAAAGGAATTTAAAAAAAAAGGAAAGAGCTCTTGGAAGAATAATAAGGGGATTGTTTCTCTTCCTTTTCTTTTGTTTCCTTTTTTTTTTTTTAATAGAGGGCATTAGGCCAAGCTGGCACAAGGTCACCTTTCCCCACCGTGATCCCGCCGAGGCGGCAGAACTGCTGCCTGGACAGAAGTCAGTCCCCACTGCTGCCTCTCCAGCTCCGTACCCAGCCACAGCCACCCGCTCAAGCAGAACGGCGCGGAAGGATTGCTGCCCACCTCCCAGCCCGCCTCTCCCTCCGGCAAAGTCCCCCCCGACAAACCCACGGAAAAGTAGCTGCCAATATTTGTCTTTAAATAAAGGTCTGCGCGCACCCAGGAAAAGTCATTAGCGTGATGTACCAAGGAATGCTTTTGTATCCGAAGCGCTTAGACCCGTAATCCCTTGCCGACCACAATGCCATAAATGAGCAGTCATGGCAAGCCGACCGGCCGTGGTACCTGCATTACTTTTAGGGTTGCGTATCACAGATGTAGCACGTAATCTGCTTAAAAGCCAAAATATATTAAATGCTGGAGCTGTTGATACAGTACCGAAGCCCCATAAATCGCATTTCAATTTGTTTACTCCCCGATGAAGCATGCTGCATTTTAAACTCCGTAATATCCTACAGGGATAAACCCATTTAATATCCATGTAAATGAGCGTTTCGGCTTTTGTAGTAGAACCAGGTTGGGTTTCATCCCATTATGTTGGGAGAGCTATTGTGTTAATTATCCGCCTCTCGCCGCTACATAGGTGCCTATTTAAGGTCACAAACTGTCAGCACCCCCCGGACAAACCTTCCCTCCGACACGTTAACAAAGGACTTACCGTTAATTTCACAGACCGAGGGCACCACGGCGGGATACGGCATCCGTGACCTGCCCAGAGCCACAAAGGATCTCTCTCCCGCCGCATCCATCACAAGTCCCAAACGCCGGCACCCAGCCCTCACCCGAGCCGGCTCGCAGGACCATCAGCCGGCTGCTGCCGATCGCATTCCGGGCTGACCGAGCCCCGGCCCCGCAAAGCCCCGGCCCTGAATAACAATGGGAGCGCGGTGGGGGCTCCGGGCAGCCCCGCTCCGCCATCCCCCGGGCTACCGCGCATCCATCACCTCCATCAAGTCTCTGCCCTCCCAGCGCCCGGCTCCAGAGACGAGCAGAGGGATGCGATCACAGAGCCGTCCCCGCTACCGGGGAAAGGGGCGGGGGGCACACGGAGAGGGGGGGGGACACTTTGCAGCCCGCGGGCACCGGGCGGGGACCGCAAGAAACTTGGTGGAGCGGGGCGGGGGGCCGCGCTCCCCGCAACTTCATNTCCCCCCCTCCCCCCCCCGGGTCCACCCACGGGCATCGCCCCCACGCGGGTCGTGGGGGACCCCCCCGCGCCTCCTGCGGAGCAGCCCCGGGAGGCCTCCCCCGGGGAAGGGGCGCGGAGCCGCGGTGCAATCGATTTTTTTTTTTTTTTTTTTTAAATAAATCAGTGTTTGAAGAACACGCAGCCGCCCGGGAGGGGGGAAAATCGCCATCCGGAAGCCGCCGGTTAAACTTTTTCAGGATTGTTTTGGGTTTTTTTTCCCTAACCTGACACATCCAGCACCTTTGACCCTGGTGGGAATTGCCACGGGAAATACACTCACAGCACACCACTGGGGCCAGAAAAATCCCCAAATTCAGGCTGGTTTAGGACTGTGTTTTTAAATGACTTTGAAAAATTCCAACAACTTAAACAGAAGAATGAGGCACAGCCAGTAGCACTTGGGCAGTAACAAAACCTGTCCAGAAATACCCCCTTTGCTTTCATACTAAAAAAATAAAGAGCTTTATGGTTTCTGCCCCAAAGTTGCCCCATACTCTGTCGGACCGACCACACCAACATCCAAAGGGCTTCCAGCATTAATTTCCTTTCCCCAGGGTTAAGCGATAACCCCCCCGCAGAGCCGTGCCATGTTGGCACTGGAGGGACCCCAGAGCTGGCCGTGACTCACTTTTGAGCGCAGAAAGGCTGAGCTGCCCCTTGGGGTACATTTTGCAGGCGGGTGTTTGCAGACCAAGCACATGCAGCGTTTTAATATTCCTGCTAAGGAACAGGTAACACCCCAAGCTGTCGTGCAGCCACGTGCACGTCTCTGAGCATAGAAGAGTCCGGGGCTCCTGCCAGGCTGTGACACAAACCCCCATCCCAGCTCCCCTCCCCAAAACCCAGCCTGGGGCAAGCTGGGGCCACCACCCCCCACAGAGGGGGAGGCAGTCCTGAAGCATTGCCCCGGGCTCACAAGCTGCGGGCGCTGCTTTGCCTCTGAAACTTCAAAAAAAAGGACAAGGGCGACAGGCAGCAGCCCCCTCGTTCACCAGCACACTGGTCCCCACCATCTTACCTGTCACCATTTGCCGCTGTGGAGATCCCCGTGCTCAGATGGTCAGTCTCGGCTACCCGTGTGCATGGACAAAGGCAGGACAAGCTCCTGCAGCTGTCACTCGTGGTCCTTCACCGTCCCAGCCCCAAAGCTCTCGGCTCCTCTCGCTGCAGCACTGGAACCTCCTTCTGCACGTGGCTGGGGAGGACGCGGCCCCTCGGCCATCCCGGGGCTTGGTCCCACCTGGCAGCCCAGGCACTGTCCTGTGGCCGTTAACCTGCCATTTTGCAGGACTCTTGAGATTCCACTAAAAAGCAACTATTTGAGTTCAGAAGACATCGAAGAAAAGGAAGGTCCTTCAGACTGCACCCTGCTCCGCAGACGGGGACAGGTCTGCTTCTTCCCTCCTTGACATCTGAAGTTCACCTGAGCCAGGAAAACTGTCCAAAAGGATAAGGCAGACACCCAAAGTGACCTTGGCACCACGCTGTAACACAAACAGCTAGGAAATGATCTCGTCCTTCTCATCTCTTCCGCTCAGAGAAACTCAGAGCTGCTCACAATCCCACAATTGCAAAATGCCTCAGGCAGAAGAACAAGTGAACAGAAAATCAAAGTTCAAAGAAGGATTTGCAAAAGCCAAGGCAGTTTGTGTTAGAGAGAGCCTGGACGCTCCTGCGAGCCCTGCTCCAGCCTCTCCCCCACCTCCAGAGCTGGCTGGAGAAGGGGGTTCCCATGGCAAATCCTCTTCATGGTGCTGCAACAAAAGTATCCGCCTGGAACCGGCAAACCCCAACAAATGCCGACCTGAAATCTCAACCCCGTTGGCATCAACAGCAAACTCCATGGATGCTCTGAGACCCCAACCATCAGGTTCCTCTGCGCTGCCCCTGCTTGGGTGCACCAAAGTTTGCTCTGGGGACACAAGCGCTATAAATAAATTGCCTATGAACCCCACAACCACAAAAATCAGAGAGCCCAAATGAATGGGAGGCACTGAGATTTATAGTGAACCTGAGTCTGCTGGTGGTGCCAGGCAGGTGCTTTTCCTTTGGCTTAATGAGGCTGTAATTAGCCAAGGGTGAGAGCGCAGGCTGTGCAAGGGGGGATCCCCCCCCATGGGAATTAATTTCCATCCCTCTCTCAGGGCCATGCACAGGGGGAGGTTTGTTTGCAAACCCGGGTGGGATGGATGGTCTTTGCTGGGCTGAGAGTTGGTTTCTGCAGTTCAATACCAAGGTGTCCTCTCCATGCCAGTGGTGGGGATGGCTCAGTCTGTTCATGACCAAGATGCTCCAGGCATCTGCTGTCGGACACCATCAGAGATGGCTCCCAGCAAGGGGACCTTCTCCCTGCGCCCACAAAGCTGATCTCACGCCCATAAATCACTGCCCTGCTCTGCTGCCAAGGGAACGGAAGAGCCTGCTCATAAATCAGAAATAAAACTAACTTGGCATCTTTGGTGAGCAAATTAAATTGTGGGCTTTGGAGGAATGTTTCTGTTTGGCCAAATCATTAATAAATCAATGGGAGCCGTAAGGAGGAGGAGAGGGGCTGCGCCCCGTGCCACACGGAGGGATGGAGAGCGGCGGGGCGGCACGCTCCATCCCCGCTCCCCCTGTGTCCCTGTGTCCCCTCGGACACTGCCCCGCTGGCCCTGGGGCACCCTGGGGAGAGCAAGGGGAGCCCGACCCTGCCACCTCCCCACCGCCCAGGGCTCACCCGCCCCGGGGAGCTCTGCAAGGCGCAGGTTAATAAATCAGTTTGTCTCCAGAATGGTTTGCTTTGTGCGCCTGACAATAGCCCGTTGTAAATGGCAGCCCCTTGCCTCCTCTGCTGAAAGGCTTTTAATTAAAATATGGAAGGGGCTTTTCTGCATACTTAAAAAAAAAAAATTGTTAGATTTCAGCACACTCCCATTTCAAGCGTTAATTTATTTTCACCTTCCTGCCATTTGTGATCCACACGGTAAGTCCTTTGTGCGGTGATCCGGCCCCATTAGGCGGCTGAGGGGTGACGTTGGCAGCGAGAGCCACGCGCCAGCAGTGATGGTGAGCTCGCCCGGCCGCCTTGTCCTGAGGACGGGCAGGGGGACGCCAGGAGCCGCACCGAGGGACAGCAGTGCCATCAGGGCCAGCGGGGACAAGTCAGGCCTTGGGGCTGGCCAGGAGCTCGGGCCCAGGTTCAGCCCTGGGCTCAGGGCAGAAAGACCTTCATGGAGACCCAGATGGCGGCTCCCGGAGCTCTGTCCCCATCCCGCGCAGGGGAAGGCAGCACAGCCCTTCTCAGCTGTCACCAAGCGGAGCTGGGTCCTGGGGTCCAGGAAACCCTGGCAGGGGTCCCGCCGCCTTCCCCGTGCCCCCCGCTGCCTCCTCCAGCGGGAGAAGCCGGGGTGGTCCCAGCGATGCCTGGCTCTGCCTGGCCTCCGCCAGCCCAGGGAAGCAGGAGCCACCCCCCGCAGCGGGGTACGGAGCCGTTCCGGTCTCTTTCCCATATTCTCACAAATGATTTAAAGTGTTTGAGAACGTGGAAGCCCATTACCGCAGGTGATGTAGCTTCATGGCCAGCTGCCCTCTCTCTGCAGCCTCCCCTCTCCCTCCCACCCTTCTCCCTCCTGCCCCTCTCCCTCTCCCTCCCGCCCCTCTCTCCATTGCCTCTCTCTCCATTGCCCCTCTCCATTGCCCATCTCCCCCTGCCCCTCTCTCCACTGCCCTCTCCCTCTGCCCCGAACCCCGAAC
>VZTQ01004080.1:115935-133784 GCA_013400755.1 Pelecanoides urinatrix | reverse complement strand
CGGGTTTGGTTGTTCCCTCGGTGCTACACAGATGTGATGTGCTGGGTTCTATTGCTAAATCTTTGTTATTATCAGCGAAATATTTTTTTTTATTATTATTTTTCTGCCGGCTGAGGAAGAGCCACGCGGAGAATTTGTTAGTAAATAAATCGGATATTCCTCAGGAATCAGAAGTTGTAGAAACCTTAAGAAATAGATGCACATGCCCGAAGACATTTGTATGTGCTCTGTGCTACAGCCTCCTAGGAAACTCTTTAAAATGAATTATAAAAATCCTGGGAAATGGTCATTTAAAGCAAAAAGCCTTTAGCTGTCCCTCCTGTACCCGATCCATTCTGTTATCCCGGGATCTTTGCCTTAAAAACATGTAGATGCTGCTCACCAGGGAAAGTTTGGTTCCCATCCTTCCAGCTGCATTACTTGGCTCTCCTGAAAGTACCAAACCAAATTAGCCAGAGGAGTCTTTGTAGGAGCACTGCTGCGTCCATGTGCCTGTTTCTGAGCTTTCCAGGGTGTAATCCAAGCTCAAAATTCACAGGTGAAAAGAAGAGAGCAATGAAATTGGGAAATAAATTTCCTGCAGCTCAGAAAGTGCACTTCAAGCCTTCCCTGGCTGAAAACTCGAGCATGCACCTTCCTCCACTCTACGTGTCCCCCACAAACACAGCTAAAATAAATGATCCACTATCTGCTTCGGATCTATTTCTAATCTCGACCAGAATACTTTTGTTGTTGCTTTTATTGGTTTACCCAGTACCTTCCCCATGTAACATAATCCTTTGCAATAATGAAATGAAGGAAACCAACCTAAAAAAAAAAAAAAAGAAAAAAAAAGAAAAAAAATCCAAACAAAGAGGGAAGTCTTCAATTTAGATCTGAAACAAGAAAGGCTATCAGTCAACCTCCTTCCCCTCGCTGGAGCATTCCAGATGCAAGGTATTTAGAGAATGCAAACAGCAGAGACTAAATCATTGATCTGTTGGGGGGTAACAGAGCTGCACCCACCCCTGGGGAGGGGCTGGGGGGAGAGGGCTGCCCCCCAAACCCCAACCTCCCCGGCTGAGCCAGGGCACCACCAGCTCTGCAAAATCCCCCCCCAAAGGGAAACAATTCTCCCCTGGCTGATTTAAATCCTCCCAGCAACTGCAACAGCAATCCAGTGGGATTTCTGGAGCCAGGGAAGGGCTGAGCAACAGTTTGTACCCGGGCACCATCACTTGTAAAAGCCTCTGTGGCCTTTTTCCTCCCCCAGGATTTTCTTCAGTTGGGTTGTAGTTGTAAAAATCACTCTGAGGAGTTGATGTTTTTTTTCATGTGGGTTTACAAACATTTTCAAATTTTACTGCCCCACTCTTCTATCAACGTAAAGCTGCTTCTGGTTTTATACATAAAATCTGATTTGGGCAAAAGTTGGGGTTTTTTTTAAGATTTAAATTTTTGAATCAGGCAGAAATGGTCTTAATGAGTTTTCACAATTTATCTACAAGTTCAAATAATTATAGGTGCCACTTAGGAGTATGGGGAAATTTCTTAGGGGAGGAGGTTGAAGCTGGGTGGTAAATAATGCAGCTAAGATTTCACTGAAATGGGGGTTTCATACGAAAGGGTGTAATTACTGCAGTCTGCTGGACTGTTGCTGGTGATCTGAGGCAGAAAATAGCTAAAATAGAAATAATCTTTATGACAGATTAGCAGTAAACAAGAACAGATTATATTCTGTTATTTTTCTGCCAGGTATCATTTGAATCTTTCTTTAATTTGTTTTCTGGTGGTTTTTTTTTTAATCTCTGGTGATAACACTAGTATTTAATTTGGACAACACTAAAGATACACTTGGAAACCCCAGAAACTTTGAAAAAAATCTTCATTTTCAAAAGTTTGCAAATATGTATTAATTACTAACTAATAAATATGGGCTGAAAGTTTTGAGTAAAATGCACAGGTCATAAGGGAAAAAAAATAAGAATTTTGTTTTCATAGAATCTGTTTCAATCAAATCTCAACTAGCAGAAATAATCTGAATATGGAGCAAGCCTGTCCTTAAAACATAGGTGAGAATTCAACAGAATAAGGAGAGTGAGTGTTGCAGTTGGGAAATATTTCCTTCTACTTAAGTGGAATCCCAGTTTAAACCACCTTTTGTTCAGTTTTTATTATGTGGAAAATATTCATGACTGGAAAAAGCAGCTCATATCTAAGAAGATCCAGTTGATTAAAGCTCGTGTTGATAAATTTGTTAAGACTCAAACTTGCTATGAAATGAATAGTTTGCTTTAAAACAAAATTCAGGTTTGAAGTAGATTATTAATAACCCCCTGGTTCTCTCTGCATTTGAACCCCCCTCTTGGCATTTAAATGAGGTTTTGTTCGAGCTGAGGAGCAGAGGAGCATCCCCAGCCCCAAGGAAGGGGCTGAGCGATGGGCAATGCCCCTCTGCTCCCTGAGGGGTGGGAGCTTCAGGAGCAGCAGTGCTGAAGATGGAAATGGTTAAACCTGCAACTTGCTCGAAGATCTGCCTATTCCCTAAACATTTTAGTGCTTCAGTTCAAAACAAAGCAAATACTGCAATAAACTCTGGCTTCAAAATCAACTCACATCCTGAAAAATCCTTTAGTTCTGGTACTAAAAAGCTGGAGTCTCTTTAAAACAAACCCAACAGAAAACCACAACCAAACAACTATTTGCTTCTCCTCTACATCTGCTGCTCTGCAGTTGCTGGGCTCTCACCAGGGCAGGGTGCTCAGCTCCGCTCGGGGCTGGGGCTGGTTGCGCTTCCCAGCTCTCCTGGAGCAATAACCTGAATTCTCCGTTGGGGTTTGCGAAAACACAGAGAAATGTTCAAATTGCAACCAAACAAAGCTGCTTTGCATAGGTTTATTGTTTCCCCCCCCCAATGGAAATGGTTAATTTGGGGTTTTGCAGTCATTTTCCTTGGGTATGTGGTAAACTCTAGACGCGAGGGAAGGAAAATGGTTATCGGAATGAGCCCTGAAATGTTGTTGTTCAAATAGTCCCTTTAATTTTCAATTTTCCCCCGAATGAATATGCTACCACTTCTTTACAGCAGACCTTTCTAACCTGTCCATTTAGTTTTTCTTCCTCAAAAATCGCCGAGAGCAGCTGGACAGATACCTGGAGCAGCCATTTCTCCTACGGATGGCTGGAGCGGTGGGGGAAAGTTTTGGTCTTGGTACAATGCTAAACTAAAATAACATAGTTGAGAAAGCATCGTGGGGGATGAATCCTGCCGTTGCTGAACTCCCCCTGACCTTATTTCAAGTAGGAGCTGCTCTTTTGAACCCCCCTCCAAACATTTGCAGCACTTATAAAGCACAGATTAAATGTTTTCCTTTCAGCAACTGTAGGTATTTGTATCGGATTTCCTCCAGTCTGAAATAAATGCATTTATATCAGATTTATGCTCCGCGAGTACAAATTTGGGGGCCCTATAATTTCGAGTCACCGTTTAAATCCCCCAAAGAACAGCGGGCTCTGCAGCGCACTCTGCTTTTCATCCCTCCACTTTTTAAACTCCCTGTAGCAGGAGGCAACGAAAGGCTCAGCCACTAATACCATTGCATTTACGCCTAATTCTTTATACCCAAAACAAGTGTACCCCGGGAGGTGGGAAGCTGCGCGGCAACACTTTCTGTTGTGGGTCACTTTAAAAAATATAGGTCATTTCACAATCGAAACCTTGACCCATACCCCACCGCCTGTGCCGGGGCACCAGCACCGCTGGGCTGCCGGAAAGGTGATGTTAGGAGAGCAGCAAGGGCACGAGATGGAAATAATTTCACGTTACTGAACCGGCCACTTGGGCAGGCGCCTTGCCGTGGACCGGGTTGTCTAGTTTCTCGTCCTGCTGGTACATACTTGGGATTTAGCGGGACTGATTATTTCCTCTCCTTTCCTGCAGCTCCACCGCTCTAATCTCCCCAGCTAGTTAGTTCTGGCTCTATCTTTGCTCGAAAGGGGAATAAAGGATGGTTGTCACGTTAAGATAACTGCTGCAAGGTAAAGTGCTAACAGGGTAAAGCACAGGTAGTGTTAATGCTAGAGCAAGTCCGGATCATCTCTCCAGCCTCTGGAGGCGATGACTGTGCTCACTACGCAGAGGTAGGAGTTGTCGTTGTGAGATTTTTTATACGCAGGTTGGTGGTCCAAATAAATCTTCCCCACACGGATGTTACAGGTGCTGTCGTGGGCTTTTTGTTCCAGCAGTTACTGTCCTGGAGGTCCCTGCTCCTGGGGGCTACGACAAGCATTTAAGAAAAAAGAAACAAGCAGGGCATGCAACAAGGAGAAGTTCATACTCTCCGTGTTTTGTGGTTCCAATTTTCGGTTGTCATGGGGAGGGGGGGTGTCCCCCAAAAGAACCAGTGATCAGGAAGGCTCTGAGACAATCGTCCCAGTGAGCTGAATTAGTCAAGAACAACCTCTGGAGCCTTAAAAGGCCCTAGGGTTTGTTTGCAGTTAAAAGGGAGTATTGGCATTTAAAAACATATCTGGTATTTTGCCATTGTGAAAAAACCTGTTCCATTCCCGCAAGCACTGGAGGGGGAGGCAGGTCTGAAGCCAGGAGAGAGAACGAAGCGGTGTTCGTCACCCCAAAGATGCCCTGTAAATCCACCCAGCCCGTCCCTCGTGTCCCCAGCGCAGCTCGATGCGAACGCTGGGCAGGGTTAAGCACAAGGGATGGGATGAGGAGCCAGGCAAACCCTCGCTGCCTTCAGCTGGAGCCAAAGCTGCTTTCGCCACGTTTTGGTTAAGTCTGAGCCTCCTGGCACCCGGGATGGGGCGTGTGGTTTCCCCTCCCGACAGCACCAGCCTTTGCTGCACGAGATACAGAAGATGCTGTGTGGTGGCCAGGGCTGCGAGCGGGCAGCGGGACCCCCGGCACCCCAGGAAGGGGGGGGGGAAGCGGGACAGGGGCTGTGGGGTCAGGGCTTGGGGGGAAGAAGCTCATGTTTAGGACTTGTGCTCTGCAAAGGTGTAAGAGGATGAGTGAGAATAAAGCATGTAGGAGTTACCTCCTCTGCGAGACGTTGCTGGTATTTTAGGGAGAGAAATGAGCTCCCAAGAAAAGCTTTGTGCCTCTGTGCCTTCGACAGCAGCAAAGCTGAGTTAAGAACAGAATCGGTCCTGAATCAGGACCAGGGTTTGAATAATACTCCAATGCCTCTGATTTCAGGCAGAGGATGGGAGTGAAAAAACTTAAAAATGCCTCCTTCCTCTCTCCCTATGATTTGAGGAGCGAAGCAAATGCTAATACTGATCAATCGCAGCCGGATACAATTAGGAATCTCAGATCAGCCTAACGCTCGCACACAAAATGGAGCAGAAAGCGTTATTTTACCTGGAAGACGCAACACCTGAAATCTGTCTCTGGCAGAGCTGAGGTGCCCTGAGCGGTGCCACGCGGAACAGCAACTGAGAGCTGCTCCAGAGGGAGTGGGAGAATCTTACTCACCACATCCACTGGGAATAGGAGAGAGGTATAAAAACGTGCCGTTGAAGGTGAGGTGTTAGAGCTAAACGCTAAGAAATTTATTGGGAAGTTTGCAGCATTTTCATTTCTGAAAACTTTTGGGGACGGATCAGACTCGTCTATTCCAAGCGATTTAAGCAGAGCTGAGGCTGTCTGGGAGCAGGGGAGGGAAGGGATGACCTCTTAAGGTCACTTCAAGCCCTTTTTTCCATGATTACAGGGACATCTAATACTTGAAATGTTTTGTAATCAAAGTTGCCCTTGAGATGTTTCGGTGTCTCAAAGCAGAGCAGAAGGACCGTTTCAGTAACGCAGCTGTGATCTTCCCAACGCATTCCCGAATTCCTGAAACACCAACTCCTCGAGTCAGGTCTGTGGCAGAGAAGAGGAGAGCTCGCTCACGAAGCACTGCCTGGCAGGGTAGGATGAAGCAGGGCAGTCCTGGCTCCCCTGTTTAATTTGCAGGGAGACAAATGCCACGACTGGGTGAAACCTAAGCTGAAGTCTCCTCTGTCCCAAGCCGGGACCCAGCTGAAGCTCGAGAAATGACTTGTGTTATCAGCGAGGGCAGCAGACCACAGATACCGCTACGAGGGTAGCGTTGCTGTGGCTGTGATGGGCTGAGGCTAGAGAAGAGCAAGGTTTGTATCATTAATTGGACCCTCTGTTACCCTGAAAAAAGCAGACGTGGCCCTTCTCTAGGGCAGCACTTCACTCGTCGCCTCTCCGCTTCCCAGACCTGAACGGGCACGCGGAGGTTCAGCGTTTTAGGCATCGATCAGTGGATATCCCACAGAATGAAACGCAGACAGTGCCCGCCTGTCTTTGGAAAGAACTTCTGCAGATCTGGGGGTTTTTGTTTGAGAGATTGTGAGAAATTTTGGAGTGATGCTGCTGTCCAAACTGCACCACGAGCAGATGCCCTGAAATAACCATAACTGTGAACCCTGGGTCAACATTTAATGTTGCTGGATATTTATTTCACTCTATTAACTTTATATCCTACAGAGGCACTTAATGAGAGGAAAACAAATAGGTTGCACTTTGGAGAAACAAGATATCGGAGTTGGCTGGGAGTGAAGTACCCAGAATACATATAATAAAGACACCAGGATAAACTATTCCATTTTATTGATTAGCAACTGTGCTAGGAGTGTAAATTGGTTACAAGTAACTATTATAGTGCATCATTTATTACAGCAAGCATGACGCTTCTGCATGGGTGAAAAGTTTTTGGAGACCCTGGCATGCTTGTGTGCTGCTAGCTAAAGGACTAAGCCACGCGTTAAGTAGTTCCTGCGAAAGTAGTAATTACTCCCTAATAGCACTGAACTCTTAATCTACCCTAACAACGTCCTTCTGAGCCTTTATCTTAATGCAATAGAGATGCAACGCTTTTTGCTGGAGAGGCTGGTTGTGCTGGGGAGTTTTATAACTACAGAGCAGCAAGCGCCTGTATCTGACAGCGTGTCCCAGCAGCACTTCTCAGAAGGGCAGAAAAAACACTTTTTAGAAAGGAATTGCAAAATGGATAGCTTTTACACAGAGACACGTACCTCATCACGCTGGATTTCTGCACGTGTTTGGGACGGGATACGTTGGGGGCACTGTGCCAGCACACTGAAACCCTCTCCCACACCGAAACCACTGACACTTCAATTTTGCCATTATTACTGCAATTCCACGAAGGGCTGCTTCTTGCTCAGCCCTGTCAACCAGAAATCCTCCTTCTTTCCCACACAAATCCCTGATGTAGCTGAGCCAGCACAAACCTGGGAGGATACACGCAGACACACACATCCCTCCTACATCCAGGTGTGTGGGGTTACTGCTCCCAGCAGCTCAGCTGAACTCCACAAAAAAAAAAAAAAGAAAAAAAAAGAAAAAAAAGAGGCTGGCAGACCTGAGGGGAAGGTTGTAACTTGGATAACCTCCTGCAAAAGTTCAGGCTGCTCAGGGGAACCGAGCTGCGGATGGGACTGCGCTCTGCAAGCCAGCACAGCCAGGCACGGGCACCGCTTCACGTCGGTAATGATGTGAGCAGAGCTCAGCTTGTGGGTTAGGCTGGTGCAAACACCATCCTGCTCCGCTCCTTCAACAGATCGAAGCTGGGTGTGACGGGGATCCTAGAGCGGCGGGTACACACCCGGTAGCAGTCCCTAAACAGGATTTACGTGTTAAAATATAATGGGTCCAGTTCTCCCAGAGAGACTCGGGGGAAGCGGGACAGGTCAGACACCGGGGAGAATATCTTACCGGGCACGTAGTCACAGCAGAGCTGATGGGAAGTGGATTTACCCCTTGTACTCTGATGGCACAACTAACATCTGCAGAACATCTGCTCTCCTGGATCCAGCTGTGCAAGGGCAGGGTGAGGTGGTGGCCTCACTGACCCATGTCCCCAGCAGCTGCAGAGCCACAGGGAACACTCCATCACTCACCCAGGAGAGAAAAAGCCCAAATGGGTGCTCAGGTCCAGCTGCTCTCCCTCATCCTACATAAGCAGCTGCTGTGCCACCACCCTCCACCTCGTTAACCAATGCTGCCTCACCATTTCCTACCAGTCTCCTGTCTGCCACTCTCCATCCCACGTTTTCTTCTCTTAGAGAGCACATTTTGGGGGACAGATGCAGTTTTCAGTATTTGGGGTTTGCACAAGGGGTTGCAGACCACACTCGGAATGCCCAGACTTGATGGTGACAAAAATAACGATGATGGGAGCTATTGATTTTAGCAAAGTTATTCCTCCTGTAAGAAAGAGAAGGAGCAGGTTGGATCTCTCTAAGATAGCACTTACACTTGGCAAAACAAAAGATGAAAATTAAGGAAGTTTTTACCACGGAAGGAGGTGCTACATGGAATTAAGGTTTAGAGCAGCGCTGTATGTATTTTGCCCACAATCCATGTTCATTCTTGATTTTGTGATACAATCATGTTTAATTGCCATTAATGTAAACATATTTTAAAAGGTTATTTTCCTGCTCTGTAGGTCAATGGACCTAATGAAGCAGCTCTAAGTGGGTTTGAATTGCTTTGATTAGGTGCTTGATTTCCTGTTTACCTCATGGCAGTAGGTTTGGTCCTGCCCAGCTAACGTATATAAAAGCCCTGAAGGGTCTCCTCAGCACCAGAACCAGCTGAAATCCTCTGAGCAGCTTCTGAGAAGAAGAAAGGTAAGCAGCTCTATGTCAGTCTCTCTTTCTAACTTTTTTTTACTCTTTTTTTTACCCTAAGATAACGGTGGGAGCGAGCAGTGTTTGAGAGTGTCAGGCAGCAGCTGTAGCAGGGCAGGAACAGCCCGTACCTTTGGCTGAGTTTTTCCCAAAACGGTCCAAGACTGGCCGTTTTCTCGGTAGCTTTGGTGGAGACGACCTGCAGCAGTGTACGTGTTGGGGTGTAAAGGGAAAGACCGTTATTTCAGAGGTATTTCAGTACATGGCAAATACCAGGTTGGGATCTGCACCTACACAGGGAAATGAGGAGAAATTGGTTCTCAGTTGCTTTTTGGGACCTCCCAGCTACGGATAAAACAAGGATAATGCTTCTTCCAGAGCAGACAGTATTGCATAGGGGACTAGAAGACCTTCATGTTAGAAAGATCCCACCAGTTGCTCCTCCTTTTGTGAAGTCAAATCATAGGATCAAAACAGTGCAGGTATCACAGCAAACTGCCAGACAGGGCTAGCAGAGCTCGACCACCCCCGTTCAGTGTCACACAGGCAAAGGGGTCTTGTATTAATTCAAAAAGGGTTTTTCAACAGTCTCTGAAAATGTGGACTGCTTTTCCTCCCCGTTTGGGTAAATTCTGCAGAGAAGGAGTACTGCCCTTTCTTAAAATTAAGGTTACAATGCATTTCCTTTCCTAGCGTCATAAATAATTACCTTAAGCAGAAAAATATTCTTGCACAACTTAGCTATTTTCAGATCCATCATCGTACCCACAGTTATATCACCAATATATGAAAGGAAAAGCAAATAAGAGAGAAAACCTCAGTTATTTAATCATGACATTTTTTTCCGTTCTCATTTAAAATACTCCTCAGCTTTTTGTGTAACGGAATTTATTTCTGCTGTTAACACGCTTTGTAACTGTTTGTCTTTTATTGCTTTAGCTCTAAGTATTTTAGGGATTTTTCCAGTGTTCAGAATATTACACCTGTGCTTTTAAGAGCATTCCTCAGAACTTGACGTATCTGCGACAATGTAACACATTTAGTATTTTTCTCACTTAATAGGAAGGGCTGAAAACATTTGTAAAAGATGTCACAATTCTCCAGAAATAAAAAATGCCACAATTACGAACAACAGCCAAACTTGCAAATTCTCGCTCTCTCCAAAACAATAATTGGGCTGTTGTAAGAGTACAAATAACTACTTAGAGGAGTAAAGTTCTATCGATGTATGAATAAATTTTTGCAGGATGGGATACCTGAGTCCTGATCTAGACCTTTTCTTTTTGTTACTGTATTATTCCTGTTAACAGCAGCTCTCCGTCGCAACGCAGTTTCCAGAAATAGCTACAAAAGAGTGAGGTGAGGGACAACAAAATATATGTGAGCCATGATCAAAACCATTTTTGTACTGAGTTTGCAGAGCTGGAATAGTAATTAGAAGAGCTCAAATGTCCAAGGGCTATTGAGCCGAACTGTGGACATGAGGACTAGGAACAGCTTGAAACTAATAAATCTTGGAATCCGATCCTGTCACTGTCCATGGGATATTTCTCATAACTGATATTCACTGACTCTGGCTCCAGTCCCTACACAAGGCATTATCCATCCCAACAGAAAATCTCCCAGAAATTAGATCAGGCTCCAAAATCCTGCAGAACCGCACTGTGGGATAAGCAGGATGCCATTGCTGCTGAATTGCCTGATCCAACGTAGGTTCCCGTTCACATACTCAAGATTGAATCGACCCTTAAAGCACAATGAGGTACCCACAGGGTCAGCTTGTAAACATGGAGGAAGACAAAGCCCTTGCCTCCAGGAATGCGCAACCCACAATGAATTTGATGGTTACAATAAAAGTATAGGGAACCAACATTAAAAGACACCAGGGTGGGAAAGAGCATTGGCATTGAAAAAGTAATTTAACTGGGAACGGCAGAAGAGGGCTTTGTAGGATGGAGAAGGCTGCTCGAAGCACAAGGACTGAAGAAACACATTTACAAGCACAGGCACGTGCCCAGCCACCGCACATCCCTCTGGGTTCGCTGTCCTTGTCACTTATGTGTCCCTTGTGTTACAGGGGCCGGACGTCTGGATTGTCCTCTGCTTTTGAACAGAGAAACCAGCCAAGAAAATGATGTCTTTCAAAGTTCTCTCTCTGCTCCTCGCTTCCCTGGGTTTTGTTTTGATGGAAGAAAACATCTCGGGGTAAGTGTTTTGGAAAGTTCACAGTGTACTTTGAGCCTTTTCCAGCTCCCCACTGGAGGCAAATGGACTTTTTCCATTGGCATCTTGGTAAGCAGGTGAGAACATGAGTCCTGAGGTAGATCTCAGATAATAGAAACAGTTAAACGTACAGAGATGAGCAAATGATAAGAGAGATATCAAACTAAAGCTCTGAGCCTTTGAGCCAGAGCCAGGAACTCCCAAGTTTTCCCTACAAACTTCATGTCTCTGGGTTAGGAGGAACAAGCTGGAAGTCAACCAGGAACAGAAGAAGGTTGGCTGAGAACTAGAGACAAGACGTAATCACCTCACATCAGTGAGGCTAGGGGGCATCCAGTGTTTGGAAGCTTCTGTAAATATGACCAGTTACATAAAGCAGGTATATAATAAAGAGTTTCCCTCTCTTTCCCTGACTCCTGCTACAAAATTTCCAACTACCACCTGAGAATATCCAAAAGAATCCTCATTAGAGCAGTAGGAGCTGCTGAAATCCGGGATAATAGTACTAAAAAATGATCAGCCTTGAAAACCTTTGCTAACTTAGGTAGCCACTGACTATATCTACACTGTCAGATCAGCACTGGTCTCGAGGTCAGCCCTTGTCTCCTGCCATCCACCCCTGAGCCTCTCCAGAACACAGGAGAAGGTTTCCTTGGCCCTAGGTGTGCAACTCACTGGAGGAGGGAGCCTGAGCACACGTGGTGCCTTAGCTCGGAGCCAAAGTCCATGTGAATCGGGCTACGGCAGGGAAAACCACACTGACTCCAGACTATCGGCAAATATCCCGCGTTCACCTCCTCCCGAGTTCTCAAATCTGAGTTGCAATTGGGTTAGCAGCCAGGAAAATGGATGAGGAGCATGCTAGCCCCTTCACCTCCTCATGTAACAAAGCAGGAGTATCACCTGGACCGAGAGAGATTCAAAGCGATCACAAAACCTTGCTGACTGCGGGAACGCGTGGGCCACCACATGTAACCCAAGCAAAACTCGGCACAGCACGTGCTCCCGCTCTGTGCAGGACTCACTCTGTCTCTGTGCTCTTACCCCAGCCTAAGTATAAAGACTCCCAGTGCCAGACCAGTGCAAAGACGCTACTCTGAGGCCACCCTGGCAAGCGATTACAGCCGCACGATGGATAACATGCTGAAGAAGAACTTTGTGGAGTGGTTGCTAGCCAGACGGGAGAAGAAAAGCGAGTAAGTGTGTAGACTTTCAAAGCTCCTACGATCCAAACTTACAGCTGTCGTCAGCCAGCTGATGGCTACAGAAGAATGTAGAGCTGAGGATATTTTTCTTGGACTGCAGCAGTGATTCTCTAGGGAGTTGGTTTTCTTCTTTTCTTTTATTTTCCTAAGTCCTAGAAATGTTTCTGGTCTGTCGGCACAGAGCACAACTATCCCTCTCTCTGTCCAAGACCGCCGCCTTCTCTGGCTGCTGGTAGATGGAGTGGGAGGGAGCTGGGGTTTGTGGAAAAGCAGCATTTTGGCACCATCTCGTGGCATCTGGGGCTGATATCTTCCCATTTCGCCTTACCAGCAACATCCTCGAGCCATACAAGAGGGAAGCTGAGCCCCAAGCATCAGCTGCGAATGGCCAAAGATTGGACCTGGGCACCCTGGAAGCCAAAGACTTCTTCGCCTGGCTTCTGAAAGCCAAGAAAAATCAGAGGTGAGATTGGAGAATAGAAAGAGAAAGTCTGGTCGCAGGGAGCGATGAGGTCCCCGAGTGTTTAACTTTTGAAGGAATGTTATAGGGCAGGTATCGATGGCAACGGTGTCACATAGGAAAATGAGAGGATTCTGATTTCAAGAGGAAATTTCACATTTTGCAATTCTGTCTCATGAGTGAGGAAAAGAACAAAGACCAAAAAAAAGCCGAATTTTGAAATTTCTCACCAAATACAAATTTCAAAAATGTAGATGGCTGGGGTCTTTTTTGGTTTTGCAAACATCAGCACAGCCTCATCGAAACCCAGCGCTTTGATAAGGTCAGAGCACGGCCTTTTGACAGGGCTGAAGCGCATCCGCTCCTCTAACATCCCAACACCACCGAAACAGAGAAGTCAAAATGAAGTGCTTTGACCTAATCAAAACAAAGCCCTCTCAAAAGAAAACTCTCCAGTGAAAACCGAGATGAAATTGATACATTTCTGCAAAATATTTTGATTTGATCAAATCAACCCACAGGGGGAAAAAAAAAAAGCCACTTGTTCACACTCTCAGCATGTTGACCTGTTCCTTTGCAAAAAAAAGAATCAAACCCTTCTTTCCTCGTATCACTGCTACAAGCTCTTATTATGAAAAGCCCATCATCTAAACGTGAAACCATACAGGAGAGATGCCTGCCCGACCCAGGAGGAATTTCCCAGTTTGTTTCTGACCTGTGCCCATTACTGGGGACACTCAGATTTTTTTTTTTTTTAAGATGTAATCATCTTAAAATCACGGTGATCACAGTAATGATGGCGATATGAGCTCGCTCGGAACAGGTACCTCTGGGCAAGGTAACCGAGTCCATACTGAGCTCTGTTGCTGCAGCTCGTGCCTTCATTTCCCAAGCCATCTGGCTGAGAGCACACTTGTGTATCTCAGCGCTGCGCGGCTTTGTGCTGTGTCAGCATATCCACAGCCTGTCAATAGCCTGTTTCACCTCCCCCAATCTTAGCTTATGTCACAAATGTTCAAAAAGCAAATTAGACACATGAGTCCAAAGAAAAATCTGTTCTCAGGCACTTTCTATATTTAAAAAAAAAAACAAACCACCAACAAATGAATGAGGGATACATTTCCTTTCCTTAACATGAAGGGGATTTTACAAAACCTAACAGGTTGCTGCTGCTTAGTCCTAAAATGGTGGCAAGAAGGAAAAAAAGGCACTTACCCACATCCTTCAGGCACAATCCTAGTGTCTTCTAGCAAAAAAATGGAATTTCTGACTAGAGGGAGTCATGGGACAGTCACCCAGAAAAAGGATCTGGGGGCCTTTGTTGTCTTTTACAGCCTTTGCATGAAAACTGCTTTAGAAACCAGCGTGCAGGGGATGACCCGGGACGGGGGAAATGAGCACAGTTATGGTTCACAGAGGTGTCTCAGGCCAAGCACTCAGAAAATCAGACCGAGAATTGCTAGTCATACGGAAAACACAAAATCAAAGAAACGAGGGCTTTGAGGGATCTCAGGAGGTCATTTAGTCTGACCTCTGCTCCAAGCCAGGATCAACGCACCCTAAACTGTTCCTGACAGATGTTTGTCTAACCTGTTCCGGGGCGGGGGCGGAGGGGGGAGGGAAACCTTTGATGCTAGCGATTAATCAGCTTGATTAGCTTCATTTAAAAAAAAAAAATGTTTTCTAGTGTCTCCCTTAATCTCCTTAATTGCAAATAAAAAATGCGACTTGCAGGGTAAAGTCCTTCTTGGAAACAAAGACTTGCCTTTGTGAGTTTGGAGCGTAGATGCTGCTTCACCCACGCTCTGCCTTTGTTTTGATGCCTGCTGGGTCTAAGAGGAGGTGGGGTACAAGGGGGTCGCTTCTTGTCCCCCAAGCCTGACAGACACGTTCACATGCCAAGATCAAGGCGCTGTTGTGTGCAAGGAGCTCACCATGTCAAAAAGAGGTTAAAGCTTTTTGTGGGTTTATCCGAGTCAAAGATATTAAAAGACAAGGAAAATAAAATATCCCTGTGGACTTGAAGGGATTGGGATAAGAGGCTGTTACAGACACTGCGTCTGGATTGTTGCCTCTCCTCTGTCTTTACGTCGTGGCATATTTCTTGCAGTTTTACTTCTCCGGAAGGTTTGGAGGGTTCAGAAGGTTTGAAGGATGTTTTGAACCAGGAGTTCCTGACATGGCTGATGTTGACTGATCTCTGCAGACCAACGTGAGTGGCTGTTCTATCTTTTCCTGTCGTTACAAGCATCCCTACAGATCCTTTCCCAGTCATTGTCCCCAAAAGTATTTGTTGCAGTGCTCAATCCATGAATTTAGGATTTCTTGAGATAACCACCGAGTGCTTACATGGCACAGCTCAGCTGGATTTGCCTGGAGAGTTAAGAGCTCTGGCCAGAGTTTGGTTCTGCAAAAGTATCTTCAGATCATTGATACAATAAAGATATGGGGGAAGACAAATTTCAAAAAACTGTCTAGAGAAGGGAGGTTAGTAAATCCTTTTCCCCTTTTTTAAGAGAAAAGGAGGTGTTCATCAAGCCACTTACAGGAAATAGTTTTTCTGTGCATTGCACACTGCTATGAAAGGCATTTAGAGAGAAACACAAGAAACTGGGATGCAAAAGGTGCAGGGAAAGGCCCCGAGGAGGCTCAAGGGAATGGCGAGCCCATCCTATGCTTAGTTGAGGAAAATGAAGGCTGAGAGAGACAAAGTCACCATCTATTAAAAAAAACAAAACAAAACAAAAAAAAAACAAAAANATGTCAAAAAGAGGTTAAAGCTTTTTGTGGGTTTATCCGAGTCAAAGATATTAAAAGACAAGGAAAATAAAATATCCCTGTGGACTTGAAGGGATTGGGATAAGAGGCTGTTACAGACACTGCGTCTGGATTGTTGCCTCTCCTCTGTCTTTACGTCGTGGCATATTTCTTGCAGTTTTACTTCTCCGGAAGGTTCGGAGGGTTCAGAAGGTTTGAAGGATGTTTTGAACCAGGAGTTCCTGACATGGCTGATGTTGACTGATCTCTGCAGACCAACGTGAGTGGCTGTTCTATCTTTTCCTGTCGTTACAAGCATCCCTACAGATCCTTTCCCAGTCATTGTCCCCAAAAGTATTTGTTGCAGTGCTCAATCCATGAATTTAGGATTTCTTGAGATAACCACCGAGTGCTTACATGGCACAGCTCAGCTGGATTTGCCTGGAGAGTTAAGAGCTCTGGCCAGAGTTTGGTTCTGCAAAAGTATCTTCAGATCATTGATACAATAAAGATATGGGGGAAGACAAATTTCAAAAAACTGTCTAGAGAAGGGAGGTTAGTAAATCCTTTTCCCCTTTTTTAAGAGAAAAGGAGGTGTTCATCAAGCCACTTACAGGAAATAGTTTTTCTGTGCATTGCACACTGCTATGAAAGGCATTTAGAGAGAAACACAAGAAACTGGGATGCAAAAGGTGCAGGGAAAGGCCCCGAGGAGGCTCAAGGGAATGGCGAGCCCATCCTATGCTTAGTTGAGGAAAATGAAGGCTGAGAGAGACAAAGTCACCATCTATTAAAAAAAAACAAAACAAAACAAAACAAAAAAAAACCAGAATGAGAAAAGAGCTGTTTATGCTAATGGCCAAAGTTGGCACATGAACAAAAAGGGATGAACTGGCCATGAATAAATGTAGGTTGCAAATAAGAGGCAGCTCTGTGCTACAGACAATCCCACCCAGCTTGGTCTGACAATGTAAACTGAGTGGCCAGCCAGCAGGCCAGAGAAAACAAGTAACCGTTGAGCTCGTACTGCAGCCTTTCCTGTGGAGAAACACTTATTTGGACCTTTCTCCTCTAATCAGTTGCTGATTTTTCTCAAAACTTGTAGGTACTTACTATTAGATACTAACTTTGATACACATCTTGCTATAAAAAAGGATTTGCAAGGTATCAGAGGGGGCTGGAGGGTGGAGAAGGCAATAACTTATGCCTCATCTCCTATAGGAACCAAATAAAAACGTATTAAGTGCAGTACCACAGGAATTCATGTTTTTCTCCCCCACTTCTGCTTTGTTAGGACTGCGTAACTCCAGGACCCTCCCGAGGAGCTCCCTCTTCATCCTATCGAGACACACGAGAAGGAGGAAGATGTCTTATGTTCACTCTGTTCTGTGCATATTGTCTATTTTGCTAATGCAAGCAATAAAGAGTTTCATCTGAAGCTGAAATAAGATTCAGATAAAACTTAATTTGGGGATGGACTATAAAATATTACTGAATTGCTAAAAAAAAAAATGTGTCCTTCCAAACACGGCTCACAAGACTCGCAGTACACCTTGTGCCAGTGAACTGGCCTACAGCTGACTGAGCCGTAACACGGAAAGATCCCGGCTGCAGGTTTTTCGGGAGTTCAGGACCTGCTGCTGGGCGATGACTTAAAAAAACGATGCTGGCATCGGCTGTGGGTGAAGTTCAGCTCGGGCTNCGGCAGGCGGGGTCGCGGGGACACACACACCCCCCCACACCCCCCCACACCCACCCGTGGGTGCCCGGGAGAGGGACCCCCACCCCCTGCCGTGCGTCACCACCGGCCGTCGCGGGGAGATGACGTCAGGCGGAGCGCGACGGGCAGCGGGGCCGGGATGCACCGGCGGGGGGTGGGCGCGGGCGCCATCGCCAAGAAGAAGCTCGCGGAGGTGAGGGGCGCCGGGACCCCGCTGGGGAGGGGGGTAGGGGGGGTGCCGGGCCCGTGGCGGGGGGAGACCAGGACCCACCGGGCCCATGCGAGGGGTGCCAGGCCCCGGAAGGGTGCCAGACCCCACCGGTCTCGCGTGGGGAGCTGCCGGGCTCCATCGGTCCCGTCTGAGGGGGGCCCTGCGGCCCTGTTGCGGGGGGGGCCAGGCTCGGTGTGGGGCCAGCCCTGCTCCAAGCCCCGAGCTTCCTGGCAGCCTCCCTGCTTGCCCAGGGCACCGGGCCGCNTTTTCGGGAGTTCAGGACCTGCTGCTGGGCGATGACTTAAAAAAACGATGCTGGCATCGGCTGTGGGTGAAGTTCAGCTCGGGCTGCAGAGAAACAAACCCCAGGTGATGGCTGGTCCTGCTGAACCCGGCCGGCAGCCTGCCTGCCCTTCCAAAGGAGGCCTGGGGGCCTCCCCCCCCTCCTGACCCTCCAAAGCAGGGCTCCCCCCCCCACCCCGGGTGGGACACCCACAGAGGGGACTCAACCCCACAAACAGGGTCCTCCCTCCTTCTGGGGGCTCCCCCCACCCCGGGGGAGATTGAACCCCCCCCCGTGAGGGCCCCCCCCCCCCCCCCGGAGGGCCC
>VZTQ01004080.1:51276-115843 GCA_013400755.1 Pelecanoides urinatrix | reverse complement strand
GTGCCAGACCCCACCGGTCTGGGGTGGGGAGCGGCCGGGCTCCATCGGCTGAGGGGGGCCAGGCCCCTGCGGCCCTGTTGCGGGGGGTGCCAGGCTCGGTGTGGGGCCAGCCCTGCTCCAAGCCCCGAGCTTCCTGGCAGCCTCCCTGCTTGCCCAGGGCACCGGGCCGCCTGTCCTCCGGGTTCCTCCTCCATCTTCAAGGAGCATTTCCCTCGTCCGGTTTTGGTTTCTGGTTCATCTGTCCTTCAGCACTGTCTCCATCATCCCATTTTCCTCCTGCAGGCGAAGTACAAGGAGCGAGGGACGGTCCTGGCCGAAGACCAGCTGGCCCAGGTGGGAGATCCCCCCCCTGCCCTGGCAGCGGGAATAACCCTGGTTGTGAGCCCAGCCGCAGACCTGGGCTTCGTTTCCTCCTCTGCTTCGGTGTCCAGAGCATGATCCACGAGCAGCGTGGATAATGACGGCACCCATTAGGGCCGCCTTTCCATCGGAGAGCTGTGATGTTTGCTACAGATCTCGCTCTGCCTCCCTTCCCAGTGCCTCGGCAAGATCTCGCTTCTGTAGAACTGTTTCTGCCCCATGTACATCGCAGAATAACTGCTGCCCCCTTCAGAGCCTCTCTCTTGGTTCAGAACAGCCCTTTGCCTTCTCTTATCTCCACTGATACTTGTTTGTATTGTGTTAAAAGTGTACATGTGGAGAATTCTGATTCCATCGAGTGATTTTTATCTTATTTCCTTCCTTTAAGACCACTGGGGCCATCTGCACTGGGTAGGCAGCACGTCAGAGACCTGAGTGTTTCGTGAGGACTCTGCTCACTTAGTGCCTGCTGGGGGTTTACAAAAAAACTACATTAAATCAGTGTTAAGACAGAAACGCTTCTCTGCAATTCTCTTTCAGATGTCCAAGCAGCTGGACATGTTTAAGACCAACTTAGAAGAGTTTGCCAGCAAACACAAGCAAGAGATCCGTAAAAACCCGGAGTTCCGCGTCCAGTTCCAGGATATGTGTGCAACAATCGGAGTGGATCCTTTGGCATGTGAGGAACAGGCACCGGGGTTAATGACTAAGGATTCATCTCGCTGTTCTCGTACTGTAAACAGCTCGCAGTAAAGCTGAAGTTTCCTTGAGGAAAGCTGATGCTGTTTTGATTCTTGGGGTTTGTGAATTGCTGTAATGTACCGTTGGGTGTTATTTACTTAAAAGGGTGGGGGAAAACAGTAACCAAAATGGAGACTCTTCGTTGAGAGATCTGGGAGTCCTCACAGCGAGGTTTGGGAGCAGCCCGCTTTGCACCAGTAACTGTTAAGGAAGGATATTTTTGCCAATGGTCCAATCGTTTTCCCCTTTCTCGCTTCACAGCCGGTAAAGGATTCTGGTCGGAGATGCTGGGAGTTGGAGACTTCTACTATGAACTGGGTGTGCAGATCATTGAAGTTTGCCTGGCTCTGAAACACAGGAATGGAGGTGAGGAGCCCACTGTGTCTGGTTTCTAGGAGATACAGCGAGCGGGAGGATACCTTTTCCCTGTGGAAAATGAGTCGCATCACTCAGGGTTAACGTTCTTTAGTAGATTTCACTAAATACTGAGACGGCAGTTTTGTCTTTATTGCCCCCAAAAAGCCTTGTTTTGTTTCTACAACATGTTACAGCTACTCCCCACTGGTAATCACCCAGCTTTATTGGTTTCTACAGAAATCAACCAGCTCTGCCCTGTTTAGGTAACAAAACCGTAACTTGCGTTATCCAGGGGACGGAGCAGGGATCAATTACAATCTTGAAGGAGTATGAAACTGGTAGGTTACTGCTTAGAGCCTGGCAGTAAGATAGTCTCTAAAGGATCACAGCAATATCCAGAAGAGTTGGAATACCAGTGATAAGTGCCTAATGAAAAGATAGTAGATGTTCTTCACTCCAAAAGGGCAATCTGAGACCAGGAATGGGCTACAGCAAAGCCAGTTGAAACTTGAGTCCAATACATTTGTGGGAGAAGGCAACAGCTGACTGCTGCGTGTTAGTTCTGGGAAGAGAAGCGACTCAATGCTTATCTCACCCAAGGCTCGATACTGGGAACAATGAACAGCCGCTTGTAAAATGGAAGGCCGGGGTGAGCCAGTGGCAAATGCACAAAGGACCCTTGACTGCTCTTGCTGGAATAATTTTGTGGCTATGCAGTAATGCTTTCCTGTCTCCTTTTGTTGACTCCTAGGTCTGATAACACTGGAAGAACTTCATCAGCAAGTGCTGAAGGGAAGGGGGAAGTTTGCTCAGGATGTCAGCCAGTGAGTGTCTGCATTACAGGAAAGGGGAGTCAAGTAGCATTCGGGGAAGAAAAGGGGGTGACTGATCTCAGCAGCACTTGAAGGGCTCCAAATTTGACTTCTAGCAATGGAGCCACTTAGACGTGACCCACAATTAATGACTTAACCACTTCAGAAAGCAGCAGTGTGCTTTCTCTGGGAGCCCTAAGGCATAAGGGACTGTTGCCTTGAGCTGGAGACAACAGTCCCCTGCAAATCCAGCTCTCTTACTGCCACAGTCTGCTGAAGCTGCTGTGGTCTCCTGAGCTGTAAGGAAGCCCATTACAGAAGCAGATTTTAGGACACAACTCGCCATGATCACTGATTGGGGCTGAATCTGAAAGTTTAGCAGCTCAGGTGCTACAAGTGTGTCTGTAATGCAAGTCTGCACTTCTGAAGATGTGCGGATATGCAAACTAATTCTAAATTGCTTTATAAAATTTGTTTCAGCTGTTGATTACCTGAAACTGCAGCAAGCTCCAAGGAGCTATTATTGCTCATAGCTTCTGCAGATCAAGTTCTTCCTCATGTACAGAACGTAGTGCGCAGTTTGAGAGAGGCTCTTGCTTTAAAGCCTTGCATTGACCTCTGCTCCTCAGGGATGATCTCCTTCGTGCAATCAAGAAACTGAAGGTCTTGGGGAATGGCTTTGGGATTATCCCTGTTGGTGGAACATATCTGATCCAGTCTGTACCAGCTGAACTGAACATGGATCACACTGTCGTCTTGCAGCTGGCAGAGGTATTGAGCCAGGAGATTTTAAAATACAACCACCTTGAAAGAACCTTATTGCTCCCATGACACGGAACCGTGATGAGACCAGGCCTGTAGGCAAAACTGTCCACACTCTTCTAAACTGCGGACTTAAGTCTTGACTGTCAGCACACAGTATTTTTCCTCTCATTTCAGAAAAAGGGCTATGTAACAGTCAGTGAGATCAAGTCCAGTCTGAAGTGGGAGACGGAACGTGCAAAGCAAGTGCTGGTATGTATGAAGGTCTCTTGCGCACAGTGGACTTCAGTGTAGAGTGACTGCTGCCGCAGCCCCGCAGCAGACGCTTTGCTGGGGACGCGTTATCACAGCATGCACGGGGGATCCTGAGCTAGCTGGTGGACCAAAGGCAGAGCGCAGGCTGCGTAAACATAGATTGAGGAAAGCAGAATCTCAGAAGCTGCAGATATTCCTGTGGCTTTACCAATCTCCATTAAAACTTGAATCTTATTAGCTCAGGTCCTACATAAACACGCACAGCGGGCATGGCTGGATGTCTGAACTATATTTCTCCTGGTTGAGTAAAAATTATTGTAGCCCAAGTTCTACATCCTCCCTTACCCTAGAATAAATGTGGGTCAGGCCTCTATTGTGAGTGGCTTCTCAGCCATTTAGTTAAGTTTCACTCACAGTTTCCGCTCTGTTTGTGTAGGAACACTTGCTGAAGGAAGGAATGGCCTGGCTGGATACGCAGGCAGCTGGAGAACCTCAGTACTGGCTGCCTGCTCTCTTTACAGAGCTGTACTCTCAGGAAATCACTCCAGAGGAAGCCAAGGAGGCAATACCTTGACTGCTACATGTTCTGTGTCTGTATATAATTCTTCTTGTGAGGTTATTTGCATATCACTTGAAACACAGCGACAGTGGACTTGAAATAAAAGTTTTGTAAAAAGTGTCTAGCTTGAAAAGCTTAATAGGACTAACTCATACTTGCTTACCTCTGAATGTTCTCCTTTGTTGTGGGTGGAAGTGCCACTTACCATTACAGACAACTAATTACCTTGTCACAGCAAGAGGAAAATTATCTAAGCTGCTATTGCAACTGCAGTCTCGGAGGATGCAAACGTGACTCCAGCTAAAGAATCCTGGAACCAGCAGTGACACTGAGAAACTGTACTGTAGTCCCCTCTGCTCTGTGAATGAGTCGTCGTTCCACTAAGGAGTACCACAGTCTAGATTCTGCCAAAACAAACTTTATTGCACAAAAAAAAAAATCTTATGTACAATAGTATATAAACAAGGTATCTTAGAGTGACTCTTGTGCATATATTTTCAACTCAATTAGGTCTAAAAATCTGTTGCTAAAACATCTCTGCCTAGAGCAGTCATTTGAGGATTGTCACTTTGAAATGGAAACATTCAGAAATGGTAGGACAGACAACATTAGAGCTATAAAACTAATACTTCTCTTTTACAGCCACATGCTAGTTATGTGAATAGTGTCCACAATAAGGCATTTTCTTGTTTCGTTGTATCGGTGGATGGTAACGCCACATGCATCACAAACAGATTTCAGAACCAGCTCTGCCTTGGGAAGGCAGCAGAGTCACAGCTCTACCCACAATGCTACTGAATGGTGAAAAACAACGTGACATTTACAATGGGATTAAAGAGGCGGTGAAGTAGCACAGCTCACGACTTCTTGGGAGACCCCTCTGCCTCCCTGAGACCTCATTTCAAGGTGAACACCGCTTTATTTCCTCTCATCTGGTGTATGTGTTGAGTGAGTCCTATGTAAGTTCAGCTTTCCCTCGAGGGAAGACAGGGTTTAAGTCTAAATCAAGCCAATGACAGACCCAGGGGAGTTTGCTTGCTAAAGGGAAAAAAGGTTCCCAAGTTGTTAAATGGCACCTTAACGATTCAGAAATGTTTCCACCTTTCAGCTTTTCAGAGCTGCTTAAGCAGCAGTGCGCAGGCTTCCGAGTTCTGCAAGAGTTGATATAAATCACAGAGACTGAAAATAATTCAGTGACGCATGGGGCATTGCCTTTCTGTGCAGCGCACAGCAGGGGTCTTTTGGCCCCTCTATTCTGCGCTTTTTTTTAGAACAAAGATGACCGCGTGGGAAGTTCACCCTCCGCCACCAGGAGTCTGAAACGGGGCCGAGCTGGTGGGAAGGTGTTTAAGCAAACTGGGAGAAGGCCCAGGACAATGTGCAACTTTGTGCTTAGCTTTCTATCAAAGCTCCCATAAAAAATTAAAAAAAAAAAAAGAAAAAAAAGTAGATTACGCTCTTCATCAACAAAACATACTGCTCCAGTCAATCATCACCAGGCTCATTTACCTGGAGAAACTGGGTATTTCACCTCCACCCAAGTTACACTGAATACATCTTTGATGTAATGGCACTCGCAGCCAGCAGACACCTCTCCAAGAGGCCGGCCGTCGCTCACAGTGAAAAGCTGCTGTTTAAAACGTTCAAAGCACTGAAGTGTTAAATTTTACGACACTCGGCTAGCTTGCGCTCGGCCAAGTTTGGCAAAGGAATTTGTCAGTAACAAGGCGTACACCTCTGAAGAACTCCACCCAGAAACAGTGGCTTCCTTAGCTAGAATTGCCCCTTATTCTAGCGTTTCGATCTGATGGATCAAGGTGGCAGCGGGGAGTGAGGTGGCAGGAGGAAGAAGGGAGGAAAATAAAATATTACACTGAGTAGAGACGTGGAAAGCAAAGAGTACTTCAGTTAAGGAAACAAAACAGCTCTGTTCAGAGCAGCCAGAATAAAATATTTCTAGAACGCTAAATTCAAATCAACACCTTAAAAAAATAATACACAAACTAGACTTATTTTTAAGTGCTCCCCCCATCTCTGACCAATGATTTTCTCACCCTCCCTTCCCCAAAACGCCAGGATGAACACACCTGCACTTGATTAATGGAGTCTTGCAGGTTCCACTTTTCATCCGCCCCTTTGCGCCTTAAGTCTCAGTGGACGAAGTCACCCAGGGCTTGAGTAAAGCTTTCAGAAAGGAGCCCAGATTCCACCACTGCTCTTTATCTTTGGTCTGTCTAGAACAGTGTCTAGAAGAAAGACATCAGGTAGATGGGCTCCACAGAGCAGAGAGGCTCCGTCTCTCCCAACCCGCACAAAAAGGTTTCGCCTGGGCACACGGTGCGTGGGCCCTGTCATACCCTGGACTCATCAAAGCGCTCCCGCAGCTACAGCTCCACGTTCAGCACGGCCCCAGGGAAGGGCTCACTGTCTAGGAACAGAGAAGCTGTAAAGAGGATTCGCAGTCTAGATCTCACTCTTTAATCAAATGGAGGGAAAAAAAAAAAACAAACAACCAGTGTAGGTGTTTCCAAAAAATAACCTGATGCCACATGCTCCAGCTTTCTAGCATAGTAAGTACCTTTTAAGAGTAGCCTGTCACAAGCTTGGCTTTGTCTAGCATGAAGTCTTCTCGTTCAGCGTTATCCACCAGAGCAGTAAAAGGAGACAGAAGATATCCCGCAGTTTTCTCCGCTCTGGCATTGGTTTGGTTGTCGAGTCTGTCAGGGGTACTCTAGAGTGTGACGACAGAACATCCCCACGGCTTGGCCTCTCCACTGTTAACGCAGCTCTAAGCTTTAGAGCAACCTTGAGTGTCTGTCTCTGTCTCGGAGGAGCTGCTCTCAGAGTCTATTTCTGTATTCTCCTGCTGGTGTTTCTCTTGCACCTTCTGCCGAATTCCTTGCAAACGCACTAATAGGGACTGATAGTCAAAGTGGCCTCGTTTCTCACCAAAAGGATCCTGGAAGAAAACCATAGATAAGCCTATTAATTTAGACCATTATCCTTCTGGCAAGAGGCAGAAAGAAAAAACTGTGTAGTAATTAGGCAACAAATAGTCAAAGACTTAAGGGTTAAATCCCATCTTAGATGGAGAGGCCTCTAAACTTTCCACTGTCGTGGCAGAGGTTGAAGACTGAAGATAATTTCTGTTTGGAGTCTCTTTTGGGAAACCTTACAAACCCAAGCAAACTCCAAAAAACAGATGAAAGGCCAGGCAGACATAGGTTGGATTTCTACTAGCAGCTTTGAGGAAGTAAACTGTTTCAAAGATTTGGTCTCAGGCCTGCTCCAAAGAGGCAGGAAAACCACTACAAATGAAAGCCCCTAAAATCCAGAGGCCAAAGACTTGACCACACTTTATATTAGTGCTACAGACCCTTTCCAAATGAAAGCATCACTATTCTCATTTTAAATCAAGACCCCCAGCCAAGTCAGATTCAGAAAGTCTTTGGAGATTATTTACCATCTGCTGCTTTTATCCCCATCCCAGGTCAAAGACACATTGCCAGGGCTATATAAGGTGGTGGTGGAGTTTACGCTGTCCCATCTGATGGGAATCTTTGGTACAAGCCAATATGTGGCCCCAGAATTAACAAGACAGCACATCTGGCAAGCACTCAACTGATACTGAGCCTGGAGTGACTTAATTTTAAATACAGGGTAATAAAGACAACAATGCCATCTCTCCAGCACGTTGTGTTCATGCTTCCTGCACTACTATTTACAAGGGAGCAGAAAACAGACGACGGCAGTCATTGCCTCTGGGAACTGAACACAACACAGTCCCAGGTCACAGTCCATAATAACCCCATGGAGAAAGCAACTGAGCCCTGGCTCCCTGAAGAATGAACAAGAGTTGGCCACACCTGACAATCCTCTAATGTCACCAAACATCACTACACAGCCTTCAGTTCAGTACTCTCTGCAGACACAGACCTTTCTTAGGAATTTCTCACTCCAAACATCAACTCTCTTGCTTTGGGAGTGCTTTCAATTTATGAATTACACAGCCAGTGAAGGCACTGACAGGAAAAAAGGGCTCAGAGACACAAGATCATTAAATCAGCCACCTCCATCTTTTCTTAGCAGTGGAATTTCTCAATGAGTCAGACAAGAGGTAGCTGTTGAGGGAGGAAGACACATCTGTTCATATGCAAATAGCTTGGCAATCTATTCTTTAAAGTCTACTTTCCTGCAGAAACAAGCTCCTGTATTCAACCCGTCTAGATGTGTCTGCCTTATTGTCACTCTTCCCCCACCCCTTCCTCCTCCAGTAACTTTTGACTCAGTCAGACACTTTCAATCTCATCTGACAGAATAAGGAGTGTCAGAGAAAAGTTCCTATCTGCTGTATGAGCAAAGGAACCTCAGAAAAAGAGAAACTCTACCCGTGACCTGACAGGAAAATACTGCAATGGAGTTCAGTTGCCACCAGCCTTGAATAACCTGCATGTGCCCTCCCTGCTTAACACCAAATCCACATGAAAGCAAACTGTACCGGTTCCACTGCTGAAAGAAATACCTGCTTGCCTGGAGAGTGGCTCAGGTCCAGCACTCTGAGAAGTCTAACAGCCTTGAAAACACTGTGTGCACACTCTGAACTTGGGGAAGGTAGTGTTTTATCCACAGGAACATCTCAGGTCTCAGTTTCATGGCTGATTCAAAGTTGGAATACACATTTCATAGAAAAGATCCAGATCCACGCCACGTACCTCTAGGTGCTGCACGTTGTGGTTTGTCACTAACCACACACCCTTATCTAAGGCAGCGTGTTATCAACACGAAAATTGTCTGCCACCCACCTGCATTGTCTGTCCTTGGAGATAAAGTCTCTCTTTACACACCCCTTCATAGAAGTCGTAGTATTCCATGAAGGATTTCTCCATTACGCCCCTGAACGCAACGAGAGAGCAAACAGTCAACACAAGCGTTACAATGGTCACATCATCCAGGCTCACCCCATCCCACCGAACTCCAGTTCATGTAATCGGTGTGGACACCCATACAGGGTGTCCCAGACAACTAACAGGGTACAGCGAGGCAGGACACAGAGCAAAATGAACTGCAGCATCACTGCAGCTGAAGAGATTCTGCACGTGTTTCCACAACAGCTGTGCTCCCCTCCCTCTGAGATTTTTTTTTTTCCCCCCCATAAGACAAGGCACATTTATACTCAAACACAAGTCAGAAGATGCAGCCATTGTGCACATTCACACAGCCTTTGTCAATGCACAGCTCCTGCGCTCCACACAGATGCAGCCATCCACTTCGGGGGAAACAGAACGACTCTTTGCTGGACCAGGGAGAGTTAAAGACTTGCTCTTCCCTGGAGCAACTATCAGGATTTCAGGAAGGGCAGCCAGAGAAGTTTATTCTGCTTCCCCACACTTTCTTGTGCTCCCTCCATGCCCCCTTTCCATACCGTAACGGCTCAGGACAGGGACATTTTCCTTCCAGCATGTCGCACACTGCTACCCGGATGGTCTCATGCCGAATGCACTCGTTATAGTTCTTGCTGTCCCCTGGGTGCCTCTCCTGGAAATAGAATTTGGGCCAGTGAGTCCACACGACTGCAGTGGCTCTTCGTCTCTCCCTCCTGGGCCCGATGAATTTCACTGGTGCACGAACCCACTATGGCTTTGTCTGTTCTGTGTACACTGAGCTAATTTATACTGCAAATGAAAAGCTGGCAAGATTTTACATGTCTCCAGAGCCTCGGACTCACTCAGCTGTGGAGACAGGTCAACTGATAAAGTTAGCACAGAAACCTGCCTCTCTCCGAGATGCTGGAGACCATGAAAACCTGAGCAGTTTGGTTCCTGTGTGACAATATGTCCCAAGGAAGCCATTTCAGGAGTCATGTAGCAGAGAAATGAAGAGCCATCCCATCTCCCCGGCAACTTCTCGAATGCCTCTTGTTCTTCTGTTACCTTACACATACGTGAGCTAAGCAGCCTCCGGTTCAGAGCTGGCTTGCAACTCCCCCTCATGCTCTAGAGGCAGAGCAAGCTGGAAAAGAGCCAAGCAACATAACCTACTTTTGTCCCCATTTCCAGAATGGGATTTGCCACCAGGAGCAAGGTGTGGAGGGAAGAAACAAATAGCTGCAGAACCAGAGATGATCTACCTCAAACTCTCACCTGCTCAAAGCCGGGTTCATTGTGATAGGGGTTCTCAGTCATCAGAGACTGGATGGAGATGAGGACTGAAGAGATACTCTGTGCTGGGCTCCACGCAGGCCCGGTCCAAGTGCTGAGGCATTAAAACAGAAAAGCATCAATTAACAACGCAGGACTGGCCCAGTGAGCACCATCCCTCCAACTACCAAAGACCAGAAAGCTGGTGAAACCACATCTATATCTTACAGAAACGCGACAGGAAAAGAAACAGCTGCTACGGATCTAGAAAGCACTGGACACTGAGAAAGTTTTCAGGGTCAAAGTAGTTTATCCTCTCAACCAAAGGAGTACTTTAGCTTGAGCAAGACAAAAGAGGCTGGTAACTTCACTCCACTGCTAACACACACAGGGATCACACATGAGTTGAGGAAAAGTAACATTTCCAAGCATTTTACAGGGTATTTTAAAGCTATGGCTATCACCTCGCACAGCAGCTTGGAGCAACACAAGCTACCAGCACGGCCATAAGTCAAAAACAACTACTCTTAAGAACTGAAATCTGATTTTCAAGGCTCAAACAAGACCATCATTTGTGCAGCCTGTAATGCAGACACTCAGCACAAGGACTGCCATCAAAAGCACTAAAGGATGCTCTGCTACAGGAATAAGGTGCCCGTTTCGTACACACAGGGTAGCAAAAACCTTTGCACAGAACAGCATAAGCAGAAAAAGCTGTTCTGCTGCTTGCCCTTAATATCCTAGTTCCAGATACAGACCTGTCTCCCTGTGAGCTGAACAAGGATGTGCTGACCCACATACGCCCTTCCTAAATCCTTTCCTCTGCAGCTCCCTCTGCGCTTCCCATTTCTGCTGAGGCCGAGGCTCTTTGTTCACTCTTCAATAATTTAGCTCCCATGCCAGGGCTACAATTGCATGAGCCACCAGGCAGCTTGCGTGGGAGCTGCTGGGCATTCAGAGCCCCGAGATGTGGACGTGCCCTACACATCTCAGTGCTCTGGCATCCAGCTCACTGGATCAGGAAGACTCCTCTGCCGAGGAAGGTGTTTCCCAGCACAATGCGTCTCTCTACCAGCCCTGAGGCCAGGATCTATCGACTGATTGGTATCAACCACTTGGACCAACTTTGGTGTAAGTGGCACGTGCACAGCACTGCTGAAACCATCCCAGCAAAGGCAGATTTGTAACCACATCAGTGCTCGGACTCCTGTGGGTTGATCAAATCCCTACAGCAATTCAAGCCGTCACTGCCCCTGCTGTTACTACCTCTCTGCAGCAGAAGGAACTATGCACTAACACCCCGGTCCAGAGTCTCAGCCGACGCCTTTCTTTACTGGCAACTGAAACTGTCACAGCTGGCGTTGGGAATATCACACCAAGGCCAGGGTTCCTCTGGCAGAGCGGTAAGAGCCATTCAATCAACCAGGACTTTCGCATGTTTAAAAATCAAGTAGGTGAGTAACAAGCATTTGCAGCAGTGGAGCCTGTTTGAACAGGCAGGATGGGAGCAGTGCTTGTAAATCATTATACCCACCGCTCAGCGCCACATACTACGTGTAGGTGGAAGCCCAGAGCAGTCAAATGGCTCTCAAGGAAGTTCTTAGCGGCTTTTAGTTTTATTTATTTATTTTTAAACCCACACAGAGAGAGGAAATTAAAACCACAAAAACCTACATTCAAACAACATTAAGGATCAGGCTGCAAAGCGCAAAAGCGGAAGAAACGCAGTGCTCAGGCCGAGGCTTTGCAAGGGGAAGCAGGAGAGAAGCGGCAGCATCCACTGATCTTCAGGCTTCCCCTGCTCCGTTCTCAGGTGCTTTTAAAGACAAGTTAGACTCTTATTTCAGTAGAGGAATTTGTCCTGCTTTACGACTCTGGATCTGTACACGACCTCACAAAAGCATAAAGGTGCATCCAAGTACACGTCTGGGACAAGATCAGGGCACAACGCGCTGAGAAGGATGCGTGAGGCAGAATACAGCCTGCAGCCACCTCCTGATTTCCCATCAAAACAGCCAAAGTCTCCTCTTACCCTAGAATACTCAGGCAGACTTTCCCATTGCGGTAGAAGTTGGGGTTAAACCTCACTGTGTTATTTCCTGTTGTCATCAGTTTGACCCTTGGTGGGTGGATGGGATAATCTGGAGGACAGCGAAACAGGAACAAGAAGAAACCCCCTTCATAAGGCGTGTCAAATGGGCCTGTGATCAATGCATGAATCTGGAAAACAAAAGCCCGTCTTGCGCACCACTTCAAAATTGTGCAGCACCGTCAAATCCTCAACAAAGCCAACCGAAGGCAAGAAATCTCCACCCAGGCAGCAGCACGGAGGCAGCATCTTCCACAAGCACACACCATGTGCAGGCCATACTTAACCCTCCCTCCTTCCCTCGTTAGCCAGAGCCACTGCTGCGCACTTCTCTCCCCTCTGCCGCACTCAATGTGCAAAGCAGTTTTCCAATGCAAGGTTTGGCCAGAGTCCACAACAGCTGCCTCCCATACATCCCTATACAGTCCAAACCAGACTGAATCACAGTTCAGCTGGTAAGCTCTGCTTATAAGAGAAAAAAAAAAAAAAAAAATTCAAATATGAAAAAAAAAAAATCTAATTTTAGAAAGAAAAAAATTCAGAATTTCTGCCAAAACTACAGCATTCCTCAATTTTATGGTCTCGTGCTGATTTGGTCTTATTAAAACCAATCACTCAATCTCCTCTGCCAGGATCCGAAATTAAGGCCCTATTCTCTCCATGCTAATTACCCTCAAAGATCCCAATTGTATACCAGGAATTCTACTCCCTTTGGGCTATTAAGGAAGCTTACCCCCCAAGTGATCCAAGCAGTTTCCTTTAATGATCCTCTTACCTCCCCAGGATTTCAGTTAAAAGCCCCAAGGCTGGTGTTCTACAAACCCGCATTTCCGTTGAAGGGCATTTTGGCTCTTTCAGCTACCAACGCTGAGAGATTCCAGAGCTGCCGCTAAGTGCCCCAGGTGGGAGTTGGCTGCGCAGAGACACTCCCTTTGTGCTACCTCCAAAAACCCCAGGGGCCCTAAGTCAGGCAGGCACTTACACGGAGGGGAATTTGGGGGAATCTGGAGGCTGCCACGTTTGTCAGGGGGGTGGGAGAAGTGTGCAGCAGAGGAAAAACCAAAGCAACCTCACACGCACGCACACACAACTCTCAGAAACCAGCACAGCCAGAGCAGGTGACACTGGTTGGAGTAAAAAAAACACCAGCCAAGAAACACACTGGATCACGAACGCCGTTTGAGCAACCTCTGCCTCCCAGCTCACTGCATTCTCTCTGCCATAATCAGAAATTCCCAGTCCTGGAAAACCCTCAAGAGCCAGGAGGGGAAGAACCGGGGCAGGAGAGGCCGCAGCCATGCCTAAAGAGTAGGTCTGCTGGAGGTGACGTGGTGGGAGCGGCTGCGTGGGTCAGACCTGCACGGGACCCCGGTACCTGTGAGAACCCGGCGGGCAGCTCCACGGCAGGATGGGGCCCAGGTGCAGGGACAAATCTCTCTACCAGCTCACAACAATTAAACATCTCCAAGTTCCACAGGCGGATTATAGATACTCCAGCACTGCTTGTGGCTAATGGATGCTTCTCATTTCCAGCCTCTCTGAGAAGCCCCCCATGGCCAACGGCTTTCCATGGCGCTTTCTCTTCTTTGAGCTGCTCTATTGATTGTTTTCAAGCATCAGTAGGATGAAACGAGCTGGATCAGCACCCCGCTGGTTCACAGGGCCACCAAAGCAGAGCTGGCTCTATCTGTGGAAGCTCCTCAGATGGGATCTCTCCACAGAGCCAGTTTCCTTGAGAGCCTCCTCCAATTTTTAAGTGCAGCCCATCTCAATGTCACCAAGAAAACTGGAACCTCACTATGCTCTTGCAAGACTCACCCTGGCTCCTCTCAAAACATTAAGGGAATACTCCGTTTGGGCAAACCCTTAAAGCAGCCATCAACAGCAACATACAGAGAAGTGGAAAGTTGAACCAGCTCCAAATCTCCTCTTACCTTGGTCATGTCGTGGGGATCAGGCACAACAAACATTCCCGGGGGCGGTTCCTTGTAAATGGACATGATATCCCTGAACAAAGGAAACAGGAATTAGTCAAGATCTCCCTTGGCATTCATCAGCCCTCGAGGCACAGAACGTTCTAGATGACAAATCTGTGCACAGATGCAAAGGGATAGACTTTTTAAGATGGAAACTTGCAACTCATAAAAAGCTAGACTTTTTTTTTTTTTGCCTGTGACTGTTTTCTGGCTGAGCTCTTTCAACTTATCCCCCAAAAAATAGTTGAGGCATTTCAAGAGCACAAGCAGCATTCAATGAATCAACAGGCGAGGCATCGGACCAAGCGCACCTTGACTACCTGCTGCCTCCTATTTTATCACGGATCGGCTCCAGTGCATAAAACTTCAACCATAAACTTCCCCTAAGGCAGTCGTTTAGAAGTTCTCTTAGGTGAGTTTTATTGTTTAAAGGATGACCTTCCCGCCCCATGTTTTCCTTCTTCACACTCAGACTATTTACAGGAGCCCTTTTGTATAACCAGTCATTTGTTTTCCCCAAACATACCATGACTCAACCGCCTTTGAGTTACTGCTCTGACAAATTTGGGTTTAACCAGACAGCAGGTTCACGACTAGTTAGGATGCACATACACACACACAACTTGATCACAATGGCCTTGTTTCCTTAGGAATGTGGACTAAATGAACTGAAAAGTAACAGATTACCTAGAACTCAGTTTACAGATAAACTGAATGGCACCCATTACCTTTCATCGCCAAAAAAACTCCCTCCCATAATCCGGAGCTGCGCTGAGCTCCAGGACAAGCTCCCACTCGACCTTCCCATTTGGGAAGCAACTGGAGTTCAGAGAGGTTTCAGGGCGAAAACAAGTGCGAGAGCAACAGGAGAGCCTCACCTTCCTGCCTACCGTTACGAAGTCAGTGCTTTTGGCATTTGGATTGGAAAGTGCCCAAATATCTGGTGCCATCTTTGGAAGACGTTATACAAGCTCTAGAACAAGGATGAGCAAGAGCCTGGCAGGCAGTGATACTTGCTCCGAAGGAAGAGGAAGAACTTGTTGAAACAGTGCCAGCACGTCTAACAATACAAGACCATATTGCTCATTATATCAAAGGCTATCGACGCACCAGGTTTAACTAGATGATCCTTTAAAGAGTCAGAGCAGCCAAACGGGTGGGCACCGGCAGGAAGGAGGATCGCTATGGCCAGGTTTAGGATAAACATCTTAACTTGACTGTTGATGGGGACTGAGAAGCCTGCTCCCCTCCCCATTTAACAGCACCTCCGAGGAGCAGCCAGCGATCCCAAAGGCCGGATTAGAGCTGTGCCCCAAGGAGCTCTGCTGCCAAACACCCCAGCAACAGCTGACAGAGAAAGAGACCCTGGATGGCGGTACAGGGGTCCACAGCTCCAGGGCAGGCGAGGTGTGAGACTCCATCCTCGTCCAAGCACCTGGGCAAGGAGAGTCCCGGGGCAGGATGGGGACCGGGGTCTGCTCCCAGGAAAGCCCCGGGACACAGGGAGGGACCGGGGTCTGCTCCCAGAAGAGCCCCGGGACACAGGGAGGGACCGGGGTCTGCTCCCAGAAGAGCCCCGGGACACAGGGAGGGACCGGGGTCTGTCCCCAGGCCCGAACTCAGGTGTCCAGGACCGCTGGTGAGGGGATGGTGAAGCCCAGGGGACAGCTACCGCCTCGAGGGTACCGGGGACGAGCCAAGCGTCTCTGCCGCGTTATGAGCCTCGGCTCCGTGCCCGCTTTCCGCCCGGGCAGCCCCGCCAACAGACGCCGGGGCAGGGCGGCAGGGATTCCTCGGCCCACAGCTGGCTAGGCCCAGGGGAGCCCCGCGGGGCCGGCAGAGGCGAGGACCGGAGCCACCCCCCAGGGAGCCGGTACCCGGCAGCGCCGCTCAGCCACCGGGCCCGGGGCGGGGAGGCTCCGCCGCTCACGAGCAGGGCGGCTCTCTCACCGTTTGATCCGCAGGAGGCAGGCCGGGCTGGGCCGCTCGCTGTCCCAGTCGCCGCTGACCGTGGGGTCCCAGAAGGCGGAATGCGTGAGGANCGTGCCGCCGCCCGGGCCGGCGGAGGCGCCGCCGCTACCCGCCGCAGCCGCCGCCAGCACCGCGGCCGGGGCCGCCTCCTCGGCGGCCGGACTCTCCGCCATTCCGCGCCCGGCCTCGGGGAACGCCGCTTCCGGGACTCCGCACCAGCGAGTCCGCCGGCCAGAGCGGCCCCCGCCCCGCGCCTCCACCACCGATCGCAGGCCAGAGCGACGCCTCCCCCGCTCCCCCCTCCCACTACCGGCGCAAACTCCCCCTAGTCACCATAGAGTCTCCCTCCGGCGCCAGAGCGCCCCTTCCCACGGAGACGCCTCAAGGTAGGCTAGAGCGTACCGCTGCGGCAGAGCGCGCCCCCTGCTGCGGCGGGGGTCTCGCGGGCTGGAGGCAGCAGAAATTGTAGTTCGGGGTTTTTTGGGTGGAAAAAAGCCCCGTTGGGAAGCGGCTGCTGCAAGACTCGCTCTCAGCCTGCCTCGGCCTGCGGAGACACGGCAGGACAGCATTTCAGCCCGGACCGAGGCACGGCCGCAGGCTCAGGCAGCGCCCAAAGCCCTCCCCAGGGTGCCGCCCTCACCCCACCAGCCTCAGGAGGGGGTCGGGGCGGTGGGAGAGGGGGGAAGCCGAAACTCCAGCTCGCAGGAAGCCGAAACTCCGGCTCGGAGCTCTGCCTCTGGCCTACAAGGACCACCTCACCCCTACACCCCCTGCCAGAGGCACTCTGTTACTCACAGTAACAGCGTGCAACCGCGAGCGAGCCATTTTAGTTCCAAGGTCACTTTTGCTTTACAACAACAAAAGTTATTTATGCAGTTTCATACATGTAAGGGAGAATAAACGTAACTAGCTTAGATGCAGGTAACAGTGGTGTTTTTCTGAGACAGTAGATGTTGAGCACCTGGCACGCCAATAGCGACGATTCCCAAAGCCCAGTATTACTGTTGCAGGATGAACGCGTTTGTCCCCAAGCGCCGGCCTGGCTGCAGATGTAGGATGTTTCCTCCCAGCCAGCGAGTCTCCCTTGAGTTCTTTTTGGGTTTAGAGCCACGTTTCTTCAAGAAGTTTCCGTTTTTTTGGGGGAGTCAAACTCTTCTCAGCCCCCCTTGCCCTCTCAGGGCACAGGCAATGAATCACAGAATCACTAAGGTTGGAAAAGACCTCTAGGGTCATCCAGTCCAACCGTCAACCCAACCCCCCCACGCCCACTAAACCATGTCCCCAAGCGCCTCATCTACACGTCTTTTAAATCCCTCCAGGGATGGGGACTCCACCACTGCCCTGGGCAGCCTGTGCCAAGGCCTGGCCACTCTTTCAGGAAAGAAATTTCTCCTCATGTCCAACCTAAACCTCCCCTGGCACAACTTGAGGCCGTTTCCTCTCGTCCCATCGCTGTTACTTGGGAGCAGAGACCGACCCCCCCCTGGCTCCAACCTCCCTTCAGGCAGTTGCAGAGCGCGATGAGGTCTCCCCTCAGCCTCCTCTTCTCCAGGCTGAACACCCCCAGTTCCCTCAGCCGCTCCCCATCAGACTTGTGCTCCAGGCCCTTCCCCAGCTCCGTTGCCCTTCTCTGGACACGCTCCAGCCCCTCCATGTCCTTCTTGTCGTGAGGGGCCCAAAACTGAACCCAGGATTCGAGGTGCGGCCTCCCCAGTGCCCAGTACAGGGGCACGATCCCCTCCCTGCTCCTGCTGGCCACACCAGTGCTGACACAGACGGAACAGAGCGGTTCCTGTCCCACGTTCGTGTCCCCAGGGAGGTCACAACCGAGCTTCGGAGGCTTTAAGCACGCAGAGTAGCTGCATTAATGCAATTACCTAAAGCAGATCACTAGACACACTCCCCCAGTGCTCACCTTCCTACCTTCCTTAAAGGCTCAGCTGTCTTACCACAAGGTCCAAGATTCAGGTTAGATTTTAGATTTGCTCCTCCCTAGTATACTCCAGTCTCTAAAACAGCTGAAGCATGTAACTGTTGGAGGGGAAAAAAAGAAATATAACTCAGCGGTGGTCCTTTGTGTAACCTGATGCTTTGAGGAGGCACACGAATAGTGCGACCTCAAAACCAGCTCTTCTGTGTGAAAGAAGAAAATTCAGATGATACGGCAGTGCAGATCCTTCCGTACTTACTGGTAATTTAGTTACGCAAACACCATTAATACACTTCTGAACACACTCACCTGTACCCATCACCTTTTCTACATACTGTCTTTCAGATGAAAAAGACAGACACGTAGCATTTTCAACAACAGTATGTGGAAAAAACAACGCTTTGTCAGCTCATCTAGAAGTATTTGCTTTACTAGGGCAACGTTTGTTAGGATTCTTGCAAAGATTTGAGCTGTTTAAGGACATCCTCTCTTATCCCGCTGATTTCACACTAGTTTTCCTCCCCTCCCACCACCGTTTTATATTCCCCTTCTGCTTTATCAGTGGGTGTCCCCATACCTGGAATATTACCCTCTCCAACCAATACATCAACTCGCCCAAGGATTTCCCCACCACTGGATCAGAACATAAGAAAAAAAAAATGAAGAAAAAAAAAAAATAAAGCCACCAGTTTATTTAGAGAAATCTTTTCTTTAATTGTCAGTCTGGAACGCTCTGATGGAAGCAGACTCAAACCGCAGAGGACAGAGTGATGGAAGCCGCAGCCAGGACCAGAAGTTGTCACATAGCAAAGAGGATAAGGAATGCCACCATCAAACAGAAGAGACCCATGGCCTCGGACAGGGCAAAGCCCAGGATGGCATAGGAGAAAAGTTGCTGCTTGAGAGATGGATTCCTGTATGTTGTACGGGGGAAGGGGAGGAGGGGGGAAACAACAAACCAGAGAGAGAGGAGAAGGAAGGAAAAAAAAAAAAAAAAAAAAAGATCCACAGTGAGAAAACACACCCAAAGTCTGTATCACAGAAAACCAGGATTATGTCACATAGGCAACGGATTTTGGAGCATAAACCAGTTTTATGGCAGGCAGCCACAAGCTGGAATAAGAAAACCATGATTTTTCCTTGGTTTCAGTGATGTAGACATGCTGAACCCCGAAGGCTAGTTTCACCTGCCCCGGAGGTACCAAGCAACAGTTCCTGCTAACAACCAGTGCTTGATTTCTTCTGGAGGCGGGCAGAGCTCCACAGAGCAGCTGCATCGTTCAGAAGGAAGTATAGGGTGGATTCAAACAACCCAGGCACTTTCTTATTTAAATAGATTAATGAATTATAACAAGCATTTTATTTTCCAAGGAGGACTGCTTCACTTAAACACAGTATCTGTTATATATACACACTACACACGTAGAGCTGGACATACATTTCTGAGAAAGCTCTACTGTTAGTGCTGGGAGAGGGGAGCAAATTCAAGCCAGCCTGGCATCGTACTTACCTGGCATAGCCAATGATCAAGCTGCCAAATACCGTCCCGATACCCGCTCCTGAACCAGCCACCCCGACCGTGGCAGCACCGGCACCAATGAACTTCGCAGCAGTGTCGATATCCCTGGAAACGGCACTGGTTTGGAACTCACGGTGGGTCAGCTGTGGATGGGAAACACCAGCTGGCTGCGGGATACAGGAGAAGAAACACGCTAATGACACTTTTAATGATAAATATAAAAGTTTAATAAAACACGGTCACCATTTATCCTCTACTCAAGGCAGAGCAAGATCAGCCAAGCTTGCTAAGCCGTCAGCGATCTGGGCTAGAAGCTATGTCTCCACACTAGCCACCCCCTTGATATACAAACGTACTCCTCCAGCTCAGGAGAAACCATCAAGTATCACAGGCAGCGAGCACAGAAATACAGGACCCAGTTTACCACGTAAGAGTCTCACCTGTACAGTCTGAACCTCAGGCCTGCTGAAAACAGACACTGAAACTGGTCTGGCCAGAGCCCTGGAACAGCACCGGAACTGAAACAAAACACAGACAATTAACTCCTGTAGTTGGATGCGTCCACAGCAATCCTCAGAAAAGAGCAGTTATTTTATGAAGAACAGTCTTAGAATTTTTTTAAACCTCTCAAGAATGAAATAAAACTAAAAAGCAAAGGCATATGCAAACGTAGGATACTTCTGTTGTAGCCAGTTGGATTAAGTCCATGAGTAATACCACCAGACCACACACTGCAACATGATGAGAGTCGTATCTGCCACAGCAGCTCAGTCATTACTACAGTTCCATACGTTTTCTTCCTAATTCATACCTTGAAAGAAAGAGGTGATTGAGTACCTCTGTGACGACCACTCAGCTTCTCTTTGGAGAAGCCCTTGGGCCTGCAGTTCAGTGCACAACTACTAAGATGGTAGGTATCACCCTCCGGTGACCAGAGGTCACCTTGTTTCCCTTCCTTGTTAAATCCACAGTAAAACAAACCCACGTGATCCCACCTCAGCTGAGGGCGTCCAGGATCGCATTTTGAACTGAGCACCACAGAAAAAAGGCTTCACAATCATATATCCCCACTATTCTTACACTTCTCTGAGAAAAAAGGTGACTTACCAGAGCTGGAGAGCTGAGGAGAGCCAAAGGAGCCTGCATTTTGCTTAATCTAATGCAAATAAAGGAAAAAAAAAATGAAAAAGGAAACGGAAATCCCAACGCTACCACCACCAGTCAACACCCCCCTCTCGGCCCTGACACCCGTCTATCTTCAGCCGCGTCCCTCAGTCGTGCCCGAGGCGTTTCCCCACCGCCCCCACGCACGGCCCCGGGTGTCCCCGCCGCCCTCCCCGCCCCCCGTTAATCCTCGTTTGGGGCCCTCCCAGGGCAGACTCGGGGCCTCGTTTGGGGCCTTCCCTTCCCTGACTCGGCCGACATCCCCACCAAGGCCCAACGGAGCCCGCTCAAGCCCCGGCGGGCGCGGGGAGACAGCGGAGGGGCCGCGGCTGCCGCCTCCCAGCGAAGGGCACGGCCGGGCGCCGTCCCCGCCGGCCGCCCGGGCCCAGCGCTACCCCGCGGCCGGCGGCAGCCCCTCCCCGCTGCCGGCTGAGGGGGGCCGCGGTGCCCGGAGGGGGGCGGCCGGGCCGAGACCGGGGCCCACCTGCGCGGGGTCCACTCGGGGCTGCGGCGGCGGCGGCTGTGAGAGGAGCGCGGCGCCCCCGCCCCGCTCACCTTGCCGTGTCCCCCTGCGTCCTCCGCGCTCATTGGTTGCCGCCGCGCACGGCGCGCGGCATCCTGGGACAACATCCGCCTTCCCTATTGGCTACGGCCGAGTGAGCCCCTCCCACCAGACATCCGGGATAGCGCAACGGGGCGGGAGGGTGGTGTCGCTACGCGGGTCGCTATTGGTTGGTTATTTCCGCTGCCTGTTTGCTGATTGGCTGACGGCCTGGAGGTCTTCCAGAGGACCGTGAGGCGCGCTGGGCTGCCCCTTGCACCATAGAGGTTACCATAGAGGCCGGGCGGTGATGGCGGCGGGCGGGGGCCCGGCCGCCCTTCCCGGTGCGCCGACGGCTGCCGCGGCACCCGCCCCCCTCCGAGTCTCTCCTAAAACATCATTTTGAACATTGAAACGTTTTCCCGTGGTTTATTAAAGTGCCCGGTTCAGCCGTGGCCGAGCGTCGCTGGAGCCGAGGTTTAGTGCCGCGGCCCCGAGGAGGGGCCCGGGGGAGGGGGTCTCCGCCCGGACAAGGCCCAGCTCCGTGCCCCGTTACCGGCAGCCTCAACCGCCGCGAACCCTCCTTGGGGTGAGCCGGGGAGCGGCGCACCCGCCCGTGTCCCGCTCACCGGGGTGGCCCGGAGGAGGAGCGCGGTCGGCGGGGCCTCCCCTGGCCCGTAGCTCGTTACCGGGACTTTTAAGTTCCCGCTTTTCCAAACCCCCTGAGCTCTTACTCAACCCTCTCCCGAGCCTGGCGGCCCTGTCCCCGGTCTCTCCCCACCCCGCAACCGCAGCGCAGGCACGGAAGGGCGGTACCGGGGCGGGGGGGTCTCCTGCACCGAACTACAAGTCCCAGCAGCGCGGCCGGGACCGCCCAGGGGGAGGTATCCCGGACGGGGCGGCACGGGGTAGGGGGGTGTCCGCCTTTTCCTGGTCCTCCGCCTCCTCCTCGCAGCCCCGGAGGTTTCCAGACGGTGAGTGAGGCGGGGGGCGGTGGTGACGGGGTCCCCGACTCCTCCCGGAGACTGATGTACCCCGCCCCGGGGGCCGTACGGGGAGCGGGGGGACCGGGGCTGCCCCGCTGCGAAGCGGCGGCGACACTTTCGCTTTCGTTTCCCAGCGGCGGACCCGGGGGGTTTCCGGCCCGGGGCGGGGGGGTGAACAGCCCGGTCCGCTCCCCGCCCTCCGCCGGGACCCCACGCACGGGGATGCTAACGGGGAGCGGAGCCGGGGACCCGGCTGCCGGCAGCGGGGGGGCTGCCCGGTGCATCCCGACCCCGGTGTCCAACCGCGGCTGGAAGTTGTTCTCACTTGAGAAGGGCAAATCCGTGTTTTTCTACATCTTCGCGGCGCTGCAGGTTAACGAAAGAATTAAACAGCAACAGCGAAAGAAAAGGAAAAAACCCAGAAAGTCCCCGGAGAGAGGCTGGGCCGTGAACGCCGAAGGAAGCGTAATTTTTTCCGCTGTGCTCGGGGTGAGCTGTAACGATACCTCATTACCTCGGCCCCGGGCTGGGACTGCCCGTTAGTCATTAACACCCCCACGGTGTGGCTGTCCCCGTCCCCTCGGGCGGCAGCAGCCTCGCAGGGCCTCCTCTGCCTTCGCTGGTGACTGAGGAGCTGTTCACATAACAAAAATGTGAACTTTAATAAAATGTCTTCCCCTCTCTACTTCCTGTTGTTCTTTTCCTGGAAGTGAACTGCAGACTCTGCCTTTGGCACGCTCTGCACGGCCTCTGGGTTTGTTTTCCTTCAAGATCACAATTATTTTCACCAAAACCAACATCTTTTTTTTTGCAGCAGAATGCATTGTTTTGCTGCATCCAGGCACCGACTCTGCATTTTCTTTGCAAGTTATTTTTAACTCTTGTGGCAGCAAGAGCTTGTGTCCTGTCCTGACGCGATGCAGTAACATGATTAAGGTGCTGTCCTTAGATTTATTTTCTTGGTTTTTTCTGTCTGGTGGCTCTCAAGTGGTCCCTGGTGTTCAGGAACTGCAAATCATAAGGCACATCAGGGTAGCAAAGATCGACATCAGCCAGATAAAGACAGAGGCTTAGATGAATTGTACACCCTTCCCTACGCTTTACTGACATAACGAAAACTGAAACTGCAGCCGTGGATGTCCTGGAGGGTTGTGCCTCATCCATGTCTAGTGTCTGCCCTGCCTCCCGCTCCCAGCAGGAGGAATTCTGCCGAGGCAGCCTGTGTCAGTGCAGTTATCACTGCTTTTTCCAGCTGTGCCTGCCTCTTCCTTTCCGAGCACAGCCCCGCAATCCCCATCTAAACTTCTGCCTGATTTTCAGGCTGTTCTTTGGCACAGTCTCCTGAGTGATGCCAAAAAAAAAAGCAGGGTTCCAGGGAGTTCATTGCCATATGAAACTTCTGGATTGGAGATTCCTGAAATGCTTCAGTGGGATGATCATTCATGATGAACTTTCCCTCCATTCTGAGGTCAAGCCTTGCTCGCCGCTGCTGTCACTAAGATCAGCTGAGAAGGTTCTGCTTTGGATTCCTGGAATTGAATTGTCCGGGATTGGCGGCAGGGTTTTGCCAGCAGTGATCTGCCCTTTGACTGATTGCCAGGCCTGAAGCCTGGCTGCCTGCAAGACGTAGTGACAAAGCCGGTGATTTAGCGTTCCTTTTCCAGCCCTGCCTCGGCTCCTGGCAGTTTGGATCGACGCACCCACTACAGATTTATGTTGTGTGATCTGTAGTGTCACAACGCGTTGCAAGGTTTTCTGTAGAGGTAACTCACGCAAAAGCCTTAATGCTATTTGTTGACCCTGCTGTTATGCAACATATTCATTTCGATACTGAGAATCATCTTGCAGTTGCAGCGTAACAGTCACGAGTAGCAAGGCTATAATAGCCTCATGACACAGGCTTACGAGACAGAACTACGACGACCTGCCTAACCAGGATCTCCTCCGTTCGTGCTCTTCCATGGGAGCTGAGCTTAGCAAGGTACCTCTCTTCCCTTGGAGCCAGGAAGCTGAAGATGAAAGATACTGTCTTTGGAGGTCAAGTCATTGCGTTGGATTTGAACGCAGAAGACGGAGAGGCTGTTGAGTTTGCTTGTCACCAGCATGAGTGTGTCTTGTGTGTCTCACCACGGTCACCCGGTGAAGGTGGAGTGTGTTAGGGCTGGGACTGCACGAGTCTTGGAGTTCCTAGCACGATAGATTGTAAGCTGCTGGTTTTGTCTTGCACTACTGTCGGAGCATTTCACTCATGCAGCGAAACCTCTGTTCTTCTCAAGCAATGTGCTAGTCTCCAGACTTCAGAAGAGCTGATGCACCCCCCATATTAACTACGTATGGTGGGGATGTGCCTGGAGCGTCAAATCACATGAAAAACATGATGTGAGGCTGCGTGTGGGGACAGCCGGTGTTCCAGCAGGGTCTTCAAACATGGGATCCCACCAGCAGGCACGCATGCTCCTGCTGCTGCACGGCACCTCTGCCGTGTAGCGGATCTGTGGGATAGTCAGCGGGTCTGGTTCGTGGGGTCCCACGCAGGAGAGAATCTGCTGTGCCACACGGGCAGCCTCAGAGCACCAGGCGCATGGCTGGGAAGCAGCGGTCAGATGAGAGAGTCTTACACGCGTCTGCTAAAGAGGATCTGCAAGCTGCCGTGGATGTCAGGAGCAGCCTGGCCACAGCGGCAGGGGCTTCAGTGAGCTCGTGTGCCTTGCTGAGAAACCTTGGTGTGTGCGTAGAGGGTTTTGGATCTCACAGCTGTGTCATTCCCAAGCCGTACCTCTTCATATCCTTCACAGACACAACTATGTTGGCAGCATCCAAAGATGAGATAATCCCCTTACTCTTTCCTCTTGTAGACTTCCACAATGGATGAGACCTCAGACGAGCCTCCCACTTCTGCCGTCCTCTTAGACAACTGCCACTTCTCCCAGGTCGTCTTTAACAATGTGGAGAAGTTTTATGTTCCTGGAGGAGACATAACCTGTTATTATACCCTCACGCAGAACATCGTTCCTCGCAGGAAGGACTGGGTGGGCATCTTCCGGGTAAGTGAATACTGTGAAACCAGATGTGCCAAGTATGAGAAGGCAGCAGCAGGCAGAAACATAGATAGATTTGATAGAATATTTGATAGAACAGGGCTGGGGATTTTTTTTCTGTAATAACCATGTGTAATGTAACAGTAATCTTTACTGTGCCTAGGGACAAAGTGCCAGACCTGTTGTGACCCGAACAGCTTCAAGGCTCATTAAACACCCTGATTATCCTTTCATGCATAGACCAAACTCTTAGAAGTCAGGATATCAATGCAAAAGTCCTCCCAGTAACTGATCTCTGTGGAAATATAGTCCCATTACCATACGATAAGCATGAACTGTGTGATGCCATATAACAATTTTGCTGTTGCAGGTGGGATGGAAAACAACCCGGGAATATTACACATTCATGTGGGCTCCTCTGCCCAGTGACGCCCACAGTGATGTGGCTGTGCAGCGACAGATCCAGTTCAAAGGTGCGTGGAGAGCTTGGGTCACCGGGGATGTGTGTGCACACACAGGCGCACACGCAGCCTCCCACGGTGCTGCCGCCAATAAGCACTACGTTCGGAATTACAGAGCATCTGTAGGACCATGCTTTGGGAGACTTTATTTCAAATCCCATAATAAATGACAAAATTTCGAATCTGCTAAATTTTGCCGTCCTGACTGAGTGATATTGTTTGTGTTCTTATCACTGGCACAAGGAATTACTAATGGTGCAGGAGCAACACTGAACTAGGATGTCTCAGTTTTCTGAGGTTCTCACTTTCCGTGCTATATAGTTAAGAGACTTGAATAATTGGAAGTCGCATATGACGGGGTTGTTGTGTTTGTCTGAAGCTTATTACCTACCGAAAGATGATGAATACTACCAGTTCTGCTACGTCGACCAGGATGGCGTGGTCCGGGGAGCCAGTGTGCCTTTCCAGTTCAGAGCAGAGATTGAGGATGATATCCTGGTGGTTACCACACAGGTATGTGTCCTCTCTTCCCTGCTTTTTCCTGCCTCTGCTTTTATTGGTATATGCTCATCGCTAACATGGAGTGATCCGGTAAATCGGATGCCAAGCTAGAACTCAGCAGACTTGGATTCTATTCTTGGCTTTGCTGCTGGTCTGTCACACAAATTTGGGCAGCCTGTGTTTCTCTACCCGCCATTTATGAAACCAGTTTACTTAGATTGTGAGCTCTTTGTCAAGGGGGCGACTTAATACCTTGTGTTTCAGGGCCTTTTGAATATTCTTAACTGAAAATGTCATTTTCATGGAAACAGTCCCCCCTGAGCTGGGAGTAAGAGCATGCACATGGACAATAATCGAGGTGCTGTGAAGCCAAGCCCTCTTATTTTGCAGTGTCTTGTGTGCAGCTCTTTTGTTAATGACTACGCTGCACACGTGCTCCTAAGCTAACAAACTGCAAAAAGCCCCAAACCTCTGCCTCTGCTGACCTCTGTGGACGCAGAAGGCATTGAGCATCTCCAAAGACCAGGGGTCGGACGTGCTCAGTATTCAATGGTCAGCTTGGGACGGACCGGGGAGAGCGAAGTAGCCTGGTCTGCGCTAGCAGTGAAAGCACGGGGAGGTACAGGGCGTTCCCTTTGGCAGAGCTCCTCTTCCTTTGCTCTTCGCACTGTGCTATTTGGAATGTAGCTTTTCAGTGCTTCTGTTATGACCGAACAACTTTATTGCTTGCCAGGGAGAAGTGGAAGAGATTGAACTACAAAACAAAAATTTGCATAAAGAAAATGAGGAGCTGAAAGCAAGCTGTGCAAGTCTCCAGAAGCAAAATGTCGATCTGCAGGAAGAGCTCAACAAGACACAGGTAAATAAAAAACTTAATATAGTAAGTCAGAAGCTTTAAGTCTGAAAGATGAAGAGGGCCTGAGCCAGGTCTTGTTCCACTGTACGCTTCCAGGAGAAAATTAAAGAGGTTTCTCCCCATATTATTTGTTTAATGCTTTACCAAATCGTACAACACCTCTACTGTGATAAGAACAGTAATGATGAACAAGAGGCACAGAAGTCAGGAACATATAGGAAGGGGAGTGTTCAAAAATGTTTTGTAGGCTGTCCCAAAATCACATTATCGTTATCTTTTCCTCCTTCAGTTTTGCTCAGGGCTTAATATAAACTAAACAAGGTCTGAAAGAGTAGTCAGGATGCAAAGGAGAGATTTCCCTCCTTCAGATGGGCTGCCTGGAAATGTTGCATTTGAGGGATTTTGCAGTTCCAGTGCAGAGCAGGACTATTGCTTGGATCCCATTTACCTCCTATCAACCTCACTGTGATTTTCAGGAGCTTCAGAATAGTTTAGAGTCTCTGAGGAGCAACACAGAGAAACTGGAGCTGGAGCTGAATTCCCTGAAAAAGGAAAATAATCATCTAAAGGAGCTGGATGACTGCAAAGAGGCAGAACTGCACCAGTAAGTGTATTTACAGCATATCTCAAAACAGGATTTCATGTAAGCACCTTGCCTTTATGGATTAAATTTCCATCCGTGAAAGTATGGTGTGTTTTGATTTGTTCTGAGTAGACTCAAAGAGCAAATTCAGAATGTGACCTCTGACAAGGAACGCCTGGAAACCAGACTGAAAGCAGCCCTGGATCACTTGGACCAGCTGCAGGTAGCAAACATACAGCTGCCCTCTTTTGCTTCGCCTCTGACAGAGAACGGAGCAATCTTGAGCACCTATGTGGTGTATGAGTTGCTTTTTTGATTGCATGAGTTCTTTAGGAAAATGTCAGCCTTTGATATGAATTGACCCCCAGGAAACCTCAAGAAATCTGTGTTCTGGAAGGAAGGGTAGAGGGGGATGTGCTAAGAGAAACTGTAAGGATTTGATTCCCTAAAAACATCCCCTTTGCATGCTCATTAAGTTGACCAAAATCAGACTGTCCCGCTAGCGAAGGATCCAGACAGAAAACACTTCTGTTTTGAAAAACATTCTAAAATTATGTCCAATACTTGGGTGGAAACAAGACTTCTAGCTGGGAGGTATGTGGAGGGAGAAGGCAGACTGAAAATAGCTTGGTTGTTAGGTCTGGGACATGGGAGACCCAGGACGATGGGCTGACCATCTGCCTGTAGGGTCTCTCTTTTTCTCTTTGTTCTCTGACTTCCCAGACTGGAAGTGTCATGTTGAAACTTAGAAAGCTCCTCAGAGAACGTATGAATGAATACTGGGTTCTGATGAATACATCAGCTCCAGTATACCCCCATGTAACTATTCTCAGTTTCTACAAAGCTCTTCATGGAAAAACATTTGCAGGAGAAAAAAATTAAGCAGCCAGGGGTTCTGGAGCTTTGCCTTCTGCAGCAAAAGGTGCCTGTGCTCCTCACTCGGAGCTGTTTGGTTTTTCACTTTCTGCACACCCGTCTGTCTCTCTAGTCTCAAGTGTTGAAGTATGAGGAAGAAGTGGAAAACCTGTCTCATATGGACCGCGACAAGACAGAGCAGCTTGAAAGCTTAAAGGAAGAGAACCGCCAGTTACGCATGACTAGAACTCAACAGGTAAAGCCCTCCCTGAGTATCGCGGTGCTTGGGGGAGCCAGGGCGGAGCGGCTGAGGCTTCCTTGGCAGTCAGCGGGTACAAATATTGCTCAATCTTACGAGAATCCACGGGATTTCATGACAGAAAGAGAAATGTCCATGGTGGCATGGGTGTCCACACAGGTGGTTCTATGGACAGACCATCTGACAGATTCTCGTAGTATACATATATTCTTATACTATACACATATGGTTTAGTTTTGGAAGAAACACCTGTATAACTAGACATTATAATTCTGATTGTAGCAGGAAAATTCAGTCTCTGTCTTGCTCTCTTTTGAGTCAGCTCAAAGGATAAAGGAAATCAGTGGGAATTCAGGATTGATACTTGGCTGATTGCAAATGGTTGCATCTAAGCAAAACTGTTTCAGGACTGGGACTTACGGGTAAATAAAACAAGTTATCATAAACCTGCCTAGACTACATACTGTTAATTTTGCCTCCAACAGGAAGCTGACTAGTAATTGGTGTGAGGCGGCAACCTGGCTGGTCTTCTTTCTTTTGATGTTTTTGTCTCTTTCTCATCCTTAATATCTTAAATTTTGCATTTAATAATCAATAAAATAGATGCAATATGCTCAGAATGCACCAAAATAAGCTGTTAACAATACAAAGTTTCTGTTCTGTAGTTTGGTGCTCTGCCCCACATCCTTCTCTAACACCTCTTTGCAACTCCGCTTGTGAAAATCTGGGATTTCTGTGCAGAAAGAGCAAAATAAGGAGCCTGAACGTTGCATGGAATACCTGAAGGGGACGGAGGCCAAACTCTCACTTTGTCCATCCTGCTGTCTGCAGAACGAGCAGGTGCCCAGCATTTCTCGGGGTGCAGTTGGGGAGATGGTCCCAGAAATGCTGAGCACAGAGCTCTGCTGTATTGTGTGGAACCTGCGGTGCCGGTGCAGGGGAGCTGAGAGGCACCGACAGCACCCTTTTCCACCTTCTTTCAATTAGCAGAACCATCACGATTCCCCTGTGATGTTGCAGGTGACTATATGTATAACAAATTTACGTTCATGGACAAAAGGCTTGCTTTTCTTAGGTAACTTCTGCAGACCTTTTAGAAGTAATCCACAAACCTCAGCACTGGAAATCACTCCTTGAAGGAATGTGAAGGATATAAAAGAAAAGGGCAGCACGTTGTGGCATTTCTTTCTACTGAAGAAACCATCATTGGCAATGACTGAGGCCGTCACATCATCTTTAGCCGGTTGCCCTGAGTGACCTTCTAAAGGTGCTTCTCTCTCTGTATGTGCTTCTCAGGAAGCTTTTGGAGGCTCTACTCTGACTTTGGCACTGAAAATGAGATGCCTAAAATAGATGATGTGATTACCTCCGCTGTGATGCCAAATGGTCAGGATTCTTACAGTGATACTTTGAGAATGACTGCAGAATCCCTAAATGCTCTGGCTTATCTAATTTACTGATTTAATTCAAGAGTCAGCTATAAGATTAATATAAGATTAAGGATGTGCTGGCCATCCACTGTCAATGCAAGTCTCACAGCACCAGGAAACCCGGCAGCCTTGGATAGCTCTCACTTGCAAGGGTGGATTTTTCAGCTGTATGAGTCCCTTTCCTTCAACCTCCCTCTTTCTTTGACCTGTCATATGTCCCCTTCAGAGGTCATGTGTTGTCTCGCATGTTGTAATGAAAATGCAGAGCATAAGTGAGTGGTGGCATGGAGATATCCTAGGTGATAAACTATGAAATGGTAAGACTCCCACTGAAGGTGAAGGTTTATTTGTTGGTAATAAATGCAGCAGGAGGCAGCTAGTATATGACAGCTCCAGTGCTTGGAGCTCTCATCATTTTATTTGCCAGTTTCCCACGATTTACCAAGTACCCCTCTTCCTTCACAGCAACAAAACCATGACTTAATGCAAGAACTTGAGGAGCAGAAGCGTTTGTTTCAGATTCTGCAGGCAAAAAAGAATGAAGCTGATGAGGAAAATCAGGTGAGAACTTGGCACAACTCCCTCGCCTTTCTCCTGTATGGATATGACACCAATCTCCCAGTCTAGCGTTCTACCAAACGGATCGCTAATTGTGCCTGCACGTGGACCGTCACCTAAAGCCAGGCTGCCCGGCCGCCTACGTACAAATGTCCGTGTGCCTACACTCACAGTATGTTGTTGCTGCCACGACTGTACAGCTTAAGAGGAAGGGTCCAAAAACTTGCACCTTTCCCCCCCACCACCACAGAATAGACTGCTTTACCCATAATAGCATGGGGATTTTCAAAAATTCCTAATGTTAGCTTAATTCTGACACCACTGAAATGAGCGGGCTTACTCATTTAAATGGACATAGCCTTTTTGTCCAGTCTAAGCAATGACTGCTCAGTTTTGTTCCTTACTCTGCATGACTTCAGGATAGTCTTCTGTCTTTTAAAGTGTATTACTCTATTGTGATCGCCTTTTCTGCCTTTCTGAGCAGGCCAGAGAATAGATCCTTGCCCTTCCTTACCTCACTTTCCCATTCAGTCAAGCAGGACTAACACTGAGCTACCTAAAAGAAGTTCAGAGCAATTTTGATTCTGATATAAGAGGATCTATGTTAGTGCAAAACATGACTTTTCCCTGAAATGGTCTCCTGAGCTTCTGGAAAATCACTCTGCCCTTCTGTCCCTTTGCAGAAACTCAGGGAAGAGAATGACGGACTCCTGAGGCATCTCTCGCAGGCTAGAGAGGTTTCTTCCTTCTCTGTTTCACAAGCTCAAGATTCAACTCCAGCTCCTGAAGTAGGAGGCCGCCTGTTTGAAAATCCACATTGCGGTGAGATTACTTGGCATTCTGTCTGAAACCGCAGATTCACGGCAGTTAGAGCCTCAGCAAATTATGTTCCCTCTCAAATTGAATGCTGTAGAAAGGACATTATTAGCAGCACCTCTGTGCAGCTTTGCATGTGTGCAGATGACTTGGCAGCTGCAAAATGCTGCCAGGTGTTACGAGTTGACTTAAGTGATCAGCTGTCTGTTCATTTTCTGCCAAGAGAGACAACTATTAGCTAGTTTATTCAGCTGTGAGACAGCTAGTTCTGTGGCTTATGTCCAGTTTCCATAGTCCTAAATATAGAGGTTTAGATCCAGAGCCACATCCACATGTTTCAAGAATTACTAGTTATCAGCACGTTACATTGTTAATCATTTTGCTGTAGCTAAATTGAGTTCTTCTTTTTCCAGCTGCAGGAGCAAACCTGGGGGCAGGAGCTGCAGACCTAGTAAGTAAAGTGGACACGACTGGACATGAATTAGTGGTTTATGGACACGAATTAGTGGTTTGAAATGAAAAGCTCCAAGTTCAGCTCTGTAGCTAATTGTCTACATACTGGTTTAGTCCTGGTAAGATAGCGGACAACAAAATGGAGCCATGTACACTTAACATGTAGAATTAATGAGAGTTATATGTCTTAAGGTAGAGAAAGGAAATTCTGTTGCCCCTAATCTTTAAGGACCAGCTCTTGGCAGCATCTAAGGCAGAATGAGCAGCATGCAGCTGCTGAATACCTTATTTCCTATTGGAGACGTGGACATGTGCTATGTAGGATGGAAAGTTAGAGTACCTCTCGGAAGCTCTTGAATTTTAAGTGCTATTTAGAGAAGCCTGGAGACATCTGAAAACTTGAGAGTGTTAGAAGTCAGGATGACGTGTCCAAAAGTGATAATATCTGGCTACTAAACTTTTCTGTTTCTTCTCTTTGAATATAATTTTTAAACTGACTTTATTTGCATTTGCTTTTTCAGGCTTCTATAAGGAAATGCCCCATGTGCGATGAAGTATTTCCTGAAGATATTGAAATAAGTCAGTATGAGGCCCATGTGCAGAGCCATCTTCTGGACTGTCCACACTGCAGTAGGAGCTTTGAAAAGTCCAATAAGCAGGTGTTTGATGACCATGTTTTTTGTCATGGCCTGGAAAAATTCTGAATTCGTGTCTGCTCTGTAGAATAGGTGGCAGAGGCTGCAGAGTAGAATAGACCAAAATCACTGTATAGGCTTAATTCATGCTAAGATCACCCAGACAAGACTGACTATGCCACTAATACTGTAATTCTGAGCTTTCTGTTCCGTGCAGCATATGACCAACACATAAATCAGGTCACACATCCACAGCCTGAAACTGAATCACCGTCATCAAAGTCCTCTGTCTTGGATCAAGTATATATGCTTGTTAAATGAGTTACAAATCCTATAATTAGTAATTTAGTTGAATGTGGTACCAGTTCTTTAGAACAGGATTGGCCATGTAACTGTTCATTCAGGCAGGGATCCAAATGATGGGATGTAGTACAGCAGTTTTCTGTACTTGGCTGATACATCTCTATTATAATGGGTTTATTCTTTAATATAGCACTGTGATTGCTAACCAAAGACCAGAAACATTTTATAATCTTTGAGGATCACACCTTCTGTCCTGCTCAGTTTCTGGAATGCAGAATTTATTATTAATAAGTAATAAAGTCTAAATAAAAATACATCTCTTCTTTCACCGTCAGTCGTGAAGCAAGTGCAAGAGACATATTTATAAAGAGACCGAATATCTGTTTGCAGATCTGAAGGTCTAGCACCGTCCTTCCAGCAAAGTAGGCAGCACAGCTTGTTCTAGGGTGAGGCACATGCACTGTTTTCTCCATCCATCTCATGATGAGGAAAACCTGAAATTTCTGAAACAGGGAAGGTCGGTATGGTGTGGAGCCCACAGAAAAGCAGTAGCTGAGTTGTCTTGGCAGCACAGAGGATAAATGGTCTCTCAGTCAGAAACTGGGCATCCACATTTAAAGAAATAATCCAAATTTATAATTTCCTCCTTTATGTTTCTAAACCTTCTTGATTTAACAAGAAGAGCCTGTTCTCAAACCAAAACATTGTGATTCAGAACTAAGTGCCTTGGGATATTACAATGCTTTGTGCACAGATTATCCAATTACTATTTTTATTTCTGCTTCAGGATTTTCAATTTATGATTAACAGCTCTTTTTTCCATGCAAACACATATGGGGAAAGGTTTATTATCCAGCTGTATTAGACTGCATTTCCTGCTGAATATCTGAAGCAATAGAGAATCCTAAGAAGTTTACATAGAGTTTGAAGAATATTTAGAGTAACCAAGACTTTGAAATGCTTTACTGTTTTGATTCTACACAAACTTTTTATCAATCTAGGTTTAAATAGAGTATTTCTGTCTTGAGATGTACTATACTGGTAAGGCGTTATTTTAAAAACCTGTAAAAGAAAATAACAGCAAACAAAAATAAAAGCTATACGGAGAAAATCTTTGAAAAATATGTCCATGTCTGTTCATTCTTAAAGAAATAAATTGGAGGAATTGATGGGGTCTTAAGGGAGCTATTTGCAGGCTTTCATTTACTTGCTGAAGCTTCCATCTAACAAAGTACTTAAGCACGTCTCTGAATAACTTCTAGCACGCAACACGGTATCCCTACGGGTGGTGAGACTGTTTCTGTTAACAGAAAGCACATATTTAACTGGTTGATCCTCAGTGGCTCCTCACAGTATGGGAATACATCATGAAGGCCAAAGGATAGTATGGGATAACGAGAGCGGATCAGGAAAGTAAAATGAGCTGTATGGATATTTTATATCTGTTCCCAGTAGTGCTGATCTAAAAACCTAGAGCTGGCTGAATTTCTTCTGTGTCATAGGAACGTCCAGCATATCAACACCTTTTTTCCCTAGGCTAGGAGAAAAAGCTGAAAACCTCCTTGCTCGGGATGATAAAATATTATTTAAAAAATACTTGGTATTGTACATGTTTTGACGTCATTGATTATTATAGCATATCTCAAACATTCCTGGCATAGCTTTATCCCAATTTTGACAATCAAACATTCCATCAAAATGAGGCTCATTTTTGACTGAACTCTTGTTTCCTCAGGAAAAGTCCCATTGTTCTTCCAGAAAATGCTTTTGCCCCCCCAACATTTTCCCATACCTCCTCATTCTAAATTACATTTTTCTTCTTTTACTGCTTTGCCTCTTGACAGAAGCAGATCAAATGTGAAGAGACACAAAAGCAATTTTTACTAAAACCCTGGTAGTTAACCCAAATGCCAGTTATCAGACCTCTTTCCTTTCTACACTGTTGCTAGCACTGGCTTTAGCGGCTCGTATCCTAACCCCAAACCCGGTCACCTGGGCTTGGAGTTATGTCATGATGCTATCGATGTCCTTGAGCTACCGGTGCCAAGTGTCGGTGTCCCCAAATTGCCTCTCCATCCCTTTGACACTGGTATCATTTTCCACTTGCCTGCTCCTATCATTCCTACAAATCTCGGAGCCTACGTTGAGGTGCCGGCCCTGGGACACAGGCAGGAAGCGGGTGACCGGCAGAGGGGGTCAGACTGCAATAAATCTCATGAGGATGCTGGCTTTTTGAAGTATTTTAAGGTATGTCATTTTTTTTCTGTAATAATGACACAGATTCAGACTCCCAGCCACATACTTTGGCCTGATGCAGGTCATACCTTCCCCATCCTGAGTAGCCAGGGACCAATTTACCCCTAAGCACAAATTACATCATATATTTTCTACCCAAGTTTTCATTTTGCTTGTAATTTACAGCATTATTTATGTTACTTCTGCATTTAGCCTTTGGAATCATAAGAGGTTTCAATCCTATCTCAATTTTATGGTGTAATACAGAAGTACCTCAAATGGCTGATAATTAGATACAGTTATACTTTGGATAAGATCCAATATTACATTGATATGTATTGGATAAGGACCTTGAAATAAATTTTCAAAAGAGACAGTAGGGGTTTGGCACAATTTATACCCGAACTCATGTAGCATCTGAATGGACATTCATTAGAAATGTATCTAAAAGGAAGAAGCCATACTTTGTGGGCCAAATCTCTGCACATATATAACTTTTTAAACCTTTACAAGGCTTATCAGTTGGTCCAGCTTAGGAACTGGCCCAGTTTGCTTTCCGTGAGCGACCGCTGCTCCGATGCAGCGTAGCATTTTCTGTTCCCTGATCCAGGCAAACCCGCTCAGCCTCAGAGAGCTCTTCTTCCCTTTGCTTGGTCCTTTTGCTTCTCCCTCATTTTTGTCAGACCCTTTGCCTTCCTTTTCCAAGAAGTTGGTTCTTTCCTTGGGCTTTCTCTCCCATTCACACAGAGTACATTTTGAATATATCTGTCCCTGTCCGTGGTACATAATTTTCCAATTAACAGGTATGTTTCTGTATGTGTAAAATGCAAACCAGATGGTAACATCTCTCAGCTGCAAAGACACGCTGCTAATTATGGTCACACATACTGACTGATGGCAGTTCGCTTCATAGGAAAGACCATTGTTTTGCTTGGGAAAAGTTATTTTCAGTGCAGAAAAAAGAGACTGGTCACAAGGGAGACGATTACAGATTCCGGATTCCCAAACTATTTCAGCCCTGAAAGTCAGAGTATCTGGAAGGCTGCTGAAATAACAGACTAGTGGCTCCGCTTCTTTCAGAAAGCAATTCCCAATCGTACAGCCACAGTCCCCTTCCTCACTTCAACAGCCCCTTTCCTCCACCCGTTCTCCTCTTGGTTCCTCTTCATCTATCCAGGTCTTTTTTCCTCTTCCTGCAGAACAATTGGGACCTTCAGCATTGTCAGTCTCCTCCAAAATCACAGTGCTGAGGTTCGGGGTGCGGACGAGGGGGAGGCAGAGGCATGGAGCACGGTCCACCCGGCAGTGCTGCCTCTCCCTGCCTTTCACCCCGCAGAACGCAGTCTGGGAGCGCTGCTGCTGCTTCTCTTCGCTTCACCTTAACCAGGCTCCCGTGGAAGGCAGGGGAAGCTGAAAGGAAATAAAAAGGTTCCTGACAAAAGGAATGTAAATAGACAAGATGCAGGTGAACAAAGGAGGAAAAGGAAAGCCGCTACAAGCCAGCAATTGAGTGGTTATACTCAGTAATCAACTTGTCAGTTTGATTTTAAGACACAGCAGAAGAGATCGATAATTCTTTACAGCAGCATAATGCACATCTAGGGTTTAACGTGTTTTGACCATCGAAGTCCTTATTTGAGGGATCAGTCCTGTGCTTACTGAGTGAGTGGAGGTGCTTCTGTATTTGGCATGTCAATGATGGGAAGGGGAAGGGAGCAGAGAGGGGAATGGTGGAAAAAAATATTCTAAAATGACACTTAGAAAGACCTCCACACTGGTTTAGGTGGGGCAGCTCAGAAAAATCTGGGGAAGGAAATGCTCAGAGACTGAAAAATGAAGATATTACACTTATGCAGAGCGGTTTTTTTGTCGCTTGCATTATTTGGTAAGGACACATTGTTTATCTTTGTTCTGCAGTGGAGATCCAGACTGACCTATTCCTGCTTGCACAGGAGTCAATGAGTCCCTTTATCTCTAGTGCACTAGTACAAATACAGAGTGCTTAGTGGGTATATAACGGCATGAAATCCAAACGCTGCCATTTATCACCCTCTTTGTACTGAATTAAATCACTAGGTGAAATGCACTGAAGAATCGAACCTTTATTGTTTTGCTGGTGAAAGGATTGGGTCCCAGAATTACATCAGTTGTTTTCTCTAAACAGCTATTAGCCTCCTCCATTATACTAACAGAACTGGTTTCCATCCTCTGGCTCATTTATTCCAAACCAGCATTATTGAAGTGAATGGGGTCTAGGCCCTGGATATTAGAAGAGCTGTTGGTCTACTCATAAATAACAAGTTGTCAAGGATTTTAATGGAAACCCTTAGAGTGCTGTAAATCTGTGCAGTTCTGCCTGCATCCCCTCCCTCATTTCCATCACAATATCACTCCAGTGGGACTGCAGCTTGCAGCATGTGCCAGGCAGCCTAGATTGGTAGGACACGGGGGAAGGAGGAGGAAAAAAATAAAAAAAGCTGGAAATGGGGTGGGGGATTCAGAACAGTTGGTACTGCGGAAGCATCTGCTGGGTGGCCGGTTTCGGAGTCACCTGGCCTATTCAGCGTGGCGAGGGGAAAGGGCTATTCATCCAGGGGGACTGGAGAGGGGAATAACAGAACCAGGGATGCTTGTGGAATAAAGACGGATGTATTGCAGTTTACATTTCGCTCCGTTGGTCTGTGAAGCAGTAAATCTCGGCAAGTAGAGGGTTTTGTTAGGTTTTGATCACAATTTAAGTGGTAGAGCTAGTGCAGTGGTACCGCACAGACTGTCTCTGGCTATTAGTCAAAGAGGACTTTCCTTTTCAAGATGAATTTTTTTAACCTTCCCAGCCAGTCCAAACTACCTGCAGGGAAAATTTGACACTGTGTCCTGATCCAAATAGCAATGTTCGTGTAGTTCACTGGATCTGGCCAGAAACTCGGTTACTACAAAGTATGCCCCTTGCACTTAATCATCCCCCAAATATCTGTAGCTCAGCTGCCTGCTCAGATCACAGCACCCTGCTGTATACAACACGAAAGCCCTTCTAGGAAGGAACTTGAGCTCACTCGTCCGTTCTCCGTTGGCTATATGATATTATGGAATATATTATGATTGGCACAGCCCATCCCACTCACAAAGCAGACAAGACTGCACGGGGCCCTATTTAAGAGATCGTGTGGACTCTCTGCCCTCCGAGGCGCCAGAGCTCACTGAAATTTGTATGCAAGGTCAGTTTAGGCTTAAATGTAGGCTTGCACCCTGGCTTACCATGTAATATAAATAAAATATTACATTGGTGACAAAGCTTCTACTAGCCTCAGAGTGCCCAGGGCTTATAGTCTTATATAATTAATAGTCTGACACTGAGAGTCTAAAATACAGCAAAGATATCAGCAACACAGAGCCTAAATTAATTACTTCAAATATAGCTCCTTTCACATTACAACCTCACATGACAAGCACTGAAGAAGTAGGCCTTACGAGACTTATGCTCTACATAACATAATTAAATATTACCCCAATGTTACAGACAGGGAAACAGTTATGCAAACATGAAGGAATTTGGCCAAAGTCACTCAGAAAATCTGTAACATAATCCCCCTTTCCCTCGCCAGATTTAACATTCATTTTGAGAAAGGCTGAACAGCACAAGAAGCGAGCCGGGATGGAGAAAAAATGGATGGCTGCCAAAAGGGATTGATGCCCTTCAGACTCCAGGGAGTTTTTAACCCTTCCCAATGGTTTTCCCAGCCTGAAAAACCTGGTGGGGTTCATCAGGCTGTACTTCTCCTCTACTGATCCATAAGAGATTTGCCAGTGGGAGCAGCTGCTTCGAGAGTGAGTTGATAACTCAAGCCCTGAGGCACTTACATCTGTACGTCTCGTCCCCTGCCTGCTTCCCTTCCCCAGTAACAGGATGAGACTAGAATATTCCATGCGCTTTTATAATGTGTATTCCTCTGGGGCCTCGGTCACGATTACGGCATCTAAATGCAACCAGAAACAAATAGTGACAATGAAAAAGACAAAAAAGATGGTCAGCCTGAAGATTCTGAACATGTTTTACACTATATTTGTTTCTATTTAAGAACATGCAGATTCATAAGCCATAGAGTGTAGTTAGTTCCTTTTTTAATAACAGTTATAGTATTTTTGAGAGCAGCTGCTGCACACGTTATGTAGTACAGCTGAGAGAGCCATATGGATTTTTAATTCCTGAGAGTTATTACTTGGTTGTAGCAGTATATATGAACCCACGCTTGGCTTAATGGAGTCATTAGACTCGACAATCCTTCCTTAAAGAGGGCTATTGTTAGGATAGATCTGATCCAAAATGTAGGAAAGGTTTGGAAAAGGGGTCCTCATTATATGAAACAGAGAACATCAGGGTTTTTTTTTTAGGTAGCTCAGTGGTTTTTACACCTTCAGGAAGTTCCTTCTCTGTTAAGACAAGATAATTTTAATGACCTGTATTCTGTCCTTTCAGAACTATACCTAGAAAGTGTGCCTTGAGATGTTATTGTTGCTTTACACTGGTGGGGTTTTTAACAAACCAGGCAAAATGGGGACACTCAAACCTTCTTGCAAGCTACCTACTAGAACAGCCCTCTGCTCTTAAAGGAAGAAATCTTATAAAATACTCAGAGTTACAACCCTAACACATATTTTGGAACAGACATTAACTTTGAAAGAGATATTAAATAATATTTCTCAGTGAACTTTTCTAAGACAACCCCTAAACATGAGATTCTTGCACTTTATCCTAAAACATGTGGCCCAACGAGAGGCAGAATATAGACTAGTGCATCACTGCGGGATCCTGAATGAAAATTTCTTTAGTCCCAGTAAAGACGCCAATCCTTGTGTTTACAAGCAACAGAAGAGAAAAATACGCTGCTTTAATGTAGAAGCTATATATACCTATATATCACTTGGATGCATTGTATTGAGTATGCTACAGATTGCTCAAATAAATCTAAGGAGCTGACTGGATCTTTAATTCTATAGAAAATGTTGGAAAACTCTTAACCTTACGACACATATCAGGATTGTAAAATTTAAAATGAATTCTAGTAAATCTGCTGCTGGCTGCCATGGAAATGGAGCAGGTTAGTTTAAAGGAATCACTATCACAAAAAAAAAAAAAAAGAAAATGGAATCCAAGCTTTTTTGCGTGTGTCGAACAATTAGCTTAGAACAACCTGCTCCATTTTTAGCCATCTCAGTCTGTTTCCATGGCAGCAGGAACTGAATTCATACAACTGTTGCGAACTCCGGATGTAAATGGTGCTACCCATTGTGTCAGCAGCACCAACAGACTTCAGAGTCCAATTTCAGCTTCCCAAAGCTGGTTAATTTTGTTTCGTTATTATTTATTTAGGATTATTTTTGTGCCGTTTTGAAGATTTAAGACAAGGTTGCCCTAAGATCCGTGCGCTAGCATTAGCCCACAGTTAGGGGAGCACGGACAGAGCCAGTGCAGACCAGTTTTCAAACTTTGGGCTGTTTAAAACCGAGTCCCGAAACCCCACCCAGACAACCCACTGCGTCGGGTCTCACGATGAGGTTTGTTGCCTCACAAATAAACTCTTGACGGGGTGATCCTACATGCCCATGGCTGCTTAGGGATCACCGTTTGGCCCTGTCAAGGACTTTGCTGTGTTGTGACACCTGAAGCTGCCGTGTCCCTCACACCCTCCTCTCAGCCCCCCCAAAATCACATGCCACAGCGGCCCAAAGGCCGAGCCCTCCGCTGCCAGCCCTCCACACGAAGCCTGCCCGCAGAAGGGGAGCGGGGCTCTGAGGTGGGGACCGGCTTCGGAGCACAGGGTCCCGCCCGTCCCCTGAGGAGAGGCGACAAATCCTGTCAGGAAAACCCCCCTCCCCCACAAAGCCCCTCCTCAGACAACGCCTCCCATCACTCCCTGCGCAGCCTTGGCGCCTCTCGTGAATATTCAAATCACTCCGGACCTCACAGCTGTGATTGGCTGTGGCCGTTCAAATGAAGCCACGCCTCCCTTGACGAGGCGGGGCCGTTAGCGACCGTTTGCTTGGGGGCGGGAAAGGAGGCCGGGAGCGCTGGAATGCGCATGGGCAGCTCCGGCGCACGCCCGTGACGCTCGCGCGTCCTCCTGTTGCCGTAACAACACTTCCCCCTCCCCTTGCTGTTTTTATCCAATCAGAGACCCTCTGTCCGCTTGGCCCAATGGAGCGGCAATATGTTAATAAAGGGGCAGGGCGGAAGGAGGATTATGCTGGTCTTTTTGTCCAATCAGAAGGCGGGGAAGGGCGGGGGTCTGCTCCCCTCAGCCGTCCGGCGGCTGCGGGCCTCGCCCCGCTGTTTTCCCTCAGCGGCTCCTCGAGGCGGGGGCCGGGGTCGCGCTGCCCGCCAGCCCCGCGGAGGCTCCTGCCCTCCGGGCTCGGTTCTGCCGGTGCCTCCGCGTAGGGCGGGAGGGGGGGGCGCACCCCGGTCCCGCGGGGTACGAGCTCCCCTTGCTGCAGGCTCAGCGGTGCCTCCGGGCCTGCTGAGGGCGGTTATGGCGGATGGTGGTCAGTGGAAGGGCGCTCCGGGCAGCCGGTTCCTGCCTGGGGAGTCTGATTTAACGCCAAGTCCTGTGTGACGAGTGTAGGGATGAAACCTGGGGAAAAAAGTGCCTCAAAAGTTGCGCTGTAGCCGTAGGTGGGTCGGCTGGGTCGTAGGGTCTGCTCCTGGCACAAGGGTGGAGTGTTGGGAAAGCGTTTCTGTCGTCTCTCGGGTGGGGAAGCCAAAATAATGGTGGTGTAGTCGATTCCTGAAGGACTAGTAAGTATGCATTTGCGCAGGGGTCACAGCATTGTTTTAACCTATCGCTTGAATTGTTAGAAATCAAAAGCTTTAGTGTCTGTGGGCCTTGTTTTGCACAAGGTTTGGCAGCCTGTCTCAGAATTCCCCCGTTCATGCAGTTGACTGCAGGCGTGTGCTACCAGTCATCAGTCAGAGTATGTATTTATTGGCCCCAGTGTCCCCTGTTGTTCTAACACTTGCTCTTTGAGAGTATGTACTATCCCTAATGTTTAATCTTTCTGAAGTACTAGCTTGTGATCATTATACATATTTCTCTCGTAATGACTGAAGTTAGGCAAGAAGTCAAAACTTAATATGTCTGTGAGCTCCTGCCAGTATTTTCTGGATTCGTGCCTTGAGAGAAGAACATGAAGAAGCACTGTAAATGGCTCCATTCCCAACCCAAATAAAGCATTATTCAGAGTCGTATTCCAGGAATCTTTGTTTTTCACCACTCGTCAGAAATATCAATGGAACTGTTTGTTCTAGCAGTTATTGCTAGCTAGTATGAAGCTTCTGAAACACCAAGAAATTGCCTGTTTGTTCGGTAGTCGCTTATGACTAATTGCCCAGATTATCACCTAAAGCAGGCAGTTTGTAAATAATACATCCACAGTGAGCAAAAGCAATCCACCTTGATTGATTGCAGAGATCTAATTGAACGGCAATTCTACATCTCCCTCTGAGTCCAAAGAGAGAGTTTGAAACTCTACAAATCTTCATTCTCTTGAAACTGCTTCTGCTCTGCGGTGCAGTGCATGGAGCTGCTAGCGGGTATGGCTTTTGAGGAGCAAGAGAGAACGAGGAGTGAACAGCTTGCTGGACAGATTATACTGTCTCAACAGATTGGTTAATGGAAATGAAAAATAATCAAGTGCTTATGAGTGTGAGTTGGTTAGGCTATATGCATATGATGATCCCTTTATTGGTTTTTTGCAATCAAAAAGGTGAAGATCAAAATATTTGTTTATGGCTTTTTTTGTTTATGACTTCTTTCCTCAGAAAATTAGCCACTTCCCTGGAAGGAGTGAGATCTGTAGGAAATATTTGCTGGCTAGGAACACGAGCAGGGTGGTAAAGCTCTTCCCAAAAGAATTCAACTTCTTTCTCAGTGTCTTCCTGCAGAGTAAGCCTTTCTTAAAGCCTGACTTCTTGGCACAATTATTTTTTGGCTATCAGATTTAAATTCTACTACTTGCATATTAGAAGGGGCTAACTTCGAGCATATTAGGAGCCTTTCCTGAATACTAGGCAAAGATTAATATGCTGGGCTAGAGGAAAGCAAATAGTTTTCTCTTTTGAAATCAGTGCTGGAAAAGAAATCAGGAAAAATAAGCAATTGTCACTTTAAATTTCTCAAGCGCAGTGGGCTGAAGGAAAGTAGTCCTGATTCTTTAATCTGACAATATTCTAACAATCCGATGTGCTGTTACAGTTAAAGTTACACTTTTGCAAAAATAGTTTGAAAACCCAGGCCAAAAAAATCTACATTAGAAAGCAGCTTTAATGCAATTATTTCATAACTTTCATAGTGTCCCTCTGTTCCGTTTCCCTCCTCGTAGTCACGACAATTTGTAGCCCAACTGCTGACGAAGGAAACCCAAGACTTACATCTGTAAACTGGACGCTGGCTGTCAGGGCAGAGGCATCTTCATCACCAAATCTGAGGGGGCCATAAAACCTGGACAGGATGTGATCTGCCAGCTCTACGTCTCAAGGGTAATTCCTCCATTCCATGTTTCAAGATTGCTGCTTTGTCACTGAGCTGGTGTTTTAATACTCAGTTTAGCCTTGCCTTGATGTGGTCAGTCAGCCATAAATAGCATTCACTGGTCATTTTCTTCAGATTCATCACTGTCAAAAGAATTCATCACTGTCAAAAGAAAAATGTCTACTTTACATGTTATTCTGCAAACTCTTGTTCAGAAATGACTTCTAATATTTTGAAAAAGAATCACCTTGACAAGAATTCAGGGCATTCAGGATAGATGAATTGAACAAGGAAAACTTTATCCCTCATCAGAGAATGAGCACTTAAAAGATACTCATTTTTCACGAGTCCCATTAAGTCCTACTGTCCTATTCCAAACAAGTGCCTCACCAAAGTGTTTTTGATTGACACTTTTAAGTCATGTCCCTAATGAAGTCTAATATAAAAACTTCAGTAAGCTTCTAGTTGTTTGGACTTCCAACAGTTTGAGGAGCAGAACCTTAATTTACTTTGGTTTATTGTTGACCTTTGGACACACTTTGTTTTATGGGCTAAATTTGTTTGACTTTGCATTGACCTCATTGTTATTTTTTAGGGAATGTTCCAAGGAAAGAATGAAAATCTATGAACGTCTGGAAAAAATAATAGAGGTGGAAGGAAGGACACATGGACGCTCTGGCTTGGAGAAAAAAAAGGTAGGAAATCAGATCCTCTTCAGCAGAAGGTAGGGTGGACTGACCCACAGGCTCCTTTTCTGTTTTTAATGTTTCATTCCTTCAAACATCCATGCTTGGAGTGAACTTCAAACACTTGCTGAGCTGTACAAAGACCAGCTACGGCTTTAAATTAAGTGGAGAACCTGCAAACACTTGCTGTAGTGCAGACCCAAGCTCTAGTTTGATTAGTGTTAGGGACATACACCCCAGTAAGAGACATTTACAGTATCTTTCCCAGCTCAGCACCAGGCTAGACTACAATAGAAGCATATCTGGCATAGAAAAGGGTTCAGCAGGGACATCAGCTGGGCTTATTACCTTTGCTATAGCAATTAATGAGTTACCAGTCTTGTTCACGTGTTTCAAGCAAGTTTAGAAGCAAATCGGCTTCATGTTCTCCTTCCCAGCCTTTTATTATTGGTAGATTTAAGTTTGATCCGAGGATTTATGTGCTGGTGACATCCTGTGACCCTCCGAGGATATCTGGCTATAATGAGGGCCTTACACATCTTGCTACTTCAGCATCCTCTGACCTTTTGCATAATAGCTTAGTAAGTAAACAAGCCTATTAGCAGAAGTTAATGACAGTTCAATACATAGCAACCAGAGATACAGAGAAATCATAATGGTTTGACTGTCCGAAGCATCTTTCTCTTGAGAATCTCTAAGCACTTCATAAATACTAGTAATTCATCTTTGTAGTATCTGAGTGCCATAAATAAACTTATGCATGAAGTATTTGAGCAGATTCTGTAGTAGAATACAGCATGTGTTATATTATCCAGATCAGTGCTGCATACAAGTTTTAGCAGTTAGTACTTCTATAAATACATACCTAATTAACTTTTTATATTATTCTGGTACTATTTTTCATAAAACATTATTGTGGTGAAAAAAAAAAGATAGTTACAAGAAAAAGAAATCTTGGAAGGAAAAAAGCTCCTAAATGCTAAGATACGTTGGTTTACTTCTTTATAAAAAGAGGTCGTGGCTTAACTGGTGGCTGGAAAAGGTTCTGGTATGCAGTTCTGGATCATTCCAACACAGAATTATCTCTGCTAATAAGTGGTTGTAGAATGGGGCCTGACTGAGAAAGAGGGTTATCTTCCAGTGAAACTGCTGATTTCTCAGAAGTGATGGAATTGGAATGCTGATGAGATTGCAGTGAAGTGAAATTGAAACTGTTGAGCCTCATTTATTGGGTTCTTTAGAGTAATGGTATCAGTATAGGGCTGATCATATTTAGTGCCATTAAATCTTCTGTGCTTAATTAAGATGCTTTGTACATTATGCAGTGTGACCAGGATCATGTAGAGAAGAAGGGAGGAGGCTAATACCTTTCTAACCCTGCGTCTTGTTCATTCATTTACAGGATAATGTATGCATGCATCTGACAAATTATTCCATTAACAAGAACAGAGTTAATTCTGCCAGAGAAAAAGACACTGGTAGTAAGAGGTAAAAAGGAGAGAACATTTCTAAGCTAATCCCAGAGGGGGTAGTGTTTACCTTTTCTTGTACATTTTCATATGCTTGACTTAAGACTTCAAAGCATCTGTATGTGTTTCCCCAAGGCACTGTATTTTTTTGTTGTTGAATAAATCAAGTGAAGAAACTCAGAGGAGTAACAGAATTGGACACCAAAATTGGGAAGAAAACTCCACGGAGAGGAGTTTGTACTACAGCTTGACAGCATACATTGGGTTTTTTTCAATTTCTGTCTTGAGATTAAATGCTTGCCTGCTTTTCCTAGGTACACTGGTTTGTCTAATAAGATGTTACCACTCTCCAAACTTTGCTTGTAATCTTAGATCATAATGCTATAACAATTCTACATCTTCACTCTATTTGTTATCTCTGTCAGCTGTGATAGACAGTTTTATATTAGTTTACCTAGACATAATATTTTTCGTATTGCAAGCATTTCTCTTGCAATGTTCCTTCTGTGTTCTTTCTTTGTAAGTACATCAGCTGCAGTGCTGTGATTGTGCAAGGCATAACTCTTATAAAATGATCCATGAGTATATGTTTCTTCGTTACATTTCGCTTCCTAAATCCCCTCCTGTGCTAGTAAAAGAGATTGCTCTAACTCAGTAATAGTTTGAGCAATAGAAGTTTCCAAGCATGAATACAAGTTATAGTGGTATAAAGAAGCTGTACACAGATTGAGCTATTGCAGTATTAGGGTAGAAACACACCAATTCAGTTGAATTTGTGTTTGTTATCAAAGTTTCTAATATTCCGGCCTTTCTAGGAAGCTGTCCGCTTTTAATAACTGCATGCAGAAATGTGGCTGTGATAGCAGCCGGATGTGACTGCATATAGCAGATGTTATTATTAAAACATGGATAACAACACATGCTATTATGAAACGTAACTATCAGATCTGCTCCCCCAGTCACACCAGTGCTCACTTCGAAAAACGCAGGTTTGGTGTTACCCTGAATCACAAATCCAAGCCCTAGTTGCCTGAGATAAGAACGCTGATAAGAGTCTCTCCTTGATCCTGCAACATGATCATGTATTAACTGGTCTTTTTTTCTTTTTTTTTTTTTTCAGCCTGTTGGTTGCTCTCATCAGCCTCTTCCTTACCACCAGTTTCGGATTGTTTGGGCTCTTTGCAGGTCCCCTGCAGGGTTCCCGGAGCCGGTGGCTGGTGGGTGGCCGGCAGAGGGGGATAGACTACACTGAATCGGCGGAAAAACAGTGACTGTGCTCCCGGGCACATGCGGGGAGCGTTGCCAGCCTGCGGGAGTCCTCACCTTTGGGGCCAGCCTCACCCCAGTTCTTTGCATGCAGAAGTATTTCAGAGTTATCCATTACCCTCGGTGGAAGTTACTCGGTAATGGAAGGGGCAGACTGTGGTTGTCAGAGCACAGCAAGTTAATACCAGTTCCTCCTCTTCTACTCCCAGCACATACCAGATCGGTATCAACTCTGCATTCAACCTGAGGCTATAATTTCAAACTGAGTGTGTTACTTATTGGTTTCCCTCTTTGCAATATATATAAAAAACAGCTGGCATCACTCTACTAAGAACACGCTGGATAAGAAGGCATTTTTTCCGGCTTAAGTGACTTGTTCACAAATCCTTGTTGAAACCAGCAGCAGATGTCCTATGTCAGCTCTGACCTTAGATGCTGGGATCAAGCATAGCGTATCCCCTGACCTGGCCTCACACATCTCTGTCACCTATAAGATATTTTAACTTCCTAATATGCCATACATACTGTGCTCTAGGTAGCCATTAACTTGCATAGGAATTCAGTTTATATGCAGTTTGAGGCAGGTAGGTGAGGGATCTTTTCGGAAGGGCTTTCACATCAGCTATTGTATCTTATCAGTCCTAGTAATGAAGGCAGCGGGACCAGACACAGAGCCCAGTTTGTGAGCTCTGCTTCCTGCAAAAAGTTCCATGCAAAGGGATAGAGTGGGCTCACGTTTTCTCCTTTAGCATTTCCTGGAGCCACACGATACACAGTTCAACTCTAGGCAGGCATGGGTGATTGAGATTACACCTTGGATGTGGTACAGACCCATTCCTTCAGCCCCTCTGTGGGCTCAGATATGCTGAACGATATTGTCTCTCTTGCTCCAGATGGCGTATGATTCTTAGCAAATGTCAAGATTTGGAGCCACTGAATGGCTACAACTCCAATCCAGACTCAAGAGATCGTGCAGTACATGGACATCACCCTGCAACGGAACAGAGACTCGGATTAGCAAGTAAAAAACACTCAGAGGACTATATTTATAGTATTTTTTCTGTTCCTTAATTTCAGCCTTTTAAAACCTTAATCTCCTTACGACAATACTAAATGGCTTGTGGCAGCAGCATACGAGCTATTTGACGCAAAGAATAGTATAGTGTGTCCTAAGTCACAAACAGTGGAAGCTACAAATAAATTTGAGGACAAAGGAAGAGGAGGAGGAGAAACTAGGCAGTAGTATTTATGTAGCCAAGAACTACCACCTTGCAGAAGTATTCTGCAAATAGTGGGTGCTAGCTAGCCAGGAGTGAGCTGCATTCAGTGAAAAATGGTGCATTTCAGTGGGCCCCAGCACTTGCTAGGTTTGACTTCACACTGCAGTAAGGAGAGAAATGAGTTACTCAGCAAGTGATTTTTCTTCCTCTGACTCAGCATTGTATCCTCAGCATACTATTTATAGATGTTAAGGCAAAGCATCGAAAGAGCAAAAGGTTCCTAATTTTAAAGTGATTTAGGAATGAGGGATTCAACATTGCTAAGAGGGGAACCGATTTGCTTTGTGTGCTAGATGATTAATCAGCAATATTCAGCGTATGATAACTGTCTCAGAAATGATGTATTGACTTGGTAGAAGCTATAGTTGGAAGGGAAAACCTTGAAGGTGCTAGCTTCTGCTGCCTTCACTTTGACCATCATGTCATTGTTGTTACTGGAGACAATACAGGACAAATACACTGCCAGGAAGAGGTCTTTCGGGATCTGTTTTGCAACTTCTTCAGCCGTCCCAACCACAGGTTTAATAGAATCTGTGGGAGGAGGTGGTGGGGAAGGGTGTGCTTTCTTTCATTGTATGATTTCAGTCCATTTCCAGAGCATGTATCTGTTCTGCAGTCTTATAGTGGTAGTATGGAGTAGCTGGTCTCAAACTGTCATGTCTTTATGAGCAATGGCACATAGGTTGCTTAAAATTGTAAGTGAGTACCACGAAAATAATGAAACACTTCTCTGCATGCAGGTCTGTAGCAAGCTAGTTTGGGAACGCCCTTGTGAAGCAATGTCTGAGGTATCTTTAATTTACTTCACTGAGAACTGACAATGCACGTACATCTCTGCCTTAGCTATACCACTTCCAGAACCTCAGCTAGGTTGGCCTATCAGCCTATAGTGTCTGCTATCAGCCTATAGTGTGGATATACCATTAATCTGCTGATTATTGTATTTCCTTCCTTATGGGGGTTGAGCAAACCTCTACTCCCAAAATTTTTGTCTCCCCAAATCAGAGAGATCCTCTTTTCTGTCGACAATGTTGTTCATCAGGAACTGACAGAACCATTTTGTTGTTTCTTCTTTTAAATATGTTCTGTGGCAATTGCTTCCATTTTTACAGCTTTGCTAGCATGTAACATCCATCAATAGATGACCAATGAAATTTGCCTTTAAAAAAGAAATGTCAGGAGTTTGTGGGTGTCCTGACATGGAACTGTTGTACTGGAACTTGATGTATATATGCTTGCTGTGATGGTATCTGATTGCTGCCAGCTCTTGTTTTGCTCAAGTGAAAAATCCTTTGCTAAAAATGCCAGTGTGGTGTCTGATCTACTTAGTAGAATATAGTTAGGGAGGAAAAAACGTTCTCTGTACTGAACTTCAGCTGAACAGCTGAGTGCTTGCACCACATCTTGAAAATTTTCTCTTCACAGGGCAAGATATGTTTAAAACAAACCTGTATGACTTTTCATAAGATTGTAAAGAGCATAAAAATAAATAAATTAATGTGGTATAGCCAAGTCTCACTTCTCGGGCTCATAAAAAGTAAAGGGTGGAAGAGGCCGAAATGAGGAACACCAACTGTGATCTTGTAAGTCTGGGGGTTTGGCAGGACTTGTTGTTTATATTGCTCCATTGAGAGTCATTCATTTTGCACTTAACCCTGTTAAGAGAGCACTCAACTACTCACAGATATGCCCTTCCTTGGCTTAGTTTTCATCTGATTAGAGGCACAAAGACATCATGTGTCTGACAAATTGCTTCATTGGATAAGGCGATTTCTTTTTCAAGCTCAGTTTCAGAAAAAGTACATTTATTTACTACATATTAACAAAACCATAGATAAGGAGGCACTGTCCCTGTTTAAACCACGCAAAACCTCTGCCTTGATAAAAGAAGGATTTGAGGCTATTGTTTCATGTTTCTTCTGCCAGCAACAGAACAAATATAACTTGGTGTCTTCATTCTGCCTGATCTTCATCCTTGTGTCCAGAGCCTACTGCTGTTAATTGTGGCATTTCGGTGTTCAGCACTCATACTTTGAAAGTCACCTGTCGAATTATGTTAGAAAAATGATGGGGGGAAAAAAGTATTGTTTTGTTGTGATTTTTAGCAACTTTACAGCACTTTCCAGATCCACTGCAGAGGTAGTGAGAGACTCTGTTCAATTGTTTTCTATTCAGTTGTTCATTGTTCAATTATTTTAGTTCAAAGTGGGCAGTCACTGAGGGAAGGTGGGGAATGAGCAGCTGACTGAGCAAGCGATGAAAACCTCTGCCCCAGCAGAATAGCAACATGAAACAAAATTAAAAGGTAACCAGTGTCTCATCCTCACTTTGTTTTAGCTCATTTTTTAACAGTAGTCAATTTTGTAACATAGACTGAACTGATGCTCTGCATTTCACTGACCTCAGCAATGTTGCACCAAGAATGAATTTAGTCCGTACCATCAATCTGGTTTTGAATCAGCTCCTGATACAAGCTATTTAGCCTTGTGAGACAGATGTGTCTGCGTTAAGGAAGATAATTCCAATGCAGGACATCAATAAAATATTAATCTTTTCATATATTTTAATAGAATTTTTGGTAGAAATTAAGCTACCCTCTCCAAGACCGTTCCTATGTAAAAATACAGTACCATGTAAGTCACTGGAAACTACCACATATATGACATGCAGTTAATCGGGTTACTGTGAGAAGGATTACGTGAGCCTGGAAAGGGGTCGTGAGTTGCCACCTTGCTTTTTTTCTAGTAGCTAGATTCTCAGCGCAGTGATTCACTGCCCTGTGAGTACCCACACAGTGGAAGGTAGAGGGATTTCTGAGTTGAAAGATCTGCTTGCAGGTGGAGGGAGAAATTTCAGTTTTTCCAGAGACCTTCTAGATACTGGAAGAATATTTGAGTGTAAAGGAGAAGGGAGAAGCACTCGTTCAGCATAATAACTAAAGGTTGAGGGGCAGCAAGCAAGGCAATTAGTACCTCTTTCTTTTATCTTTTAGTTCTGGAACCAAATGTATGTGAAGAAATTAAGTATGGCATATTAGAAACACTGTCTGTACAAAGCATCACTAGCGGATTGGGAAAATATGCTTATGACAACAGTATTGAGGATAGGGAAACTGAGGCACGGAGCTTGTTGCTAGTTGAGAGAGATGATCATCTGTGTCACTGGATCTTTCTGGAACGCTCTGTCACCCACAGAGTGAGGAACAGAACCAAATCTCATTCTACAATGTGGAGTAGATCATTTTGATAGCTTCAGCCTGATTTTGCTTTCTGCTCCAGCTGTTAATGGCACAGGCTTGGATCTGACAGCAAAGATAACCCTCAGGGGCTTTAGGCCTTACTGACTCTTGGACAAAGTGTGAGATCCCAAACATTCATTTCTACAGCCTTGTTCTGACCGTTCAGGGTTGGTAGTGAACCTTCATGGTGCTGTCAGATATATTCAGGCCATCAGTCACCTCTTGCCTTTTAATGCTGGAAAAGTGAATTACATTGATCTGTTCTTTTTATTAGTCATCTATTTCAATAGCAGAACCTCAATAAAAGAGGTTCTATGTCTACAAAAGGAAGATGCTGAGCTGTACAGTTCTTCATTTTGTTGTGTCACTGTGGAAAAAGAAAAAGGATACAAAACTAATTCTTTCCTTTTTTTGGTTTAACAGTGATATCAGTTTAGGTATTAAAATGGCCAGTTTTGTAAATGTAGTCAGGAAACAGCAAATCAAAGCAGCTAGTTTCAGAAGAACTGGATTTTTGAAAGTTCTTCATTGTGCTGTGTGTGGCACCGACCAGCGAGTTAGGACAGGATGGGATATCCTTGGGAGCAGGTGCACTGGGAATGCACTTTTTATTTAACAGCTTAAATGGAAGCTGGCCCTTTCTGGCTTCTACATAATTGCTAAATACTTAAAAATCTGTTCCAAGCTGTTACAAAAATTTAGTCCTAACACATAATCCCACAGATTGTTAATACTTCTGAAAAATCAGATTGATCCAATTAAGTGCCCAAATGAGAGTTAGACTCCTTTAAAAATCTGATCAAAAGAGACTATAGCAACTGCACCTTTTTATTTAAGTTGAGGAAAACCAGCCAAGCTCATATTACAAAAAAAATAAGCCACTGTCCGCTTGGTCTGGCTGCAAAGCACATTTTCAATAAGTTTATGCTCTAACAAGCTGTATCAGTTTCATCTCAGTAGATCTGATGGTTATTGAACAGTGTTCAATGTTCTGGAGGGTGCCAGGCACATAATTGTTTTTACAACACTGTAAAATGAATCAGACTGAAATTAGTGTCACTCAGCAGAATCACTTTCCTTCCCTTTAAATTACTTAATCTGAGGGTTAATCAAAAAGAAAATGAAGTTTTGACACTGCCCTTCAGCTAAGGGCAAGTACAGGTTCAGTTGTCTTTACTTCATTTGGCTAGGAAGACGTGTTTTACAATATCTGCGCTTGTACAAGTGCACTTCCCTGCGGCTCATCCCAGGGGGAGGCAGGACGGTGCTGAATTTCAGCGCTTCCCACTTAAAAGTCAAATTGGCGGAAGGAAGCTGATGCCAGTTTTTCATTTTAACTCCCATGAAGTGGGAGCTGGCAAAGAGGAGTTACAGGAAAGCTAGGGAAAAGGGTATTTCTGTGAAGAAGGTCCTCGGAAGAATAAGCTGGCACCTTCACCTATGATAAAGCACAGAGACATTCTCACCCCTCCTTTGGTGCTGCTTGAGCTCAGGAGCTGAGGAGGAGCGAACGGCTAATATAGCTCAGATATGCCATTGTGTACAAATATCAAATACCATCTCCTTGATTGCTCTGGTATAAATTGGCTCCTTGCTGAGATAAACCAAACCTCCTTTGTTCTGCCCACATTGAATTGTGTATTTTGGAAGCAATTCCAGTAAATGTCTCTGCCTTGAAGGCTTTCAGGTCTCACTGTATGTGACTATTGCTTTGTTCTGATCATTCACTGTAGCAGGTTTATTATTTTTCACACCATCGTATTTTGTATGCACGCAGGTTTCAGTGGCATTTATTAGTAGCATGTTTTTAGAACAACGTCTGCCTGATGAGTTATATCAATAACAGCTGGGCAAAGTAAGATGATCATGAGCTATAATTATTATATACAGCAATGCTGTCAACTAAAGGCTCTGAGAAATGATCTAGGCTAGAGCATATCTGTGGTTTCAATAGTGCATAATCCCTTTGCAACAATACAATTATGCAAAATGAGATTAAAGGGTTTATCTGCATATGAAGATTGCATCAGTTTCCATTCATATTGCTTTTCAGCTGGTGTAGATAATATTTGCCTTCTGATAGCTTCATTTCAAGAGCTAGTGGCACAACAAGCCTCAGCTTCCATTTTTCCTGCTTCCCCAAAAGAAATGGTACATCGGGGGCATTTTGGTCCTTTTGGGTTGAGTTCAGAGAGCTGCTTCTTGGACAAGGTGTCTGCTAAGCTGCTGACGGTCAGTCCTCCTCCATCCTACAAATGACCTTCGGTTAATTCAACTTTAATACAGTCCTACCATAACCATAAGCTGTTGCAATCCAGCACAAGCAATGTGGATAACCTGCTGCAGGAGCAGGGCAGGGCTCTCAGGCCACGTAACAAATAGACATGTGAGTGTAGCAGCAGAAGACATGCCCACCCCCGCTTTAGTACAAGTAACAGTAGGAGCAAAACCAGAATAACAGAGGCTTAACACAGGTCAGGAGCCAAAACATTTGCTCAGCATCTTTCAGGGGCCTGCAATTCCAGCTGCCAGCCTGTATAGGAAGGTGCAAGTCTCCGCTTGTGTGCGTGGAGGAGCTGTGCTGCTCCCAAGGCACATCCCCTCTGTTGGGAACATGTGATTGGGATTTAATTAGTTCCAGTGCATATGGGATGGCTTCTTTCATTACGGCATATATCTGAAGATTTATATTCTAGCAGAGACAGGGCGGGATGTAGCTTGTGGAGTGCTCTGACTCCTTTCTGCTGAAACTGTTCTAGATTTCCTTTCCCACAGCAGAGCCAGAAAAGGCATTGTGTCTGAAATCCCTGGGTTATTATACCCAAGAAGTGTAGGGATCAGGGGGAGCCAAAACAGATTGTTTAGAATATCCAAGATAAAACCCCTCTACCTTTAGAAGGAATACCAGCCGTTATGGTCTGAGGAAAATGTCTTCTCTACAAGCAGTTAAAAAGCTCAAGAGAAGAGGCAATTACAATAAGCCAGCCATGAGGAAACAATATTTACTTCTTAATCTCTTTTCTTAAGCAACAACCGATAATGTTTCTGACACGTGTTCAGCAATGAATGGAAAATATGAAGCCATTGATGGCAATGTCACACACCCTGCTTTTAACAGTTGGGGCCTGGGTGCAGAAATACATGATTACATTAAGTCACACGGGTGGTAACATTGCTCACAACCACCGAGGACCAGCACGCAGCATTTATTGGTCCTGGCATTCATAAAGTGATCTGGCACTGCCTGATGTCTTGCGGTACGTGACTAGTCAGCAGGAGAAGTTGTACATAATGACAATGGAGAGGCAACATTAATTGTGAACCATCTGTCAGACGGGTGCTTTGGAAGTGCTCTGATGTGGTGTACACACTACGTGAGGAGGGAGAACCCAGATCTGCCTCTTCTGGGGAATATAAAATGATGTGGGCACAGGTAATGGAAAAGTCTAGATTATCCCAGCAATGAGAAGAGAACAACCAGCCAGAGTCTCCTGCTGTGTGGGTGTGCAAGTGTATGCAAATACCCCTTTTGCTATCACCGGTCTGGACGATGTTGAAAGGACACTTGTCAAAGGGAATGACCGAAAATGTTTTTTGAAGGACTTTCTGGTGTGGAAGTGAATAACTCTGGCATTGTGAATCTTTTTTTCTCTATATTATGCTTTGGAAATCAGAGTTATTTCCCAACTGCATTGATCAGCAGCAAGTATTGGACTAAAATGAGAAGGAAGAACATAGTCTGAGACCACCAAAATGTTCAAGACGGGTTGCCCGGGGAGGCTGTGAGGTATCCCTGCAGGGAGCTGGAGAGCAGCTCAGGTGTATACCTGTGTGCCTGGAGCTGAGTATATCAAACCTGCAGCTCCTTTGAAAATTTTGGCACTGGGTGTTTCAATATCTAGACTTTTAAAAGTACGGTGGAAGCTAAAAAAATCAGAATTCTAAAAACGGGGAATTTTTGAGTGGAAATCATGATCTGTAGACAACTCCGAATGGTGCATAAACACCTGGCACAAAGACACAGAACTGTCTCTGGGTGAGAGAAAAGTACCTGTCAGTGGGAACAAGGAAAAATAACTTAGGTGCAGACAGAAATAAATGGTAGAAAAAAATGTCTAATTTGCATATAACTTTCCTAACACCGTGCATGTGTGGTTTATTTTTTAATTTATGATTGTGCTGTAATCTGTTTAACTTGTTACATCCTGATTGTTTGATAATTAAAACAGAAAATTGATTCTCCTTGCTGGAGGACAAGGAGCCGTAGGGATCGCCTGGAAATTAAGATGTGAAAAGGTACAAATCGGGTTGGGAAAGGTTGCTGAAAGATGCGTTATTCTATTTCCATTAACGTTTCATGAGGGCTCGATTCAACAGGGAAAGTTTCGAGTTTTTCCAACCAGACCCAAGGGTCTGTCCCCTGTTCACCCCCGGGATCTCAAGGACCCCCGGATCCCATAGGATAAATAATAAGAAAAAGGGAAGAAAATGCAACAAAAAACCCCCACAATTTCGCTGTGGAGGTGGTCCCAGCTGAGCTGTTCACAAACCTCTCCTTACGTTAATGGCTATATTGGCACCTTTTTGGGCACCTTGGGGGCACCTTCAGTTTTGGCTCATTTTTAATAATCCGGATAATTAACATAAACTAAAGCAGTTGCCTTCGCGGCCGGGAACTCGATGCTTTTCCAGCCCACGGGAGGGAGAGGAATTGGTTCCTAGCGGGCACCGGCAGATCAATCCCTGCTGCGGACACCTCCCCGCCTCCGAGCACACCTTCCCTCCCGGGGGAGGGTTTTTGGGGGGCGAGTGCACCCCGCAAAGCCCAGCGGGGGCTGCCAGGAGCCCGGGGGAGCCTCAAAGTCGGTGGCACCAAAACGGGAGAGGAAAAAATCATCCGTTTTCCCAGGACAGCTAAAAAAAAACAGGTAACGCTGGAATATTACAGAGAGGGAAGAAGGGAAAACCTCCTCTCCCGTTCGGGGGGAAATTAGGGTAATTCCAGCAACACAGGGGCTAAGTGAGAAAAAAAGTTTAATTAAAAAAAACGATTTTATAAGTATTTCCTCATTTTGCATGCTATTTCAGTACTTTGCTGTTGGTTTTTTTTTGTTTGGGGGGGCGTTTTGACACGCACTACTAAAGTAAGGGAAGGAGCAGAAAGAAACTTTTCTGACCTGCTGCATAAACTGCAACAGAGAAAATGTGAATTTGTGAGTTTAGTAACAGGGTGTTTTCAGAGCCCGCCACGCTGCGCTGCCCCAGCGGCGTCTTTCCGCACGCTCCTTTGTACGTGGGTACAGGTATTAAATAAAAAGACCATCGGGATTATATTTTGTTTATTCTTATTCTTATTCTTATTCATATAATGTATTAATATGATAATATTTATCAATATAGTTATTACTGTATAAATATTAACGATACTAATTTAATGATTGATGTTAATATTTCTTCGTACACTTATTAATATAATATATTGATAAACGCGCTTCAGTTACTTAAACCTCTCAGGGAAGGTCTCAAAGCGGGTCTTGATTACAATTGGAGAGTCTTAATTATTGTATCTCCATGGGCCGGAGTGGAAGGCAGTGGGTTTCCCCCCGTGGGAAGCTCCTTGTTTTGCTCCGTGTCCCGAGCACCGGGAAAACCAGCAAGTGCAGGGAGAGGAATCCGGGTGGGGAAGGGGCCCGGGGGGTCTCTGGGCCGCTGTGAGTCGATCCGATACCGGGTGAAAAAAGGTATTGGGTCAAAAAAAAAAAAAAAGAAAAAGATCCACGGAGATCTGGCCGGGGTAATAGTTCCGGCTGGTTTACAACACAACTCGCCTGAGGTGTTATTCTGCACCGCAGCGGCCAAGAGAAAATACATGGAATTTCCCGGCTTTTTAGGGAAAACGAGTGAAAAAGGCTCGGGGCGCTGATGCTCATGGTGACAGGAGGTCTGAGCCGTGTAACCTCCTTGTGCTCTGCCACGGTCCGTATTTTCCAGGAGGACGTTAAGAGCAGTGAATATTAAACCCTTTATCCCGCCCGGAGGCAATGGGGCTGCGTGTTCCTGTGCCTCCACCGACTCCGATTCAGTGGCTGGATTTATTTAGCAGGGACAGCTATACCTTTTTCTTTAACTGCGAACTGCGGTAAACTCTTCAGACGTGATGTCTTCAGTCCTAAAGCATCGACAAGAATTTCTTCCTCTGCCGTCCCGACCCGAGCTCCTGGTCCAGCTCCCCCCGGTGTGAGCTGAAACCTGCGGGGTTTTGAACCGCCTTTGAGTGCCTGAACCGCCTGAGACATCCCCGCTCACCCCCAAAGCCGCGGGGTGGGGGAGAGGAGCCCCAATCCTTCCTCCTAGGGTGGAAAAAAATGGGAGGAAAAACCATTGCAAACGTCGGACTCGGGTAGCGTGGTCTCCCTGTGTTTTGCCCTTTGAAAAAGGATGGAATTATGTTTCTGCAAAGCCGAATGCAAAGCATCCGACCTTGTCCTTCTCGTAAACCCACAATCCCGCCATTATATTCACGCGTGGGATTAATGTAGTCCGGCACTTCTTGTAAACAAACAATTCACTCGCCCATCGACTAATACTTGGCGTTATGTTTTCCACCATTCTGGCAAGTAACGTTTGGGCGCCAATTAAATGATTCACAGCAACGCATTTATTCCCCAAACCGAATTAATTCGGCATCAGCTGGTTAATCCAAACAGCCGGGACCGTGTCGCGGGGAAGCTGTGAATTCAGCGTTGAAAATGCCAGGGAATACCTGGATTTGGATTTCGGAAAAAGTTTAAGGCTAAAAAGCTGTTTAGGTCGCCCAGACCCCCCGGACCCCCTGGCTGCAGCCCGGGGAGGGAGGCGGGAGGCGGCTGCGTGTCTCCCCCCGCCTTCCTCCCCACCCTCCTCCGCCCCGGCCGCCGCCCCTGCAATAAGGAAGGAAGGGGTGGGGGAGAGCGACCTTTGAAACCCCCCTCGCCGCTCCCCCCCTCCCCGGGCACCCACCCACGCCCGGTGGGGACCCAGGCGCCCTGCGGGCAGAGCCGGGGCGGGCCCGGCGCTCAGGGCCACCCCGGGGGGGGAGGACACAGCCGGGGGCACCCGTGGGGGTCCCTGTGCTCCCCGACCCAACCGTGGGCTCTGCAAACGGCGGAAAGCAGTGGGAAGCGGAGGCCGGGGAAGCGCGGCCGCCGGCGGGGATGCTGCGGGGGGCTTCGCTGCCCGCCCCGTCTGATTTACCGCGGGGCTTTACACCTCCCCGGCGGGGTGAGCGGGGGAGGCGAAGGAAACCAGGGCAGCATCAGGGAAGAGGAGCTCTGCAGACCCAGTTTGGCCACAGAGGATTTCCAGCAATGCACATCTTATGTTGTGCTCTCAGTGCTTCCCTATCGCTCTTCCCACCTCACGCTGGGACCTCAAACTGGATTCAAGGGCTGAGGGGGGGACAAGGAGGAGACCCTGCTCTCAACCCTTGAATTACAGAGTAAGTAGAAATGTGTAAAAATGCATTAAAACCCACCAGGACGGGGATGTCTCTCCTCGTCCCCCACGATGCTGCAGCCCAGGGCGCGCTGGAGCTCCAGGCTGGTCCAGGCAGGATGCTCAGTGCCTTTCCATGCTGCATCCATCCGTCCTCACTGGGAGTCACCCTATGCCGCAGTGCAGTGGGCAGGGGGGGCAGGAGAGACCTCCCCAGACCTGGCCGGGCAGTGGCAATGGCAGTGGTGAGGGCAAGGCAGGGACCATCTCCCAGGGGTTGTAGTAACCTCTTGGCGATCACAGTCTCCCAACACACTTGCAATGGTCTCTGCTCTGCCTGGGCAATGCTGAGCCCAGCCCTGTGCCTGCAGGTAACCCCTTTTAGGCACTATTGATCCACCACCAGGCTCAGGAAGGCAGAAGAAGCCTGAATGAAGCACTTGGCCACTTTTTGGATACGCACAGATCTCTCCCTGCAGTACAGGTGAGAAACACACAAGATCCAGATGGAAAAGCAGCAATGCTGCACCCCGGACACCTCTGTGGGGCATTTCCACAGCATGGCTGCCCTGAGGAGGTTCAGATCCTCAATATTTTACCTGCTCTGAAGATCTTAGCCCCAAAGGCCTGGGGAGGTTTTGCCAGGAATAGCAGGAGTCATCATTCCCATTGCAGCGGTCACCGCAGGCCTGGGGACATCGGTCACTGTCCTGCTGTCCTGAGCACCTCCGTGCCCAGCCTGGGACTAGGAGCAGCCATCGCTCATCTTGCCATGATTGATGAACCATCCTACTGAGCTCAGTGAGACTTCCCTGAGCACAGGGCACGAATCATACCAGGGGCGTGAGCTGGGGTCTGGCCCTCGGTGGAAATCACCGTATCAATGGCTCGGCCCAAAAGACGAAGGTCTCATGTTTGGATTTCTGCCCTAGGGAGAAATCTCTCAGAAAAGAGAGCAACAACCCATCGAGTGAGGCGGAAATCTCTCAGAAAAGAGAGCAACAACCCATCGAGTGCAGCTCTGCTGCACTGGAGCAGAGGCACAGTCCAGCCTATAGTCTTGCCTATAGGTTTATGCTACAAGAGAAGGGGATTCCTCTGGTTCCCACCTCCAGGCTGTCTCACACCCCGGGTACCCAGCAGTGACATGCCTGGGGCAGCAAAGCTGCTCCTGGCCTGGCTGGATACCACCAGATTTGCCTCCTGCCGGGCACATTTTTGAAAATAGGCCTCAAAATCTTCCTGATTCCACCAAAAATATGGCTCACCCCCAGCCCCTCCATGCACGTGGTCAAGCTATGCGCCCTCGCAGGCTGCCTGCGGGACCCACCGCCGGCTGCAGGCTCCCACCAGCAGCGGAGGGAGCAGCAGGGAAGCGCAAAGGATCCCGACGACTCCTACCAAATTAAACATCAGAAGCAGGGTTTAAAAGCCAAGCACAAAGTAACTCCCCTTTTCTCCCACAACAGCTGAAATAAATTGCTTTAGCTGAGCAGGAACTTGGGGAACACAGAGTTAGTTCCTGGTGCGTGCAGCGATGGGTGCACACTGCCGGGCTCGGCGCCGACAGGGAAACGTGCGCAGGCGAAAGGGCTGCTCCGGCTGGGTGGGATGGACGGGATGCACAGCCACAGAGCACGATGCACGTATACACACGTATAGGGGTGTGTGGAGGGGTTGTGCAGAGATGCACATTTTGCCATATTTAAAGAAAAGGCGTCTGAAGAGCTGGATTGTACATAGAACCAACACAAGCAGGAACACCCAGCTGCATTTATGTGGCTGTTTCCAGGTTGAGGATGTGCAAATGGCTCTATCTGCAGTAGACAGAGAGAGAAAATACAAACATATTGTATTATATATTTGCATTGTTTCTCTCTGCTCCCGGGCAGGAGCATTTGCTCCATAAGCTGCACCCAGGCCGCATCCCCTCCACTTCCCCCAGGCTTCTGCTCTCTGGGTAAAGCCATCGCTGGCTCCCACCACTCGTATTGCCCCTCCGGAGGCAGGAGTGGGGTCAGGGTTGGTCCCCTTTGAGGTTTCAGCCTCCCTGGCCGAGGAGCTCAGGCTGGAGGAGGCCGGGGCTGCAGGGGAGGATGCAGGAGGTGGGAAGGGGGCTCATGGTGGGGCATTTCCCAAGGGAGTGGCAGGGTTTGGGGCTGGGAGTGGGGGGGCACCAGCAGCTGCGGCCTTTGGGGAGCCACCATGGTATTTCATTTTCCATTTTGGTGAGCAGGAGGGAGAGACCCAAACTGGAGGTTTCAGGTTGGGGAGCAACACACCAGTGATCTGAGGTGGAGCTCGGCCTCCCGGTTTCTCAAAGGGAAACTAAAAGGCAAGGAAGGAGCCTCCGGTCAAGCCCGGGGAGGAGAGACAAAACCTGGGAGGTGCAGGGACAGCAAGAACCGGGTGAAACAAAACACCTCGAGTTTGAAATCACCCCACATTTCACCCCAAAAAGGGGGGTGGCGGGTCAGGAGTGCACCGCAGTGATTGTGGCGCCGGAGCTTCAGCACAGCGCAGGGATAAAAAGAGCAAAGAGAAGTCAGGCCACGCTCTCTGTTCCCATGCCAGCTGATTTGTTCAAAGGATCCACGAGAAATGTGCTATAAAGTACAGATTCTGGCCCTCCAGGCTTCAGGGAGAGAAATATTCGCACCTACATCCCCCGGGCTTCCGGGGATGCCTGTGGGGTGGGAAAGGAGGGGCCGGCGGTGAAGGGAGAAAAAAGAAATAAAAGATCAAAATGTTTGCCTTTATTTGATTTTTTCTTCCCAGAAATATTGCCAAAATCAGAAACCAAAGAGCTGGGCTTCCTTCCAGACCCAGAATTCAATTTTCCAACAATTGATTATTACCAAACGTTAAGTCTTTAAGTAGTTCCAATTTTTTTCCCCTTCAAACTGCTTTGGGGTTTGGGTTGGTTTTGAGGTTTTTTTTCCTTGTGTTTTGTAACGACGGCCTCAAATTCAATTGCTTAAAAAAATCACAGACTGCTAAAAAGTTATTCCACAGCTTTTTCAGATTCCAGATGGTATAAATACTAAATGGATCCTATCGAGAATATAGTAGAAGAATAGTTGCAAACTAATAAGCGCATTTGATAATTTTAAGCCCGATCATAGAGAGGAGAGAGGAACTAGTAAAAGAAAACCTTTTTTTTTCCTTTAAAATAACCCCGTTCCTCTTGCTTTATTGTGACCTTAAATATTGCACTGAAATTTTCTCCGTAAAATTGTCAGAGAACGGAGATTTTAATACCAGTTTGGAAGTTGCATTTTAAACCATTTCCACGGCAAAGCCTGCTCGAAATTTTCCGAACACGTTAAAGAGAAGATGAACTGGAGGGAAGCGAGGTCTTAAAAGCACGAGGTACGCTGCAATTTCGGAAACCGGTAATGTCTCTAAATAAATTAGCCGAAGTGCAGGTTTTTTGGGGGTGAAAAAGGTGAATTCCTCCCCGACGCTGCTCCTGCCGGGGCAGCATCCGCAGGAGGCGGAGGGGCGGCTGCGGGGGCTGAGCCCGCCGGCTGCCGGCCCCCACGCACCGGCCTGCCCGAGGGGTCCTTGGGACACGGAATAAAATCATATTTCCATCAATCGGAGGTTCCGTACCCTCCTTTATGGGGGTCTCCGTGCGCGCTGGGCTGGCCCGGCGCTTCTGCCGGTGGATCCCACTCCTTTTTTTTTCCCCGTTTGGATTAAAAAAAATAAAGAAAAGGAAATAAAGTGCCACGAACTACCAGGAAAATCTGCAGCAAGTCGTTCTGTCCGCGGATCCCGCTCCAGTCTCAACCCGGGACATCTCGGGAGCTTCTCCCTGCAAAGCCACCGCGGGGACCGAGCTCTCCCCGCGGCCGTGGGGGCTCCGTGGGGCGGCGGGACCGGGGCCGCCCCGACGGCCGCCTCCACAGCGAAGCCCCGAAGTCAACAAGCTTTTAACTTTCAACTTGGCCTTGACCTCCGGATTAAGCCCGACCTTTCTGTGAAGGAAGCGGGGTGAGACGCGGGGGAGCTGCGGCCCCGTCGGCAAACACTCGCCCGCCCGCCGTGCCCCATCGCCCGCGTTATGGGCTGGTTCAAAGCAAATGGGGAGAGGGCAGGAGCGGAGGAGAATAAAAAGGGCATCAAAGAAGGAGTGCAGTCGTTAAACTACGGAAAGGGAAGAAAGAAGCTTTGAAATCGGAAAGGTGAAGGCTAAAAACACAAGGATTTTATATTTTTACTTTTTTTTCTTTTTTCTCCAGAAAAAGAAAATCATCCGTTTCGGTGAGGCTCCAGGATTTTTAGCGGACGAGAAATGCCGAGGAGCGAAGACGCAGCTTCGCCATGCGGTTTATTTCTTTCCCTGGGAGAGAGGACGGGGTGCGGGGGCGGATCTCGCCGAGACAGCCCGGGGCAAAGCCCCTGCAGCCGTTCGGGGCTGGAAGGAGCCGTGTTTGGGGGTGGGGGGCTGCCCCCCGCAGCCAAACGGGGTTTTTCCCCCGTCTGGGCGAGTTTTGCAATCATCACTTTTAACCCTTATTTTCTGTCGTGATTTCTATCCCGACGTGTCAAACGCTGTTGCGATTCCTCTGGTCGTTGCTTTGGTGGCCCAAAGACGTGGCAGAAAGAGAATTTTTATTGCGATTTGATAGTCAGAAAGCAGAAATCTCTCGATTTCTTTGCACGAAGGAAACAACGCATGAGCTCAGGCTGCCTTTGGGGGAATTCCGGCAAAGCTTTTCCTCAGACAAGGCCTTTGGGGGAAAACCAGAGAAAAAAAAGGAGCGAGAAACGCGGCTGTGTGTGTCTGTACCGTATGTACAGACGATTCAAAATGCGCGTACCTGACTCATTTATTAGCACCCACATATGCACAGGCCTCAGTGCATTTACCCCAAACTTTTCCAGGCCGAGGTAATCCCTCCTCGCCACGTCCGTCTGTCTGTCCCCTCTTCTGTCTGTCTCTCCACCTGTCTGCGGCTCCTGCACCCCAAAGAGGCTCTCTGTATTCTTTTCCCACCCCTCTTTCCCAACTCTTTCCCTTTGGGATGCTTCTTAGCCGGGGTCCACGCTGACCTGCAGACCCGGCCCAGGGCCACGCCAGCGCCGTGCGTGGCAATAGCTGTGTGAAAGCAGATTGTTTGCAGTTATTTTTTGGGGGTACCGGGGGCCCCCTTTCCCCTCTCTCCTTGCTTTTAGGGCCATGTCCTGTCCCTCTCCCTAAGGATACAGGTTTCTGCCTTTTGCAGCTGAAAGTGGGGGTGTGCGACGATGTGCGTGGGATAAAACCCCCGAGCAGGGGCAGAGAGCGAGGCCGGGGCGCGGGGGAGGCCCCGTCCCCGAGGCTTCATCGCTGCCCCACGGCTGCCCGCCGTCACCCCGCTGGGCCGAGGGGGGTCCCCGGGTCTCCGAGGGCTGGGCCGGGCTTTTTCCCAGGGCAGAAGCCCCCGGACCTGCGTGGGAAGAAGGGGCTAAACCACTAAAAAAAAAAAAAAAAAAAAAAAAG
>VZTQ01004080.1:21074-50646 GCA_013400755.1 Pelecanoides urinatrix | reverse complement strand
CGTGCTCCCCCCCCCCCCCCCCCCCCCCCCCTCGCCCCCCCCAATTCCCCCCCCCCCCCTGCCCCCTTTTTTTTTTTGGCAAGATGCAGCGCAAAAGGCGCCTCCCGTGTACCCGCCTGTCACGTGCGGGGGGGTCCCCCTCCTCCTCCCGTTGCAATAAAAGTATTTTCGCAATTTCTGCAGCCAGGGTTTATTGGGGCTGGAGGGTTTTTTGTGTGGGGTTGGGTTTTTTTTCCTCCTTCTCCGTCCTTTTCCCCCCGAGCGGCAGCCAATGAGGCAGCCCCCGGCCGTTGCGTCAGGGCAGCCCGGCGGGGAAAGGCAGCTCTCGGCAGCTCGCAGCCTTTTAAAAAGATCCGGGGACCCCCCTCGGGCAGTGCCCGGGCGCTGCCGAGCAGGCTCTCCCCATGNGGACGTGTCGGTGGTACCGGGGCTGGGCGGCCCGGGGGAGGCCCGGCATGAGACTCTGCTGCCCGTGGACGGTTACCATCAGCCGTGGGCTCTGGGCGGTGGCTGGAGCAGCCAGATGTGCTGCCCCAAAGAGCAGAGCCAGGCCGGGTACCTCCTGAAATCCGCCTTTGCAGGTAAAGTGCCTGTGCTGGGGCTGCGAGGGGCTGGGAGAGGGGACGATGGGGGGGTGCATCGTGCGGGGAGGGGGATTGGGACCAAGCTTTGAAATAATCTGCTGGGGAGCTGCTCTTGCCGTCCAGTAATGCTTGCGAGCTAGCCCAAATTAGCCAGTAGGTAGGCTTCAAAAAATAATAATTTAAATTAACACTGCCCATTGCAACTCATCGCCCTCCGAGGAGGGAGGCAGATGGTGATACTATCCGGGTTCAGGTGGTGATACTATCGGGGTGCAGGTGGTGATACTATCCGGGTTCAGACACGATCCCGGCAGCTGCGGGCCAGCCGCAGCCCGCCAGCAGCACTCGGAATCGGGCTGCTTTAAAGGGGGTAAGGCGTGCGCATGGCCCCCACCGTGCAGGGCCGTGAACAGGGGGGACCCTTCCCACGCACCCCCGCCCACGTCACGCCGGTGGGATTGAACTCACCCCCGGCCCTGCTCGGCCGCGCAGCGACCGCGCTGAGTACGCGGGTATTAGCGCGGGTTTCACCCACGTCGCTGTTTTGCCAATACCTGGATTTCTCCCCCGCAAAAATAATAGTAAATTCAGGGAAGAAAAACAACCTTTAAATAGCAATAGGGAGAATATAGAACTTAAAAAGCTTTAAATACCATCGCTGTCAGGGAGGCTGGAGGGAAGAAATAGGGTAGCAGGGAAAGAGGGTGCTGCTTGCAGGGAAAGGCGGTGGGAGGTGGGTGCAGGGTGGTGGGTGCAGGGGGCGTGGGGACCCCCCAGCCCCGCTCAGCCCCGTCTCTCCCCGCGCCCAGACTCCGCCGGGCAGCTGCCCCCCGACGGCTGCTCCTTCCGCCGGGGCCGCAAGAAGAGGGTCCCGTACAGCAAGGGGCAGCTGAAGGAGCTGGAGAAGGAGTACGCCAGCAGCAAGTTCATCACCCGCGACAAGAGGAGGAAGATCTCCGCCGCCACCAACCTCACGGAGCGACAGATCACCATCTGGTTCCAGAACAGGCGGGTGAAAGAGAAAAAAGTCGTCGCTAAAATCAAAAACAGCAGCAGCAGCAGCACCCCGTGAGGACCCGGCCAAGCCCCGAAGGGATCCCCGCCTCTCCCCCCCTCCCTCCCCTGGGCCCGTCGAGGGCGTGGGGGGGCTCCGGCACCGTCAGCGGCGGGAGCGAGCGGCGCCCGGGGCGGGCTGAGCCGTCCCCGCCGCCCGGGGCAGCGCAGGGCGCCGGGCACCGCTCCCCGCTGCTCCCGCGGGGTGCGACCCCCCCCTGCAGAGGAGGGCGAGTTTAGGAAGGTGGCCCCATCCCTGCCCGCTTTGCCCGCAGAGGACCCTGTACAGTTTGCTCTTGCCTTACAACGCCGCTGCCCTCCGTCTCCCACCGCTTCGGTTTGACCCGCATCCTCAGAGCGCTTTAAAAAAAAACAACACAAAAACAAAACAAACAAGAAAAACTGTCTAATTGCATTAATTAACCCCAATACGCAACTCCCGGCTCGCCTGCGTGCGGCGGCAGCGGGGCTGTCCGGGAGTGGGGGGGGATTACAGGGAATTTGGTCTTTAGAAACGAAAAGCCGTACTTTTAGCGGGAAAAAAAATCTGCTTTATTACAGGCAGAAATATAAAAATGAGCATCTAAGGGAGAATAAATATAGTCCGAGTGTGTTACATAGAAACACACGTGAATTGTTTGCATAAACGCGCGGGTTTGCGCGAATGTACAGTATATGCGTATGACATATATGTACCCGTAGGCACACATTTATGAAGGCACGTACTACATTTTTGCGCGGTTATATATAAAATATACATATACGTATGCACATGCACATATTTAGCAATACGCATTATTTTACCTTTTATCATATACAATATTTGTGTTCGTGTGTTTATCTATACCCAGCTACCCAAACGTATGCGCGTATACATGCAATATAGTACTGGATGTGTGGATATAAATATATACTCAGATAAAGGTGTATATACACGTGTTTGTATACGTCCATATATACATACTCATATGTATGTTCATGCCTATATTTTGGTACAGGTAAATGCAATTCGTATAATTCCGTAAACGCTTTCGTTTGTGCTAATACACGTGTATTTGTACACACATTTTCCTTCTCCTACTAATACAGAATTATAGTGATACGTTTCGTAGCATGTGCTGAGATAACTCCCGTATAATACTAAATGCTCTTGGTTAATATTAAGAAATGTCGTCATCCTTCTCAACAGAATAAATAGGGTGAAAGTAAATATGCTCAAACATGCGCTTTTCTCTGCTCTTTCCGGGTTATTTACAGCTTCAGGGAAGCGCTCGGTGCATGACCGCAAACTCCACGCACACAATTTCTTTGTTTAATATCTCGGTGTTTCAAGGCAGCAGCGGGTCGGCTCGCAGAGCCCCCGCAGCAGCGTCGCGTTTAAACCTGCCTGCAAACCCCAAAAAGCCTCTCAAAGGGCGAATAAACTCCAAAACCCCGTTTCCACAACCAAAAAATTGATTTTTTCCCCTGCCTTTTTTTTACAAATTCGAAGCATTAAACTGCAGCGTGCCCTGAATAATGATCATTTCAAATAGTAATTTTGTTCTTGTTTAATAACGTATTTATTAAACATTTTAGGCTTGGGCAGGCTCTGGCTTCCAGCAGGTTCCCGGCGGGGAGCGGAGCAAAGCCAGGCGCGGTTTCCCCGGTTTTTCCCCCGTTTTTCCCCGTTTTCCCCAGATATTTTCTGCCTGCTCTTTGCAGGAGGTGCCCGCGGCACCTTTCCCTGCCTGGGCGGGCGTCACTCGCCCGTGACGTCACGCGTGACGCCAGAAGCTCCGGGAGGGGGACAGCCAATGGCGCTCGGGCTGAGCGTTCCGAGCGGTGACGTAAGCGGGGGCGGTAGGGCAAACGTCATAAATCCCGCCCCATGCGGGGGGGGCCGTCGGGGCTGCGGGGAGGCTCCGCGACGGCCGCTCTGGTCCAAAAAAAGAAAAAAAAAACAAAAAACAAAAAAGGAGGAAAAGGGGCAACGTGGACACTGTGAGCGCAGAAGCGCGTAGGTAACCGCGCGGCTCCGCGTGTGCAGGCCAAGCGCGGGCTATAGGTTCCCATGCTCGCCTATAACGCTCGCCTATAGGGTCCCGTGCTCGTCTATAACGCTCCCCCGACCCCTGGCAGCGATGCAGGGACCGGTTACGCTTTGCTCTTCCCAATCCGGATTCTGCTCTGAATTACTCGATTTTGAACCAATTCGGGCTTATTTTCTTAATTTCTGGCCCGGAGGGAAGATCCCGGCCCTGAATCCTGGCGGCACCGGCCGGACCCGCCATTCCCCCCGCGCTAGAAAGCTGCTGGGGATGTTTGTCTGGCTTTGCTGAACGGGCGGATGGATGGAAAGCTCAAAATCTGCTTTTCTTTCCCCCTGTGTTACCAATACTGACCCTTCTCGCCCTGATTTCGGTGTGTCTGTAGGGGCCGCAAAGCAGAAGCACCTTTACCAGATAGGAGGAAGCCCCTCGGATGTCCCCCAAAGAAAAGCAAATAATCCAATAAAATAACAGAAATCCGATTGTGGTCTCCCATGGCCCATATCTAAGCGCGACTTCAAAAATAAACCCGGTCTATTCACGGTTTTGGAGAGGGACGCTCCTCTTAAAGCTCCCCCCATGGCACGGTAAGGGTTAATCCTTTTAGCGAGATGTTTCTTTTTCCCATCCTTGCCCCCACCCGAGATCTTTCCCCGATGTCCCCAAACCCGCACTGGACCTGCTGGAAACCCCCAGACACCTCCACCCCGGTTAGCATCCCCGTCCCAGTGGGAAACTGGGCTGAAACTGGGAGACGTGACACCCCCCTCCCCCGCCCCCAATTCCTCTCCTCAGCTCCAGCCCCGAATCCGAGGCGGAAAATGCAGATGGGAAGGGGAGGAGGAGAGTCTCGGGGAGAGCTGTAAAACCTTTACACGGCGGCCTCAGCAAAGGGCGAGAAAGGCCCGACATCCTCGTAAAACGCCGGGAAGGAGCCGCTGCCGGGGGGCGCCGGGCCAGGTGAAGGCTCCCGCCCCCTCCCTTTGCCGTTGAACTTGAAACTCAGNTCTTCTCTTCTCTTCTCTTCTCTTTTTTCCCTCCTTTGTTTTTCCCCTAAATCAAATTAAAACGTACCAAAGATCCACCTACGAACTTAAGCACGGCAGAAACAGGCGCAGTGGGAACACCTCTCCGAGTCCTTCCTTCACGCCTCCCCCCCTTCCCCAGCCTTTGACTCCTTTCTTTTGTTCAAGTTCATGCCCACTGCACAAAGTGTCTGGACTGCTTTTTTTTTTTTCTTCCCCTTTCCCCTTCAAAGGATTTTGTCATTGAACTTGAGCCCACGTTGTAAACATTCTTGGGTCTTACAGGCATCTTGACGGGATGTCATTAACAGGGACCTCAGAAAGGCTCTGTCTTTCCCCGCTTCGCTTTCAGCAGANGGACCTGCTGGAAACCCCCAGACACCTCCACCCCGGTTAGCATCCCCGCCCCAGTGGGAAACTGGGCTGAAACTGGGAGACGTGACACCCCCCTCCCCCGCCCCCAATTCCTCTCCTCAGCTCCAGCCCCGAATCCGAGGCGGAAAATGCAGATGGGAAGGGGAGGAGGAGAGTCTCGGGGAGAGCTGTAAAACCTTTACACGGCGGCCTCAGCAAAGGGCGAGAAAGGCCCGACATCCTCGTAAAACGCCGGGAAGGAGCCGCTGCCGGGGGGCGCCGGGCCAGGTGAAGGCTCCCGCCCCCTCCCTTTGCCGTTGAACTTGAAACTCAGAAAACCTGGGGCAGAGCAGCCCCAAAACCTGGGGCAGAGCAGCCCAAAACGTGGGGCAGAGCAGCCCCAAAACGTGGGGCAGAGCAGCCCCCAAAACGTGGGGCAGAACAGCCCCAAAACCCGGGCAGAGCAGCCCCAAAACGTGAGGCAGAGCAACCCTGGGAGGTCCCGGGAGGGCGGTGGGGTGGAGGGGGCTCTGGTTTGGTTTTAGTAAGAAAATTGCGTTAAAAACAGAGTCACTGGAGAGGCACCTTCATCCGCCGGCCGCCCTGACCCGAGGTGGGGCACANTTTTTTTTTCTTCCCCTTTCCCCTTCAAAGGATTTTGTCATTGAACTTGAGCCCACGTTGTAAACATTCTTGGGTCTTACAGGCATCTTGACGGGATGTCATTAACAGGGACCTCAGAAAGGCTCTGTCTTTGCCCGCTTCGCTTTCAGCAGAATCAAAGGTACATTTTTTACGTCCTCACTCCATTTGTTTCCTAATCTGAGTCCAAAAATAAAATACAGTGTAAAAGGGAGCTCTGCATCTCTTTCTTTTTATTTTTTAAATTATTATTATTATTTCAAACCCTAAGACGATGTGATCTCTTAGTGTGTGTGCTGCTGTACATCACCATGTAATTTTAGACCTGTAAACAAAACAGGAAAAATCCTCATTGTAGTTACATCCAATACATTTAAAACGAAATTCGTTACTCTAAAGCACTGCCAGGGAAATGCCTTTTCGATATATTATAGAGTTACACACTGTACAAAGGCAAAAGATAATTAATTTTCCATGGAATCAATGTTATCTTTCTCTGCTGGATGACTTAATTGCTTTTTATAAAATTAAAAAATAAAGAAAAAGAAGATTAAACAGGTTTATTGTTTGCAAGCAGACTCGCCATTGATGGGTCTCACGCCACTCTGGAAGTGCCATTGGGATGAAATATTCCCTAAACAGCAGCTAAAGCATTCTTCCCGTTAGGGTTTTTGCTCTGATCTACAGAAGTAAGTGTCCAAGTGAGAAATATTTCCATTTTCCGAGCTGAAATTTAATACAGTCATGGTTTTCTAATGGGTTTTTGTTCATTCACACTCAAAACCATTTCATTCCTACTGCAGAGAACCGTGTGCTGAATGTTAATGTCCACTGTAAGACTGTGAAATATCCGCATTATAGATCCGGGTGCGATTTTCTGTTGCAACCAAAAGACGGAGAAAAAGGGGCTCTTTTCAATTCCTTTCAAGCACCGTATTGTCTTTATTCTGATGGCTAAACACTTTTTTTTTCTTTCTTTCTTTTCCTCTCCTTAAAGGACGATAAATGAACAACCCGAGGCTGCCCATTTGCATTTCGCCGCATCCCTCAGCCTCCGTCACCCTCTTCGGCATCAATCTGCGTGCAAGAAAGTGCAAGAAAGAGGCGATTCCCCCTGCTCGCGGCCGGGCAGGAGGAGAAACCAGAGCCCGGCGGAGAAATGAGGGGGAAAAGCCCGATTTGTTCAGTCCCGCAAACCTTTGCTCCGGCTGAGGCTGCACCCCCGGGGCCGCCGGACCCGACCCGCCGGCAGCCGCTGCGGCCCCCAGGAAGGGCTACGGGAGAAGGGAAAAATTCACTTTTAAAGCACAATTTTACCTAGAAAGAGAGAAGCCCTGGCTGCACCCGAGCTCACCTTGCAAGCCTCTCCTGTCCCCTTCAATAATTTGCAGCCCGATATATTTTTTACAGCACCTGTAGGATTTTCCCTAAACATCCAAGGCTGAAAGACTTTTTTTTGTTGTTGTTTTTTGAGGATGCATCCACTTGCTTTTAATTTTTATAAGCAAGAAAGCCTCTCTGTACGGCCACAGGAAGGGTACTACCTAATGAAGAAAATACACGGAATAAAAATACATGGTGTGTCGGTTATTATACGGGGGGATTTGCACAAAGAAAGGAAAGAAAATCCTGGTGGTGCTTATCTTCAGTTGCATAAAGCGACTGAATTAAAGGATCTGTCGTTTTTTAATGTCATTAATTCCTGACCGATGCATAGGTATGAGGCTAGCGAGGTATGAGGCACTGAGGGACAGGACACTTGGTGTGTGTAGTGGCCAGAAGAAACCCAGGTCCCACCTGGGTCACTTTCCAGGGACCATTTATCAGCGTATCAAAAAGATTTAATTTACTAAAATTCAACCCCAACTCGCCCTCGCACAGCCCTGAAACCATAAGGGGCCCATCCTGGGTCTGCAACCCAGAAACCAGGTACAGGCAAGAATATCAAAAGCGAAAGGGAATGAGGTGTGGAAATGTCAGGGACAGACCCAAGCCTGTAAAAAAGGAGCCGATACAGAGCTTACAGCAATGCTGAGCTGCCGAAAATGGAAACCGAGAGCGTACGGGCTTTCATATCTGCTTCCCACTGAAATGCACTGAAATGCTGGAGAGGGATGGAAATGGGAGGGATGGAAGCAGAGACAGGTCTGTGTTTGCATGGTTATGTTTCAGCAGCACTCGATGATTTATTTAAAAAAAAAAGTAACCTGGACTCACGGCTTCATTTCCTCATTAAAGTCTCAGTTTAGCAGGATTCTTCAGTGACTGCTTGAAGCAGGTGAATGAGACACAGGAGCTCAATCTGGCTTAAAACCAGCACTTAGTGGGACATGGGGCTAAGGTTGTCCTCCAGCACCGCACGCAGCCGCAATGGTCGCGGTAGCTGCGGGTGTAAATAACTGAGGTTGCTGGGACGGTCATTGCTCACCTGAAGGGCTGTTAGTGGATGAGGGAAAGGAGGAAAATGTTTCTGGCTTGGAAAATCCCATCAGGAAAAGGCTAGTTGGAAGAAATATCTTCCTGAAAAAATTTGTCTTTATTAAAATAGCTATATGCCTTCATCTTGCTTCCTCTCCCCCCAAAATGAATGAAGTGATATAAAAGAAATTTCCTTTTGCTTTAGCAGTCACTGGCTCAGGTACCTGCATACACATTCTCATCCACACACCAAGCCAGGACTTTTTATAAAATTTATCAGAAACATAAGCATTGCTTTGGCTTTCTTGGAAAAATAATAATCATATTCTTTTCTCACATATTTTGGTTTTTTAGCAGTTTACCACATGAAACAGGAGAGGCAGGAAGTGGAATGTAACTAAATTATGTTAAACGCCATTTTTCCTGCACTGTGAAATGCTTGAAGGCACTGGGACTCAGTCAGTGTCGGGAGCAACAGCTTCCAGCTTCTGTCCAGGGCAGAAGATCTAAATATGCACTGAAAAGCCGGGAGCTGTGTTGAGGTGCAGCTCATTTGGCCTTGCTGAGCACACATGGCCCTGAGGATGAGGATGAGCCTTTCCTTCTGCGGGGCTGCCCAAGCGCAGCACCTCTTCCCATCGCTCTCTTCAGCTCCTGAGCTTCTGTTGGTGTAAATCAATAGCAATTCCCCTAAAGTGCACCAGCAAAATTGTGCAGTCCCTTGCATTGGTTAAAGTTCAAAGCAATCTCCTCAAATTTAGTGCGGAGGAGACTGGGACCATCGTTTCATGCACATTTGCGAGGAATGAAGCAGAGCCTTTCTACAGCATGAGCCATTATTTTATGTCACCTTATTATGGCTTCTATTTGTCCCTCCGCAATATCCCTCGGTCGACACTGCTGAAACACCGACCTGATGCCGCAGATCCACTGGGGATGGAGCTGTTGCTTCCTCCCACAGAGATTCCTTCTCCTACAGCGGATTTCTCTGCCTCTTCTCTCCATCTGTCCTGTGCAAGCAGTGGCCTATTAAGACAATGTCTTTCAGATGGACAAGAGATTCGTGACCTGCAATAGCTAAAGTAGCATGTGCTCTTCTGTTCTTTCAGATGTGCACCCCGAAATGGTCCCCGCGGGCCTGTGAAGATGAGGCTGAGCCAGACAGTTGAGAAAGAAGTGGGAATTCATGGCTTCACAACTTGTTCTCTTTATCCACCAAGAAATTTTGCCTTGGTGGAAGAAGAGGAATTTGATCATTTGGTTTTTGGACATCCAGAAATACGGAACAAAGGAAAGTTGGAATAGATTAACTCCATGGAAGTCGGTGAGCCTGATGTATTTGGGACATGCTGGGACCTCCTACACACGAGCCAGTTATACGCAGAGTACACAGGCAGCGATCCCAGTGCCCTCAGATGTGCTGCTTGGTCCGTGACCTCCTCCTTGTGCTGGGGATTTCCAAGCTGCGACCGTCCTTCCTTCCCCTGACTTCTTCCCATTTTTTGGATGCTCATTTTTTAACCCTGGAGAATGTTTGCTAGCGCAAAATATTTCCTCACCTCTGAACTTGAAACGCATCGCGGCAAACACGTTGCAATCCGCTGTGCACTGGTCCTCCAGCAGCACAAGCGGCTGAGCTGGGCTACCCTTGGGGACCATTTGCTGGCCTAATGCTTCTACCGGTGTCACACAGACACAAAGCGCAGATCGGTTGTTAAGTCAAATGCCTTTACCATCTCATCATTTCTCGCCTATGATATTCCTCAAGAGTCTGCGTGAACTCTTGGATGCTGATGCTGAGAATATACAAGTTCCCGATTCAGGGCGCAGCACACGAACGGCCCGCATGGTTTTGGCTAATTGATTTTTTTTTTTCATTTTTAATACACTTTAGTACCTTCACCTATACATAAAAAACCAGCCATAGAGAGTTTAATCATTAGAAACAATATGTAAACTGATGTGCTTGATTAAATTTAACAATGTGTGTAAAGCCATAAAGGCCAGTGCTGAGCTAGAAGAGACAGGCAGGTGCTTCTTGTTAAAATTCCTCTGCTGAATTACATGGCAGGTTGGGGTGAGTTTCCTGTCATTTGATGGCTCACCCTTTTTGCAACAACCATCTATCTCCCCCAAGATTATAAAATAGTGCTTAACATATCTGTATTTCTTGAATATTTTGAATAATGATGTTTTTCTTCTTTTTAAATATATCAGCCTATCCCAGATCTCAGATTATTTTCCTGAAAAGATCTGATCCTTATATAGATGGCCCTAAACAATTATTTTGTTCCTATTTCTCCCTCCAAGAAGGCAGTCACCGGCATTTAACACTGAGATAGCTTCAGTGTATTTTTCCAGAACCATCAGAAACAATTTTCCCACCTCCAGCCCTTCGCAGCAGCGTCTTTCCCAGCCCTGGGACCTTCTTCCCCACCGACATTAAAAGAGAAAGTGCCTTTGTGTAAACGGAGAAACAAGCACTGTGGTGTTGCAGCTCCTCAGACATAAGGTTTTCACAAGCAAAGGAAGGTCAGTGGTATTTTTATGGGAATCCCTGGTTAATGTATGTTGCCGTCTCTGATAAAGACCCTTGGTTTTCTATTCCTATTTTCATGAACTGCCTCACTCCCTAGTCCCGAGCGCCCCATAACTTCGGAGGGTTTTCAAAAGAAACACGAAGGTTTGTACACAGCAGCAAACGTGCCCCAGGTATAGACTCTCCTGAGCAGACAAAAGAACCGACATCTAAATAAATGTTTACATAAAAATCACACACCTTAAGCTTTATGGTACCTTATGGCTCTGTCTGCGGTCTGGGCAGGCGATGCAAGGCAGGGGGTGTTTAGGTGCACCCTGCACAGCCCTAAGCGCAGCCCAATGCGCTGCAAGAGACCCAGGCACTGGTCTTGCTGGCCAGATGGGACAAGGAATGGCTGGAGCCAAGCAGGCTGCTGCCCTCAGCTCCGCTGGCAGGCGAGGAGGGGGCTCATGAAGCCCCCAGGGCTGGGAATCTCAGCTGGGGCTTTTAGAAGAACCTCAGGGAAATCAGTGTGTGTTTTTAACTGGCTACCAGAGAGATTCTGGTCTCAACCTTATCACTTTGTTCTCATTAATAAATGGGTTTTTCCTCCACAATGACTCAGCTCAGTGCAAATGAAAAAAAAAGGACAAAGCTCATTCCTACAGCCCTGCGCAGTCCCAGTTCTGAGAGGAGAGGGAGAGTCAGGCATAACAAGTCCTTCTCGGTGCTCTATCAGTCCCTGAGTCTGGATAGCTTATGGTAAAGAGTGAGAGCACTTTTCCTCACACTTCTGCTTATTCTGCTTTTCCCCTTCCGTCTGAATTTGGCTGTGTTAAGAACAAGCACCTGGGAATCGCAGATCTCCTAACCCACCTGCATGGTGCTTTCCGTGCCCTGGGCCAAGCCCCCACCACTGTAAATCAGTGGAGATAGTATTTTTCAAGACAAACCATTGAACCACCCTCAATTTTTTTACTTCTGATTTCCCACGTGCTCTTTTTTTGTGGCTAAATCTACCACTGAGCCTATGCCTGAGCTGCTGGTGTTGGGACACCAGCCACCCAGTTTCCTGCCCCTCTCCCAAGTTCCCCATCACCATCAGTCCGTAGAGGATGTGAAATCTGGAGCGAGATTCCAGGGCTCATAGCCTCCATTCCTGCTGATGCAGCTCTATTTATTGCCAGTCTCATGTCCTTTCTTGGAGTGCTTTTGGCAGTCTTTTCCTACATCTGGGCTCAACCATCATTCAGGCACATTCCACTAAACCTAGGGTTACACAAACGCATGAAACAACGCGATACGTAGGGAGCAGAACTGGAAATGCACTGAAGGCTGTCGGTATTTGTCACATCCCACTGCTGCCGCTACCTTCTTCTGTGCTCCACATCTTAAAATTCCACAAAGAGGTAAAATAGTTGAATTAGGAAATCTCCTTAATAAAATAATTTGAGGTTTTGAATTTGACTGTAGCTATTCTTTATCAAAATACTTCCCAGAACCAAGCCGGTTCTTCCTCTTCCCCACCCAAGTTTTAGAAGAAAAGGGGAACATTCAGGACTAGGATTTCTCAAAGACAAAAATAAATGTTGGCTTGTCTCTGTTCTCAGCATGAATTCAAAGCCCAAGACTGAGTGTTTTAAATAAAAATCCCAAGATTTTGTTTGCATTTGGTTTACAGCTTCTGCTGTAAAGAAATTAATGTATTTCAGAAGACCCAAGAGCCCAGTGGTTGGGGTGTACTACCCTGGGACTTGAGAGGCTTGAGCTGTTCTTCTGGCTTTACCATCATCTCTAATTTTATTTCCACCTCTTACAGCCATTGTAAACTACACGGAGATCTCTGTGGAACTTTGCTATGTAAGGGCCAACATCATTTATAGTCTAAGTTGCAAAGAAATCCTCCCAAATCTGCCTAGCATCTAGCTCGTCTGCCAGCAGCAGGCCAGAGGCACTGTGAAATATGGTGAACCCATGGGGTCCTCCAGCCTGGCCGACAGCAGCGTTCGGGAAAAGGCTGAAGAGATGCTGTGTGAAGAGGAGGCATTCCGGTCGCGCCGGCTGGAGCACGAAGAATGGCTGCACAATGGATCAAGGCCACCGAGAGCCTCGAGGACCATCCACCGCAGAGGGCTGCTCTCTCCCAACATGTAAACCTCTTTTAACTGTTGCCTTTAACCAGTCTCTGAAATCCAGCTTTCTCAGACCCTCCTTTCTCAGAATTGAAGGGGAAAAGGCCAGTTTGACAGTGGTTCTTCTTGGCTCACCAGGCTGATGTGGGGCAAGGTCACCGATACCTGAGCAGCAACCACAGACCTCAGCAAAACCCCGCAGGAGAACAGGACTGATTTAATAAATGTAATTTCTAGACACAGACTTTATGAGGAACGCACTTTATTCCCACCTCTGCTGCAGGAATTAGGGCAGGAGTGTCTCTGGCTTTGCTCCCTGCAGCCCATGCCCTGAGCAGAGCTGCATCGCTGGTGCTGAGCGGTGCGAAGGTGGTGGGTACGGGTCTGCCAGCCCCAACCTCCAGCTCCTTGGGGGCTTCAGATTTCCACTTGTATGTCTGGCCACCTCCAAGAATAGTCCTGCGTGGAAGGAAGGAGAAATTAGGAATTAGGGATCTCTGCTCAGCCAGATCTGTTGGGGTTTTTTTCTCCTGTCTCCCTGTTTGGTCTTAAAGAATAGAAAAACACACCACGGTCAGTGGGTGTTACCACTTTTCCTCCTTATTTTTCTTTTTTTTTTTTACTTTTCCTTTTGCTGCAAATGTCAAATGCCAGCGGGACAAGAAGTGAGATACTGAAATTCCACAGGGGAACCTATGGACACTGGTTTCTCTGCTCGCTCCCCTCATGCTCCTGCGAACCTCTACCATGCCGGAGCATTTCTCACCCTTGTTGCTCACTTCACCATCAAACCCTCCGCTGAGAGCAGAAGGCCCCAGGCTCCTCTACACGATGGAGCCCCAAGATGATGCGTGGGGCCAAGTCCTCCCCAGCCCACCCCAAAGTCCCATGCCCCCTCCCAGGCTCTGCCCGGGGGTGCTTGTGTGCGTTTGGCCCTTTTCACCTCTCAAGAAGCGTCGTTCAATCCAATAATGCTTTGGATATAAATCAGGATCCCTTCCCCATCAGAGAGCCCGTCGGTGCAGGGGCTGCCAAAACTGGGGGGGTCACAGCACCGGGGCAACCCTATTACTGGGGGTGGGGTGTCACCTGGGAGGGGGCTGGATCTGACCCCCAGGGATAAAAGCTGCCGAGAATTAAGGGGCTGCAGCAGCGAGCCCCTCCCGGCCCGGCCCGGGGCCTCCCCCCGCTCCCCCCCGCCGCGGTTCAATTTGCTCCGTGCCAGAGGGGAAATTTATCGCCGCCCAAACAAGAGCACGGTTTTTTTTGGCGACAAACTCGGGCTAAGTGATATTCTCAGACTTTCTCGCCTCAAGTCCCCTCCGGGAAGGGCCGACGCGACGTTTTACAGTAAATCCCGGTGCTTCAGTTTCCAATGGGCCGGATCGTAAATCCCAGCCACCCACCCACCCCACCCCCCCGCGACTCCGCGGCCGCGCAGGGAAAACGCGGAAAGGAAAAAACGGGGGGACCTTTTCCGTGGAAGGAGCCAGGGAGAGGGAGAGGAGTTGGGAATGGACGGTTAATAAATGAAATAATGCCTCCCCCCTGCTCCCAAGTGCCATGGGTGCAGCCCGGCTGGCCGCTGGGTGCCCCGGACCCCCCCGGAGCTCACGGCCAGGATCGATGTCCCGGGTAATCCTGGCAAATCCCGACCCTGGGTCTCATCCCCCGGGGTCCGACGGCAAAGCCACGTCCCCGCACCCACGGGCAGGGGGGCGGCGGGCGCCCCGTTCGGGCTCCGCACCCACCGTGTGGGTAAAACGACCTAGGAAAAAAAAAAAAAGAGCTTCAGGGAAGCGGCTGAGGGGCTCGGAAAGGACGGGGAAAGGGCTTTGGGTGCAGCCCCGGCGGGTGCGGAGCCGGAGCGAGGCGAGGGGCAGTTTTCCTGCCTTAAGGACAAGAGTTTGACGGGTGGAGGTCACCCAGCAGACGGGAGGGAGCAATCGAGCCTTCTCCCACCGCCGAAACAACCCGGGGAATTGTTGTGGACGTTTAGAAGCACAAAAAACACCGGATTTCATTTTCTTTTCGAAGAAAAGAAACTAATAAAGGCAGCGAAAAAAAAACCCGAATTCATTGTAACAGCGAGACTCACAGATTAAGCCGATTTTAATTTATTTTGGACAACGGCAACTCTACAATATATAATCCCTATCCCAAAAAAAACCCGTAACTCAAAGCCCCACCTGCCATTTTGGTCGCAAACCCTCAAAACCCGTGTCCCGGACCGACACCCCGGCGCGGCTCCGCGCCTCCCGTGGCCCTGCCGCCACCCCACGTTTGCAAAAGCTCTGTAAAAGCCTCTCAATTTTTGTTGTTTTCGTTTGCTTTGGGCATTTTTTTATGTGCATACATAGCAAATAATGAGGAGGCATTTTTAAAATAATATGGGAGACGTATCATTCCCGCGGGGGGAACGATTTCACAAAGTGCATGTTTCAACCTTCAAAATATTCCTGCAAAAATATTCGTGCTCATATTAACCATTTACGCTGTAGAAAATGTTGTACTAATTCACACCCACAGCCACTATTATTCATCCGGAATCAGAAATGAACCTCTCTCTCGATCGAGAGACCGAGTTTTTAGGCTACAAATTATTATTTGTAGTTACACTTCTCGCAGGGACAATTAAATTGTCCGTACCGGTTTCTCTGTGTGTGTGAGGCTTTTCTTTGCTCGCTGCCTGACTGAAGAAGAGGAAAGCGAATCGGATACACGCAGTTAAATAACAATAGCAAGTTATCACTGAAGATAAGAAGGGTCCTGCAGCCTCAAGTTTCTCAAGGAAAAACGAAGAGAAAATCACTTTCGCCGACGGTGAGTGAAAGGTAAAGAAGATCGGAATTCTCCTTACGCTGTAATATCTCGTGCTGCCGCTTTGCATCATCCTCAGTTTCTGTTTTGCAGAAAGTTGTGATTACAGCTGGGAAAAACAACAGAAAACCAAAAAACGTCATTTCTTCCCTGCACAAAACCACTGCTTATTGGGTAATTTTTCTTGCGCATCTGTCTGGCTTGCAAACAAAGACACTTGCAATTTTTCAGACCTCGGCTGCAAGAAAACATATTTTAAACCCAGCACAGGGAAGCGGAGCCGCTTGTGCCACACGCGCAGGGTCTTCCCAGGCAACAGGTCCCTCATTCTACATATTTGCAGACGCACCTGATCATAAAGCACAAATACATCGCAGCACTCTCTTACCTTTATTTCACCACTTAGCTTCTAGACTTTTCCCCCTCTGCGGGAAGAAGTTATTCTTTCTCTCCCTCTGTGTTAAATATCGCTTAAGGCGAGTGAATCTTTTTTTTATTATTATTTGTTTTATTTTACTTTTGTAACTCAAGCTGGTGGTGTTACTTCACTCTTGTAATTTAAGGTGGTGGTGGTTCTGTCTTGTTGCACAGTGACTGCAGGCGGCTGCATGCACAACTACAAATAAATAAATGCAGAGAAGAAGAGGAATGTACCAGCCCAAATAACTGGGCTTGCTTAACGTCTGTGTTGCTTCAGGAGAGCGTGGCCGTACCCAGACGAGGACCCTTCCCAGTTGTGGACTGGTGAGGACTCACAACCAGTATCTTGCTGATCATACCCATCATTAGCGTTCACTGCCTGTCACGGAGAGGAGACTCAGACCCTCGCTGTGGACTCCTTTGGGAGGACTAATTTAGAAAAGAAGCCCCAAACCTCATGGGAAGGGGAGAATCCGAGCTGTGCTTGACGGGACGGGTGGAGCTTTGCCGTGAGCCAGCGCGGCCGCGTCCAAACCCTCGTTCAGAAACTCTGTGGATGTCAAATGATGATGCTTCCATATATATATGTGTGTGTGTATATATGTATCTATACATCGAGCCCCAGGGGTTCCCCGAAGCCCGAGCGCTCGGCCGGGAGCGCGGCCCGCCCCGTCGGGGGGCGCGGAGCTCTCCGCGGTGCTGCCGGCCCCGGGTTCAAGCGCGGCCCCCGAGGGCGCGGGGGGGCTGCGGCAGCTGAGCCCGGTGCCTGTTCGGGAGGGCTCCCCGGGCTGCCAATTCCTGCTGACACCGGGCTGGGGGTTTGCTTCGTGCCCGCCCAGCAGTGCGGTGGGGTTTCTGATCCACATCTGGGCAGGGGTGTTGCTGCAGGACGGCTAATAAATGCTAACAGCTTCTGATCATCGCTCAGCGGTTCCATGTCCCGTGTTGAGACTCTGTATTGTCTGAGCATTTTCTAGGCAATTAAGTAAAAAGTAACATTTATTATATATGTTCTGTCACTATGGGTATGGAGTCGGACATGATTTGCTTATCATTTTCTCTGTGATCTCTCTCATCAAAGGAACAAGACCCATCTGTCGGGCAGAGCAAAGCTGCTCGACTTTAATCCATAAATGTTACCATTTAAGGGGTGCAACCTTTGACAGAACATAGTACAAGTCTTTGAACAAGACAGTTGTGCAACTGGCATTAAATAGCCTAATTGAATCTTTCACTAACCACACACGCTCGCTTTGGGCAAAGGTTTTCTCTGTGCAAATATGATCTTGTCCATTTACTACGAAATTTATTACCTTTCCAATCATGTGAGTTCCATACTATCTGCAGACTTAAAAGCTTAAACATCATGGATTCATCTTCTGCGTGTCCACGTGTTTCATTAAGGTGCCTCATAAATTCATCCTGACTTTCATTAGTTTGCCTTTGCTTCCGTATTACACTTGTTTCTGTCTTTTCAAAGCATCTCAGTTTGATTGTCCCTTTAAGCTCTGCCCCTCTGAGTTGGAGACACGATATTTGTTCCGGTGTGTGTTAAACTGGAGTAATTTCTTCTGGCTGAGCACCTGCCATTGGAGGGGAGCACCCAAAATCTTTTGAAAATGTTGGCCACATGCTTTCTTCTTTCTCCCCAAATGTCTCTGAACACCAGTGGTCTGAACAGGACTGAATTACTAGCAACTCTGAAGTCAATATTTCATGATCTCCTAGACCCTGCTGCTTCTCTTATTTTCCCTGATTTGTGCGGATGAGCCAAAGCTGTGCCCGGAGGGCAGGACTCATGCAGCAGGGTTTCATCTTGCACATTTTTATTATAATGATTTTACAGGTTTCATTATTATTATTAGACAGGTTTCGTCTTGTACATTTGGAGAGCAGGGTCAGGATCCAAAGGCGAGAAGCAGAAGGGGAAGTGGGGACAGGCCAGGGCTGGTCTGTAATCTACTAATCAGCTGCTCCTGGCTTACAGGATCAGAAGCCAATAAAGGCATTCTGCAAGGAAAGCAGGCGGCGAGAGCTGTAAGAATGAGTCTCATACCCTCTGCATAAGATTGGAGTCCCAGTCTCAGCTTGCCGCGTGATCTCAGACAGTTTTACCGTGTTATCACTGTGACATGTATCCACCCAGCATCAGAGATCCCCCACCACCTTCAGACTCCAAATCCGTCCTTTCTGTTCTTTACAAATAAAAAATATTTGAAAATGTGTAATTTAAATCTTCTTAGCTGCTATCTAAACCCATCGTTTCTTGTCCTGTCCACCATGAAAGTAAAGAACATAATACACTCCAGTCTTGCCCCCACTTCCGTGTATTATTTAGGCAAAGCTCTGAAATTTATCTTTAGACTTTACTTCTTTAGACTCTACTTCTTTAGACTCATAAGCATTTAAATATCTGCAAGGACTCATTGCATTTATACAGAAAAGGAGAAATTGCTGTCTAACTTGCAGGGGTTCACCACTCAGTGTTTGCAAAGGGTTTGAACAGGGGAAAAAATTAAAAGCCATTAGAATTTCTTTTTTTCCTACTTTGCAATCAGTTTGCAAGTCCCCAGTAGTGTTTGGCCTCACATAACTCCTGCAGTGCAATAACTTTTATTAATAATGATGGTAAAATTAGGTGCATATGGATTGTACTGTTATAATATTGTTATGATTGTCTTTTATTTTTGAAAGAATCATTATAAATGGCTATGAAAGGGAAGTTTAAATTAGAGAGCTGCTCTGGACATTGGATTTATTGCATTGCATAAAACACTCATCAACCTGCTTGATCTGCCTTTTTCCTCTTTATAGCTTTCTGGGTGATGGCTAAGATGGGACTTTGCCCAGACTCTGCACCTCACAGAAAGAAAGTCACTCCTGATGGTTATCACTGTTTTGTAGACTTTAAGGAGTTAACTCCAGACCTTGCTCTGGCTCCATTTCTGGTGAGTGGATTTTATGGGCTCCTTTTAACTCCCAGCACAGATTTGACACTCTGGCCTTTCGTAATAATCCTCTCACTCATGTTGTTTCTTCTGGAAACTTCTCTTGCTCAGCTTGTGCCAAAAAACTCCACATTCCAGTTCTCCCAGGCTTGAGTGGTTTTTTCTTGTTCCTGCTTTCTTTCTGTAGTTAACAGTTAGCGAGAGACAGGATGGTCCAAGGACTATTTTAACAAGGTTTTGTTCATTTATTTTCCAGATATTCTTTCTTTGAGCCACACACCCTCCCCAGGATGAAGTGGCCCGGTGGGATGCCCACTTCTCTTCCAATACTTTTACATTAGGTTTTTCAAACCTTCTCCCTGGAAGTAGTTGAGAAATCACTGAGGTGTTAAGCAGCCCTCCTCGAGTGGGTGGTTTCTTTACTCAGAAGCATTTTGACCCCCTTCCCTCTCCCCACCTTGCCCTTCTGCCAGCTCCTGGGCACACTCAAGTGCAAAGTTAAGGCCATGCTCAAAAGTAGCTTCACTGAAACGCATGGGACACACTCAGAATAAAACACTTTTGAAATACTGGCTTGGATCTTCACCGCTCTCATAGGAAAGCGGACATCTGAAGAAAATTATCTTTAATTCATGGCTTCTGCAATGTGGCATCTTGCAAAATGTTACAGTTTCAGGATCCTTATTTTGCAGATGGGGAAACTGAGACAGAGAAGAGGCTGAACTATTTGATCTGTGTCACCCAATGATATAGAATAAAACTTGGAATAAATTTTTGCCAGGGTATTTCTCACCAGCCTCTCTCCACAGGGCAGGTCAAGAACACATTTGCTAGTGTGAGAGCATAGTGCATAAATAAAGCAGTGTGTGTGGTGGAAATCAAGTGTTTGGAGGAGGTTGAGAGAAAGGTTACATATAGATCTGCTTGTTTTACCCAACATACACCTGCATCTTCTGTCCGGGTCTTTAAAAAGGAAGAATATTAAAGAAGAAGAATTAAACACAAACCTAATGAAAATAAATGGTGAGATATGCTTAAGATTGGATCACCCAGCATAAAGTTCTGATGGATTCAAAAGAAATCCCAGTTTATTTTTAACTCTGTTTTTTCCTTTTCATGAGTAGAGCCAGTTTGTATTAATGAATGTCACAGTGTAAAGAAACACAGGCTACCCCAAACCCACACTCGCCATAAGTTCCCCCATCTGTGTTTTCCATTTTACAGCCTTCCTCCATCACAGTAATTTGAGCCTTAGCTTGGAAGGAGCAGCGAAAGAGGAAAACCCTCCCAAGCATCTCTTTTTAAGCAGCATTTCTCAGTTCAGTTCCAGCCAGGATTGCCCTCTCCTGGAAGACAGGAGAAAGTCGCATCCCACGACCTTGCAATCCTTCCTTTTGGGCTGTAATCCCTGCACCTGCCAGAACCCAAGGACAATTTGGCTCTGCTGGAACAGACTGTCCTGTAATAAAATATTTTCTCCACCAAAACTTGGGGTAAGCACACCATCCATTGCTGACTAAGCTGCCAGGAACAGAGGGATGGTTGAGATGGAGGATGCCACAGGTCTGTCCCAGCCTGGAAGGGGAAAGGAAGGGTCCAGGGGAGTATCTATTCACTGTTTCAGAGCATGGACAGGTTGTTTCTCACAAAATGTGCACTTACACTGTGGAACTCACTGCTGCTGGAGGTTGTAGAAGCCAAAATTGTAAATGAGAATTAAAAAGGGATCCAACAGATTACTGAGGGATGCATGCAACTTTGGCTGTCAATCATGATGGTCCAGGCAGAGCCACCAGATTAGAAAGTTTCTTACCCTGCTGCTTGCCAGAGGCTGGAACATTATCCTCAGCAAAGGTGCACTCTGCGCATGCTCCTTTCCCCCTATATATCTGCTCCTGGGCCCTGCTGGAAGCTGGGGTTGGTGCTGGAAGCGGGGCTGGATGGTGCTCAGGGCTGGTACGTGTGACAAACCTTGCTCCACCCGGTGCTTCTGGGTCTCACAGTTCTTGTAACGTTCATTTCTTTCCAATGCCCAGCCACATTCCCACTAATGACAGATAACGCCGTGGCTTTTGCTCGCCCCCATCACCCACGTGTAGGATGCCAGACAGGCATATAGACATGACCACAAAATATGTGGGACTTCCCAGCACCTCACTTTCCACTCTTCCTCAGTGTTCTGCTGTAAAAAAACCCACCCCAGAAGCACTCCACCATGTAGCCAGCCCGGGTTACATGGACTCTTTTCTTCTCCTGGCCGTGTCCCCAGCTCTTTCTCTCTCCCCATTTCCAGCAGCTGCTGCCACTCGTCCTGCATGCTACCAGGCAGGAGGTTTCCGAGGTGCTTGGAGATCTCCATGGGGCGGTGACACAGAAATGCAAAGCATAAATCCTGTATGTATTTAAGTCTCATAAAAAGGAAGCCCACATCTCCTTCAGCTGCTCTCCGGAGCCCCAGAGACTTGGCCTGATATGAAACAGATTTTTTTTTTTTTTGTAACGTTGCTATTTGGATAAGGGCACCAGCAGGAGAGAAGGTCCATTTCTCTGCCTAATGGTGCTTCAAACACTCTTGTGAAGTTGAATTAACACCACTAAAGGGAAAGATTAGAAGTCACTTTAAAGTGGCTCTGGGGGAAGTTTTCAACCCAATCTATTTGCACCCATGACACTGTATAAAGATAGAGCTAATGGGAGTGCAGTGAAGTCGTAAAGACAGGCAGCCTTGGTTTTAAATTAACAGGAGCATTATTTACACATAGGACATGGGAGACGGTAAACCCTTTACATAATCTCTGCTACTTTCTAGTTTTCCCCCTCCTACATACTTAGGCAATATTGGAGTAGTTAATTAAAAAGACAACATAAAACTTCAGAAAGGTTTGATTCCTCTTTTTTTTCTTTATCGAGTGATTCATTTTTATTAAGGTTGGTTGGTTTCTGTCAAGATAAATACACAATATCAGTGTTTTATTCTCCAAAGAGCCACTGAATGGGATGCTAATAAGATTCAAATGATAATAAAGAAGCCCAACAGCAGCTTTTATGGCCTCGTTTCTGCTGAGCTCCCTTTTGGTTCAGTTTTGCTCACACTTAAGCTTGAGCTTATCCACCACACCGCTCCAGCCCATCCACCACGCCATGGAGACCTGTTTTGGGGCTGCTTTCCCCTTTCCCACCTACAGGAGCTCTGCTTAAGTCTACTCCAACCCTTGAAAACACCTCATTGCCTTCAGGAGGCTTTGGACCTGCAGCAGCGCTCTGCACCGTGCAGAAAAGGCTGCAGAGGGAGGAAGGTGAGGGGGAAACTGAGGCTGGGGCTCAGGGTGGGTCTGCAGACCCTTCTGCATGCAGGCAGCACCCTACAAGCACCCAAAAACCAGGGGACCCTGCTGCAGCTTCTCAGCTGGTACCCAAGGGTGACCCTGGCCTCTGCGACCCTCTTGCGTGGCCTCTTGGCTGTGGACCCACTGTGTTCAGCAGGCTCTGGATCAGGCCTGGGGACCTCCCTACAGCAGCTCTGCTCTGGCCTCCCTGGGTGTGAGCTTACGGCTGGGCTGGGCTGGGAAACATTGAACTCCTTAACATTTATTCCTTACATTTCCCCTTCCTCCAGAGGCACATCGAAAATCAATACCAGGATAAAAAAGGCATTTTGGAGACAGATTGATGCCTTCTGCTTTCCCTCAAATGCTTTAGAGTGAAGAATAAACACCTAGGCAGAGAGGAAAGTGGGTTTGACAGCCGTTTAAATCAATTAGAGCCCAAATTGCCCCGAATCAGATCACAAACGCACAAAGCCGTTTCCTTTCCTGCATTTCAGGTTAGTGTCAACTTGCTGCTATGCACAGAAGGTTTTTTTTTAATATCGGCATAAATGCAGCTTGAAATGCCAGTAATAGCACAGGTAAATTAATTTGCACTTTCTCTCCCAGTTCCAGTGTTTTTCCCACCTGGTTAATTCTTGCTCGTTAATTAATTGAGCCCGGGGCTCCCTCTAGCGTCACTCGGGGCCGCTCCCGGGGCAGGGGGCTGCTCTCACCCCGACCCTCTCCCTTCCCCTCCCGACCACCAGCCCCGAAAATGGGAAGAAAAAGGCCTTAAGGATGGGCTTAAGCATCACAGCAAGACCTGGCCTGTGGAGTTTTACTGCAGATCTTTCCGTGCGTGGTTTGCACGGGGGATATGACGAGGTCCTCATTGCTCTTTTCAAAAAATGTTGAAACAGAGTCAGGGCTTTTTGTCCTTGAGGTCATTTAGAGCATATTGACACCAGCAGAGGATCTGGAACTGAGTCTGTCAGGGCTTCAGGAAGGTGGGCGGAGGTTGTGTTGAAGGTCCTGGAACTTCAAACCCTTTCCAAAGTTTTTCATTTCTCTTGGCCCAGGGGATTGACCTGCGTATGTTTGAACATGGACTTTAATGCCGTGTTGAATAGCCAAAGGGATCTGTGCCAACAGTGCATGGTGCTGCCTGGTTTTGGTGGGATGTGCAGGCCTTCAGCAGGGGACATCAGCAGGATCGTGCCGTGATCCTGCTCACACCCACGTAACCTCATCCCCTGGACCGAGCAGGGTCACAGCCCGTGCACAGGTACCCAGAAGCAGACATGCACAAACCTCCATCTGCAGGGTCCATGGGCACAAGCCCAATGTCCCTGGACCACTAAATATGTTACTTTCCTCATTTGAATGGAGATCTCAGCAGAGAAATAAGATTTATGTAGTCTGTTCTACCCTTGCTGCCCTGAAAGAAGGCTTAAAGTGCTCTTGCTCCTCTGCTTGGTATTCCTGGGGGGAAACTGAGGCACACAGCTGTGACCAACTCCCCAGGAGTCGCTCCACAGGATCTCACAGAGACTTTCACAGTTGTTGTGTGGGGGACAGATTCTAGATCCGATCTCCTGCTGTTCCTCTGTATTACTTCCCTGCCCTTGGGGGAATCTCTTCCTTTCTCCCCTTCCTGCAAAGATGTTTCTGGGCTTCACCCGATGGTGAGATGCTCTTCCTATCGTTTTCCACCTATCTCCATAAAACCCCCAGCGTCGGAGCCTCTGGGCCTGCCTGAAATGCAAATAGTAATAAATAATGGGGCTCTCTGGCTCCAGCCATCCTGCCCCTCCTTTCTCCCCTCCTTTCTCCCCTCCCTCAGCCGCGGCGCATCCTTTGGGGGGTCTGCAGGTATGTGACCATCCGGAAGGAACCCATAATTCTTAGCAAGTTGTCCTTTCTCGCCCTGACCAAGGCATTCCTCTTTGTTTGGAAGGCTTTTCCCTGTGATCTCCAGCAGACACACCTCAAGTTTCAATCCCAACCTCGCACTCCTGCTCCTTATTCAAGACCGTGACCTGCGACCTTCAAGGTCAGACATCTCTAATCCCAAGAACAACATCTCTGTAGTCAACAGGGGGATCTCTCTCTCTCTCTCTCTCTAAATTCCTCGGATCTGGCTACACAAATCCCTCCTCCTCCAAGAAAGGAAAAAAAAAATCCCACCACATTAGTAAAAATAATATATGAGGGGTAGTGGCTCTGGGGGTGGGGTAGGGAGAAGAGACCTTAAAAGGCCTCCATCTCCCATGGATGCGAGATAAATAGTTTCAGGATGGTGCCACAACTTGCTTTTGCTCTGTCGGAGGGGAAAGACGCCGAGCTCTGCTGCTGGGATCCCCGGTCCTGTTTTGCTCTTGTGATTCACCTCTTGATTTCGGGGCCTTTTAATTTGATTCTATTTCTTTATCTAAAGAATAACTGATGGACTAGTGGGCAGACCCCCCGCCAGCTCCCAAACATCAGGAACAATCACAGAGCTGGAGGAGTCTTTTTTTTGGGCTCTATTTGGGATCCAAATCTTCAGAGGGACTGGAGAAGGGGAGGCTGTGTCATCAAGAGCGTGAAACGCTGACACTACACAGAGGAGAACCATAAACCCGAGAGGCGAAGGTCCCCGGACAAGGGCCGGGGGGGCGAGGGGGAGAGGAGGGCTCACATCTATCCACTTTCAAGGGGAGTTAAGCCATGGATTTGCTCTTGTGCTTTTTCCCTGCCTGGATTTCCAGTGCCGCTTTCTCCCTCTTTCACCTCCTTCTCTCTCCAGCAAACTCCTGCTTTGAACTCCAAAATGCACAAGTAATTAGAAGGAAAACCAGCAAGAACAGCAAAGCAATACGTCTGTGGAGCTTCTCCAGCTGCTTCAGGCTGGGATTGGGTTGGGATCTTTCTGCATGGACGGCTGGGCCTACATGGGAGCAGAGTGGCCCTTGGGATGTCCCAGGGTCAGGAAATCCTCGGGACAAACCAGCCCCAGCACTTCCCTGCAAAGACCGGAGCTGCTGCTGGTGGAGGGGCTCTCCCCACCGGCATGGGGATCCCAGGGACTTTTAAAAAGCTGAAAATCCCCCCGGCTGGAAGCAGAGTTCAACTCCAGACGGTCTGAAAATCCTGCGTTTTAAGGCCAGGTGGTGAATCAGCTCTCGTTGCAAGGTTTGAGTGTTTAAATTAATGCTAAACCCGGTGGGATCTCTTGCTGGGAACCGCAGCCAGGAGAGAAAGGGAGGGAAAGTTGAGTTAAGGAATGAAATGAAACCGTGTCCTGGGAGTCGGGTCGTAAAAAGTTGTTACCTGGTAGTTTTCAGGCTCAGGAGGTGTAAAGTGGCTTTTACAAGGAAGGTTTTTTTAGGACCGGGGGTCGCCGGGGGTGCCCTGTGTATCCCGGACCGGGACCGCGATGCTCGGCCCGGGGCCGGTCGCCTCCAGCACCGGCGGCGAAGCACGTTAATACCTGCCGGCAGCAAACTTGGGAAGGCAGCGGTTTGGGGTTGTTTCTCATGTGATTTACATCATGTGGCAAAATTCACTGCGTGTCCCTCGCCCTCGGCACCCGCCGCCCCGAGGGCCCGCACGATCGTAGCCGCGGGGCTTCAGCATGAAATCGCGAAAGCAAAGTAAATTTAGTAAAGCTCGTCAAGGTGGGCAGGGGACGGAGTTCCCGGCTAAAATCAAGTGGAGGAGCGATTGTCAGGATTTGGCCCGGAGAAAAAGAAAGCAAAGCCCCCACCCCACCCTCCTTAACCGCGTGTATTTAGTCCGGGCCCTTCAGCGGCTTCCCCCGGGCGGTGATAACGCCCTGAGCCCTCTCCAGCTCTCCCTGCGGAGCTACATTTGTCATCCTTCAAGTACTTCCACAAAAAAAAACTCTCGAGAGGGTCGAGGGTCCTTTCCAAGGGCTGATCACATCCCCTGCCCTCTTCCCAGCTTTCCAGTGGCGCCTTTTCCTTCGCACTTTTCCGACAAACAGATTTTTGCTGAAAAATTAAAGAGAAAAAAAAAAAAAACCACCAGACCTTCACTCCTTTTAGCCGAGACACCCTGAAACCTCAATCCTGGACTTCTTTAAAAGTCCTGCTCCCGTTTTTCCTTCTCGTTCCCCCTCCCCAATTCCCCAACGGCTCCCGGTGTTGGGGACAAGGTAACGACAAGGGAGCAAGTGCACGGAGCGGGGCCAGGGCTGCAGCGGTCGGGGAGGACGGTCACGGCCGGTCCCCCTCGGGCACACGCTGATTTTGTCCCCCGGCTCGCTGGAAGCACCCACGGGTGACGCTTTGGACCTCAGGATCAATGTGCAAAGCGAATCTGGACTTTGGTCCCTGGGGGAAGAGGAGGGGCCGAGGCTGAAGGGAAAAGTCCCCCCCGAGGGACCACAGTGCAGAATCAGGCTATGGAGGAGAAAGGTGTTTGTTTTTTTTTTTTTTAATTAAGGACTCTGTGCAAAGGCCCGTTGGAATAGGAGATGGGAGACAGAAAGGAGATGAAATGGGGAAAACCACCCCAATTTCACAGCTGGCGGCTGCGGCTCGGAGAAGTGCAGGGAGCGGGTCCTGTGCGATGCCCCGGGTCGGTCCCGGCCAGGGGGGAGCGTCAGGGCTGGGGGCGGCTGGAAGGGGGCCCGCCGGGGCTCAGAGCTCTCAGAAATGTGTCCCCTCTCTTCCTCCCTCCGTTGTTTTATAGCAGAGGTATTGTTGGGTTTGTTTTGGGGTCTTTTTTTTCTATATAAAGTTTTGGGTTATACATATGGTTTCCAAAATCCGTAAAATCCCACTCCTCATTCTTTCCCCTACTATTCCCCATTATTATTTAAATCAGCGAATTTTCATATTTTTGAGAATGTGTCGTGAATATAGAACCAGATGCAACTGCAAAATATCTCCTACCGGCGCACGCTTTAATGGGTTTCCAAAACACCCCGTCCCTGCAGGCTCATTTCCAGAAGGAAAGGTGTATTACAATTGCAAAAAAAGGATAAATAGATTCTAACGAAGAACCACATTTCCCCTTTTCTCCATGCTCTCAGTCCGAACAATTTTGGAAACGGTGCATCCAGCTGATGCTGCTGGGATTTGGTTTCTTTTCTTCTTTGCAATGACAGCCCTGCAGAGGATTGTATCACAAACCATCATTTTTCCTAAAGACAGAGTCAGAATTAATTCACACTGATTGTTAGATTGTCCTGTGCGGCCGGGCATTTAATCCTGCGTGTAAATCCTTTCTGAAAAGAGAGCAAGCGGGCTGGGCGCCGTCCTCCTGGGAAATCCGGCTTTGCTCGGTGCTAGACATGCCCCCAGGCAATCCCCAAATTGGGGAGACCCCCCCCCAGCCATGGCTTTGCCAGCCCAGGAGGAGAGTCCCCATCCAGCCACCGGCCAAGAACTTGAATTCCTGCGGGAGAGGGTAGGATGGGGGGGTATATACCCGGGGGAGGCTGCTCTGCCTGCTACCCCCCCCACTCCTCGTGCAGTCCGACCGGACCCACGCGTGTGCAGCGCCGCAGCCCGCGGAGCGCGGGTTTTCCGTGGGAGCGGCCCGACCCGAGCTCCGGTTTAGCCCCAGGAAGGGCGAGGCGGGGCCGGGGGACACATCCAGGGGTCCCCCGGCCTTTGGGGTGCTCCGTGTCACCTCCCGGCTCATCCCTCCCTGAGTCCTGGCATTACAGCAAGAAACCCCAGCCCGGAGGCCAGGTCGTCTTCTCTTCCCTAAAAACCCCACGGCCTTTTTGCATGGAATATTCAAAATATAGTATTTAATATTTGCACGTAGATGTGTGCAGCCTGCAGGCAAGATGCACTGCAAGGAGCTCAGTGAGGGGAGCTGGGCATCAGCTCTCCTCTCTATTTTTTATTTTTGGGGATGGGTTTTCGTGCCTTGGCACAGCCACAGGCTCCTGCTTCACCTCCGCAAAGGGCTTTCCCAAAATAACCCCCACCCCAAAAATGGGGAAGCTGGAAATAGAGATGTGAGCAAACTGCTTGGGAGCCCAGCGAGGGGGGAGGGGCGTGGGGAAAGCCGGCGGTAGCTGCAGGTCTTTATATTAAAAAATACATCCCCCCCCCCAGCAAAGCAATGCAGTTTTCCATTAAAATGACACCGGGGGATGGTCTCAGCAGCCTCGGCCGCCCCGGATTGGTGAGCTGGCCTGCAGACGCGTTTTTCTAACAGATAAGTCAATCGTCACAGACTCCCCCCTCCTTACCCCAAAATATCTTTTTTTGCAAAGCCCCAGCCCGCTCCTTCCCCGGGCAGCGGCGGGGCAGAGACCCGCTCCCCCGGCCGCCTCTCCCCCCTCCCCGCCCTCCAGCCCTGCTCAAGGCTTCCCATTGCAAAGTGGGGGGGGGGGAAGAGGGGTCCCCCCCCCGCCCTGCACCTCCTTTGGGGATGGAAAGGAGCGGCCAGCAGCCAGGGCTGCGGGTCCCGCCGCCTCCCCTCCACCCCGTCTGGGGTCCCCCGGCCCGGGCAGCCCAAAATACCCCATGCCCCCCCATGGGCACAGATGAGGAGTCCTGCCCCAGGCGAGGCTGGAAACCCCCTGCCACCCACCCCGGCTTGGGGGGGGCCATGCCGGAAAGCGGCTCCCCCGGCTCCCCGCTTTACCCACCGAGCCCGCAGGTCCTCGGGTGCCCCTCGAGTCCCCCCCACCCCGGCTGCAGCCGCCTCTCCCCGGGAAGGGGGCCTCGCTCCGGCGGGGGCAGACGCTGCCGAGGGGGATTTTGAGGTGCTGGAGCCTGCTTATGGACCGGGGGGAAGTAAAAGAGAAGATAAAGTCCTTTTTTTTTTTTTTTTTTTTTTTTTTGCGGCGGGAAGCTCCATCTTTAGACAGGTCTAAAGATGCTAAAACAGCACGAGAAGTCGAAGGTGGGTAAAACAAATCAATAAAAATTAAAATTCCCTCCCCTGCTTTATAGCAGAAGGCGGTAAACAGGCAGGAATTAGGGAGGAGCGGGGAAAGCCTGTAGTTTGCCGTCAAAACAGAGCGATTTTGTCTAGACAGGGGGAGGGAAAGTGGTTTGTTTTTTTTTTTTTCCTTTGCTAACACAATGTCCCTTTAGTTAAAAATTAATTTACAGCACCCTCTCTCAAGGCAGACTAACGTTCAACCAGAAGGAGTTCCTAGGATGAAAAAAAAAAAAAAACAACAACTTAAAAAATAAAATAAAATCAGCCGGAGCTGGGGAAGGTTTGCTCGGCGGTAACAAGTGGTGGAAGGATGCTTCTGCGAAGGAGAGGGGCTGCCGTTATTTTATTTCCTTGGTACTTTTAAGGGGGAGGGGAAGCGTTTGCTTTAAAAAAAAAAAA